>BROG01000072.1:1240000-1766470 GCA_030159075.1 Atrina japonica | reverse complement strand
TGGCGCACCACGCCTGAATCACTCATTGATATTTCCAGATATATCCATCTAGTATACATGTTAATAATGTATATATACACGCGTGCAACATCTACAGATTATCGGAGTAACTGATATTGGATACGAACAGAGCTCAACATAAAATTCTTGTCATGTAGATTTTTATTTTACTCGGTAAATTCAACTGAATTTACTATATGACTGTCTTTGCAAAAATGCACAAAGATCATCTAAAATAAATATCTAGAATTCGGACAACTGCTTTTGAAAATATGGAAAGATGGGTATGGTTTTATCTTTTGTTTTTATTTCTGAACCATAAAAAACATGGAATTTGCATATTTTTAATGGCTTATTTTCCTTCACAATTGCATTAATAGACCTACATGGAATTCCTTTGAATGTATGCTATACGAGCTTCATATGAAAGGATTTGTCTTTTGTGAGATGTTTAGCTCTATTTTTCAAAATAATCTCCTTCAGTGTCTATACACTTGCCATCAATACCACTTTTAAAGAAGTCCCTTTCTTGACTGTCTAGAAAGTCCTCTACTGGATAAAGTATGATGTCATCATTTGTCTGGCAATGGGCACCGGAAATGTCCTTTTTCAGTTTTGGATATACTTTAGATGGAAACGAAATTTGGAGACATTGTTTCTGGTCCGTTTCTTCCTCTACTTTCTTAACGAGTAAAGTTGCCCGCACGATTTCTCGGAAACCGTGTTTCGTTACTTCATAAAACTTGGAGGTGTTAGATCTGCATGTCTAGAACGTGTGCATCTAAGGTTATTGGTTTTTTTCCGTTGTGGTCCCAGGAGGGGTTTCGTGGGTCTCAAAGTGGGGTCCATATTTCAAATGTTGTAAACTAGAGCATTTTTTTTTTATGTTTAGATAAGAATAACCAGTCATTCTTGTGTGTAGTCATGTAAACCTAGGTACGCCCCCGTTCTATCTATTGTGATCTCAGACTTTCAAAGTGGATCCAAAGGGTTGGAAACGTATGTTGAAAGTTCATAATAAACTATTTTTATGTTGTTATGCTAGTGTATTCTATGTTTACGTTACAATAGTGACTTATTGTTAGATTCAAACCTGAAATACTGGGAATTTTATTCCCCTGCAATCTGTGGAATTCAATGTTTTCAAAGAGGATACAAAGGGTTGGAAACATGAGAAAACAGCTTGAAATACGTTTTATTAAGGTAAATATTGTCTTTGATATTGTGGCTATGAGGTACTGGGCTGTTGGACTTTTGCTATGTAAATGAGGTTTAAGAATTTCTGAGAGGATCCAAAGGGGTGGAACATATGTGGAAACCTCAAATTAATGTTGCTTTTGGGGGGGTTAAAGTTGATATTGGGTTAGATGTTGTATTGGCGTGAAACTTGTTAGTTAGACCCTCTGTTATCGTTATGGGAATTCAGATTCTCCCAGAAGATTCAAAGGGGTGGAACTTATTTAGATAGCTTAAAAAGCACTTTCTGTGTTATATAATTGCTTTGATGCCGTAACTATATACAACTGGGTTGTTATACCCTACGCGGTATTATTAGGATCTCAAAATAGAATTTTTTAAGTAGATATTGGTCAAGATGTTGTAATGATGTAAAATTAATACTTGTAGTTAGATCCTCTGTTAATTCTTATGGAAATTCGGATTTTTCAAGAAGATCCAAATGTGTGTAAACATACAGAAAGCTCAAAATACTGATGTAGAAAGCTCAAACTGAAAGTATTCAATAGATAGACTTGGTTACTTTAAGAGCAGGGTCATATTATGGGGACTTTCATAACAACCTGCTGTTACAATTATTAGTAACCCTATGTTCCACCGATTGTTTGTCCCTTTTAATATAACATGATGTGACCGTAACAGGCCTTCCAGGACGAGGGTCATCCTGAAGGCTCTGTCTGCCACGCTTAAATCTTGTCACATACCTTCTGTCTCTCCTAGCATTGCTATCATGTCAGCATGAATTATAGCTTCAGGTACTAAACTAGACTTTTCTTGAATAAATATTGAAATCATAACTCTCTCGAACATATCGTCTTTATTGCCCTGTTTACTTGAGTGTAACCTCTTCGACAAAAAATAACAACACCGTTCGTTTCAACAATAGAGCTGAAAATGGGCAACCCGCTGAACTCCTTCACTGCAAAGCTAAAATGTATCAATAGACCCTCGCACACCATTGTTTAATTATTGGACATTGTGTGACAAAAACTCAAAAATACATGAAATTATGTACCTTTATAATTGATTAGCTCAAATCGATAATCTCCATACCTGTCTGTGTATAAAATGGAGGGATTTACTATTATTTCTTTAAAAAATATGAAAAGATAATAAAATAAAGTCCAAAAGTTAGAGGCCATAAGCTGAAAGAGCAGTTAGAAAAGAGTCATAAAGTGGAAAAAGACCAAACTTCAAAAGAGACTTCAGAGAGGGTAAGAGTTCTACATGACAGTGATTTATATATATATATATATATATATATATATATATATATATATATATATATATATATATATATATATATATATATATATATATGTATATATATAAAATATATACACTGGCCTTTGTGCTCCAGTTTAAGATTTATTTGACAGCGGACTCATGGCGGGGCGTTTACCCTTCCATGACGCCTGAAATCATTGCTGGATTTTCATGTAATCTTATCGCTGTCATTTTAATTTCATACATTAATAATATCCTAATGTTACATATCATTTTTTGTTTCAGATACACTGGAATGATTTCCTGGGCTACTACTCTGGTGTCAGTGCTTATATTGACAATGATGCTTATTTCGATTTAATGATGAGAAATGCGTATAAACTGCATGGATAAACATACATACATGACTCACTGAGAAACATGAGTGAGACACACAGGGGCACGCGCACATTTTATATATATACATTGTACATTCCCAATGATGCAACCAACATCATGAACATGGGCATCGTAGTATTTCACACATTTTGATCATTTCCAAAAAAGATTCTGTAAATGTGGGACCCACTTGGTTATGTCTGTCTTTTCCCAAATATCATGTGAACACAAAGTCGAACACCAAGATATGTCACCAAGATATATGGACCTAATCGTTTACCTGGCCGGTGGATTATCCTTTCGATTCTACTTTTTCCCTGGAACGTTGCTTTGGATAATTAAGTCTCTCACCTTATCAATCCCGTTGGAACCTAAGCTGATTTTGAGAGAATGTTTGCCAGTTAACTTGGGGAAAGATCTTTTTTCGGATATCGTTGTAACCGGGTTCTCTGCTCCACCATTAAAAGCTTGTTGCCACCATTGAACTGAAAATTCGTTGAGTATTACGTAAAACACTGTATTATTAAAAATCAAATCAATTTCTTGTATAATTGGTCTGTATCAAAACCCAAACATATTACCTGACAAGACCTAATTAAGCGACATTGATTACACGACCATATCTATACAACGAACTGTAAATGTAAATGAGATGATCGTGGACATAGCGGTATCATGTATTTTTTAAATTTACCGGGTTGGTGTAAATACAAAATATACATCATTAATAAAACGTACAGTACTCTACAAGCAAAATAACCAAGGCAAATTGAATAATGAAATAATAGTTGCAAGTCCCTTTAAATGTCTCTTGACTGTATATACATTTATGGTTGAAATAATTTAAATTTTGAATGGTATGTAGATGGTATTTGGAATTATGCCGTGCATAATTTATGTTATGTATGTATGAAGTATGTTTATATCAATGTTTGTGAATTTTGTTTTCTATAACTTGTAATGTTCTGTCGTATTGTTAAAGAATCATTAGACAGCTAGCATAAACTGATCTTAATGTTGTATTGACACTCTAAACAGTATTAAAATGTCAAAAGTATTTACTTTATTTCTTTATCTATTTGTAATTCATTATATAGAACAAAAAGGACATGTCGAAAAGCCTACTTCGGTATTTAGTTAAATGTGTCTCTCATCAATGCCACCAGATACTATCAGGTACCATGAATTTGGACCACTGCTACGATCGAGTGGCTTGAACACCACTTTTGCAACCTTTTACCTAAAAATTAAACATTGATGTAATTTTTTTTACATTTATATTTTTATGCTCCTGTCTCGCTTAGTATGGCAGCGTATTAGTATCACCCTAGAAAAATATCTCTTACGTAAGACTCATTTTCTTCTACGTAGGACTTATTATTTCCTACATAAGACTTATTTCTCCTACATAAGACTTAATACCGCTTCCAAAAGTCTTAATATCTCTTACGTAAAACTTGTTATCTCCTATGTAAGACTTATTAACTTTTACGTAGGACTTATTTTTACTACTTAAGACTTATTATCTCCTACGTAAGACTTATTTCTCCTACATAAGACTAGTGCTCTGTTTGCTTTGCTACCTATATGTCATCTTTCTAGGTCAAGGTTTTCTGATCCATGTCCTTCCTCAATCACCTTGACAGATAACATTACATATTTGGTGGTCACTGGTGGCGACATCTAGCGCCAATCTATAATTTCACTTAGACTGACCCGACACTGACCTCTGACTTTAGCCATTGAAAAGACCCGTGGCATAGCCTGCATGTCACCATTTTTCTGTGTTTACGTACTTTCCCCTCTATCAAGTGGTCGATGCGTGATAGATTGTTACTCGCGTTCTGATAGGCTCATGAAATGGTTCATGAAGCCAATAGAAATCGACGCCGCGAAATCACACTATAAAGGCCAAATCTGTCAAGGTGTGTGAGTAACGGAGTGGATCGGAAAACCTTGACTTGGGAAGCAACGGTTAACCTCGATTTGATCATTCTGATTATTAATAGAAATAGATAATGTCGGCCATATCTTGTTTCCAGTGGTATATCAGGAGAATAAGTTCATCCGCTAGTGCTGCTATTATACTTCTTTCAAAACGAACAACACATTCTTGTCTTCAACACCTTTCAAACTTGGTTTGACTAGGGTGGGCCATTTGATTTAAATGAGTCAGTTTATAAACACGACTATTCAAAGAAATTTTAGATTTAGTTAGCAAAGACAACATGTTAATATTTACTTGTTTAAATACATGTACGGAACGGTTTCAATATCGCCACAACAACATACGGGTATGGTAAAACCAGTCGTTTGAAAAAGAGTAAAACATAGATATCCTTCTTGATGAGCAATACCGACGCAATAGCTGAACAGATTGGAATAAATGGTATTTTATTATTTACTGTTCTGTATGGAAGCAAAGCTTACGGTTCCTTGGACAGTCTACGGTATTCAAAATACATACAGTTAATTTTGACAGGCCACAGAAAAATTTCCACCTACAGAAAGAGCCACTTTTTATCTAGTTTACCAATTGAAGAATGTATGTGCAATGAATTGTATTACCTATAAACTGCAAATTAAGTTTTTTGATGAATAAAGAATTGCAGTGAAATGGGTTCACCTGCAAGTCGTATTGTGGCTCAAGCTCCTAAACAATTACCTGGATGCGGCACAGTGGGGCTGAAAACTTGTTAATAATGGTTTGAGGCCAGTTTTCAGAGGCCTGATGCAGAACCAGAGTCTGTGCTCTTGTCGGAAACTTGAACTTGAAATGTGAAATGGCATGTGGAGACGGGAAGCTACTAGAATTTTGAAGTGGCCATGTTTAGCCTTAAGGGAAAAAGTAAAATGTTTAAGAGATAATATATGTAACCTTTTTACACCAAAAGCAGACACTATTTCATTATTATCCTTTTCATTTTTTATTTAGTTCATTTCAAATTTCAATCAGAATAGTTTTTTTAAAGGGCGGATACCTTATTTCTAGCCTTTGCTTATACAAAACCTAATATAATTAATCAATGATTAATTGCTAGTCGTAGCTATTTTAAAACTGTCATTAATTATCATCATCATCATCATCATCATCAAATGAGATTTAATTTGTCAAAATGCCTTTTTTTTTTAACATTTCCATACAAAATAATGCAAAAAATGTACCAAATGTTCAAACACTCCTAAAACATTTTCCCAATGTCGGATTTTTTGTGGATTTTGGATATGTTGTTCCACTGAAAATTCTGCTTTTTTGGTACTAAATTTGCTTTTATGCCATTTTTTTCTGGATTATACCTAATTTTCATCTTCAACGACTAGACCGCATATTACAGAAGAAGGACTCCGGACTCTCTAAAAAAAATGTAATTCATCATTCCAATTCAGACATGCTGACAAAATTAAGGGTTGCAACACATTGCAAGTTATAAACCGCGAAGACTTGCATTGAATTCTTGTGGATTCTACCAGCAGACTGACTACAGAGCAAAGGCGAAGTTCTACATTCTTACTTAGTACAAAAATAAAACACCCATACCTCACTTCTTTACTTAAGAACGCTTTTAACATACGTGTCAAGCACGCATTATCTTATTTTAATATTAAGGTAATAAGACTTACAGGTTTTCAATATACACATGTATTGATTAAATATACTACATGTACATTAAATAAACAAAACTCATGTCACTAGAGTAGCTAAAGGGAGATAACTACAAACTCTTTGTAACGGATTATTGCCGCGCCAAGATATTGTGAACTCGCGCATATGATGACAAAATTTATTACCTTTTAGTTGATCTATTATGTACAGGGTATTTAAGATAAGTATTTATGAGTTTCTGTTCTGGTGCAACATGTCTAGTATGAACGACGTTAAAATATTAATATACTGGAAAGGGAATTCAAAACTTATATTTGAATTCCTCTCCCGGTGCATACACAAGGTTACTCTTCGAAAATTAGCCGTATTTTGTAATATAAATGTTATGTGAATTTTATATCGAATTTCCGTCAAACGAGAAGATAAACAGGAAGAAAAGAGAGGAAGAAGGAAGAAATATGATGTACAATTTTACAATAATATGCATACGTACATTATACAAGCAGTCATGAAAGAATTTACATAGATTCAGTTTTTTACTAAAATATTTGTCTCCGCCAGTCATTCGAAAACGTTTCCAGTTTTACATGAAGTATAATATGTACAGCTGCTGTACAGAGAGAGAGAGAGAGAGAGAGAGAGAGAGAGAGAGAGAGAGAGAGAGAGAGAGAGAGAGAGAGAGAGTACAAATTTGAAGCAACTATTAGGTATGGAATCACATTGCGAACATGTGCAATTTGCCAGAATTAATCGTGCCGAATTACGTTTATGAAATCATTAAATGACATTTACATGTGTAAGTGGCCGAAATCAATTGTGTATCATTATAACAGCGATACATGAATAATTAATTTATCGGTGAATATGTTGGGAAATTCAATTAAAATAATTTATGAATAAAATTGTTGTTACATTGAAGCAAATAATAAATTTATAAAATGAATAAACATGTTGCTACGACTGATTGTATTTTTTAGGAAATGGACTTAAATATCAGCGAAGATGAAGTAATTGGTGTGTAATAAAAACAATTAAACAAGGTATAACACCTGTTAGCTGTCGGTCAAAACTACATACATCTGTATCAAATAATCTATTTCTTGGGTGGTTATATAAAAATGATGTCATTTCTTATTCTCAGTTTAGTATTAAATCGGATCTTGGTACTACTGATGCAATTTTTGCACTCCATTGTTTAGTTGACAACATAATTTAACAAAAGAAAAAGTTATACTGTTGTTTTATTGATTATGAAAAAGCCTTTGACAGTATCAATAGACAAAAATACTTTGTAGATTGGTTAGATCCTTGGTAACAGGGAAATGATTACAATTATAAAATCTGTATATAGTATTGTACCTTGTTTAGTTTATTATTTATGTCTTCCCTGGGGAAATGATTGATTAATTTCGATGTTCATGTCTACTCTTCATCGCTCAATGTATGTTATCAACTGACATGTAACTTATTTGTAATTATCTAGTAGGTCTATATGTGTTGTACATGTTTATATCATGGGTGGATACAGAAATTTTCAAAGAGGAACATAAAGTTGTTGTCGTTGTTTTTGTTTTTAAGGGATGGGATGGGGGCGGCACGATGTCGTACGTATGAAAATGGTGCGTTCATTCCGTGTAAATAATTAAATATCATCGATTATATAGAACTTTAGCTGATAAAACACTAGGGAAAATCCTGTACATTTTAAAATCCAGTGAAAATTTTGTTTACAAATAAATTTTCATTTTCATACATTCTTACGGAAAACGCAAACAAAAATTCCTTTACCGGGCAAAAATGAAATAAAACAAGGCGGAGTTAAAAGCCATAAAATCCAAAATATACAAAGTCAGGGTGAATACAGGGTTAAAAGTTGGCGCGATAGAGAGAAAAATAGTATATAGGCCTAATTGTTTTTGCCAGGCGTTAGAAGGCGCGAGGATTTGTGGTAATTTATTTCTATTTTCCAACTTTTTATTTAAAAAAAATAAGCCGATATATTTTTACTCCGTATAGGCCTACATACATCTATTACTTTATTCGGTTGATTCATTCCTTTGCCTTACGACTCACCAGCATAAATTTATCGATAACAATCTACCAAGTATACATGTATGTTGCCTACACTATACGATATCCCCCACCCACCCATTGATAGTAGATACAAGTGTCTGTATGTAGGGGGCCAGTGTGAGTAGTTCTGTTCGCCTAGTAGCCACTAGACCGTTTAAAAATACCGCGTTCAGTTGCGAAGTTAACTTTTATTAGGTCAATGTCAGGTGCGTGTTTAGGTTTAAAGAAGACTTGTAAAGTAAAATAAGTTTATAGCACAACCCAATATTAACATTCGACAGTTTCAACCAGTTATATCCGTGACCACATAATCTCTCTTTAAAAAACCTGAACTTTCTATAAATAATTAATCAGTCTGATTGGACGATAAGAATCACACACTTTCTCCTAGGATCAAGGTCATGGTTCTGAAATATGATTGGCACGTGTAAAATCATGACCTAAATTTAACGCACGTTTGTGAGACGGGACGATCACCGGTAGTGATCATACACATGCTCTCCGCATAGATACCTATCAACAATCCCTCGTTTTATGCAGGTATAAGATCAGGTAAGTCATCCTTTAACTTCGGGGTGCAATAAATCGTTGGATTTGACATATTTTAGCATAGAAACGCAACAGGGTTTGTCATTTTCCTAAACTATAACTCTCTAGATCGCATTATTAATCATATATTTTAAAGAATGTGTTAGGGGGGTTACCACGGCCGTTCTTTCAGTCGGAGCATGTGCTGAATGCCGACAAAGCATGTTCAAAGTATAAATGAGAAATTATTTGTATAAAAGACCTAACAGAATAGTCATAAATTTAAGCATTGTTGTAAATGATTATTTTGAAATTCACCAAATGACATGCGAGTTTTAGCGATCTAAGCGTAGGTGTTGGGCAATTTTTGTGTAGTTACGGTAGGCTACTGTGATCTTAGTTGCTTAGCAAACACGTGGATTTATATTTTCTTCAAAACGTCTAGATTTTTATTTTTGTAAGTAGATCTAGTTTCTAGATCTATACCAACAACCTGTTGTTTATAAATAGTATATACCGCTAGGGTCAATTAAACTGACAAACCACATTACAGACATGTTTTCACAAGTAAATCTGTGAACTTTTCAACCATAGACAGTCCATACAAAATCTCTCTCTCTCTCATTATAAGTGAGGAATTACAGTTGGGTTTAACTTTTTTGTCAGAAAATGGGGATCTTGGTCTATCTTTAGCTAGTAGACCGTACATATATAAAGTTCTAAACCACTGGCATTACATAGCCTACAATCGAGGTTTATCAAAGTTATGTTATGGGTGCTAAAAAATATCTTTCATACACAAATTAACTGCTGTATGATTCATTTCAATAATATTTTGGAAATTCTGAAGAATTTATGAAATGTAGCTAGATCTGCTATGACTGTGAACAGGTTTTTATGTAAATTTTAATCAACTTGTTCATTTCCACATTCACTTATGCATGCTGGGCTAGTCTTTGAATACATGTATGTACCCATGTCTGCCTCGGAAACTTAGCTGGAAAGTTTGCGTAGATCTTCTTGCTGGAAATACAAATAAACAATACTTTGTTATGATTTGGCAGAACCTGAGATACCTATAAACCATAAATTATTGTCCACAAGGTAATACAATACATATAAAACTGAAGTGAAAGTAGTCAACATGTCCGAAGCATGGATTTGAAATATGCAAAACAGGTCAGTAGACCCTTACACCATAACTGCAGTCCTATAACTTTGAGTGGCAAAATGATACAGATTCCTGGAAAATGACATTAAGAAACATTCAGTTACTATAACGATGTCTATGTTTTTGCGGGTATCTGTATCATTTTGCTACTCAAAGTCACAGGACCACAGTAATGTGAAAGGGTTTATACTTTTAGTATACATGTATACACATGTACTGACAGGAATGTCCATAACCTCATAGTAAGTGTTGAACAAAATCAAAATTGAGATGTACAAAAATGTATAAACCTTGGAATTACAAGTCAATAGCACACTTATACATTTTAAAAGTTCACTTCATAAGTCATTTAAATGCCATACACCAAGTGCATTTTTGATACCGGTATATTAAAAAATCCTTTTTTGAATGCATGCATTTTCATTACGGTATATTTTTCATTGATTATGTAACATTAAAAAAAAAACAACCTGTAAACAAGATTTGTTTGCTACGAAGGTAGACTTTAGTTATTATTTTTGCATTTCGAGACATACCCTGTCACATTTTATTTAACTTCCCCATAAAATATGAATAATTGCTTCAACGCTCTCTGTCTCCATGTTGTGGATAATAAATTGTGAACCTATCTTCATCCATTTTTCATGAGTGAAGGAATGTAATCGGAGATTCAACAATTGGCGACGAGGATAGCCTACAGTTAATACAAGTTTGCAATATGGCACAAGCAATAAACACAGATTTAGGTTGTATTCCAAATTTTGACTGTCACGGTGAGCAGACAACAGTCGGGGTACGCTGGAAAAAATGGAAAAGAGCGTTCGAATTGTTTGCTACGGGGAAAGGCGTACACGATGCCGGTCAGAAAAAGGCTCTATTATTACACTGCGGAGGAATGCAGATGCAGGACATTTACTTTACCTTTCCAGATGCACCTCCACCTGGAGAATATGAAACAGTTTATACAGTTGCAATGCGACAATTAGACAATTATTTTTCACCTCAAGTGAACTCCACGTACGAAAGGCATTTATTTCGGGCAATGAAGCAATCCCCACTGAAACTAAAGATCAATTTATAACAAGACTTCGACAGAAATCTGATTTTTGTGATTATGGTGAAAACGCTGAGGAAAATATTCGAGATCAAGTTATTGAGAAATGTACCTCATCTCATTTGAGACGGAAACTTCTAGAAAAGGGAAAGAATTTGACATTACAACAGTTACAGACAATTGCACGAGCTCTGGAAGCAAGCGAATCACAGGCATCAACGATTGAAGGTGTCAAAATGGAGACTATAAATCGTGTTGGAGTTCAAAAGTCACCAAAACGCAATAAATCACAGAGTCAAGTTGGAAAATGATGCTTTAGGTGCAACAAAGAGGGACACTTTCAAAATAGTGAAAACTGCCCCGCTAAATACAAAGAATGCAACAAGTGTCATAAAATAGGACATTTTGCAGTGTACTGTAGAACCACAGCTACACAAGTGTCACAAAACGCAGGCCGAAGAGGTTGAGGAAGAGGTCGAGGTGGACACGTGAGATTAATTGACAGTAACATGTGCGATGAATATGCATTTTCTATTTTCAGTGAAGTTCAACCAACGATAAATGTAACATTAGGCGGTGTTAAAACCGAAATGATTATTGATTCAGATGCGAGTTGCAATGTCATGGGACAATCTGAATGGGAGAAATTGAAGGAACAACATATCAAATGTGAATCACGAAAATCAAATAAACAATTATATATAGTATGGTAGTGACAAGCCAATGAAAATAGTTGGTTCATTTAATTCGAAAATTGAAACCGGAAATTCAGTTGAATATGCAGAATTTTTTGTCGTCGAGGGAAATGGTCAGTCTCTATTAGGACGTGAAACTGCTCTAAAGTTACATGTAGGAGTACTCAAACTTGGAGGTCAAATAAATTCAGTCCAAGATGATACCAAGATATTCAATCAGTATTTTGACGTTTTCCAAGGACTTGGAAAATTGAAAGATTTTCAATTAGATATACCAATAAATGATACCGTTACAACCGTCGCATAGCCGTTGCGCAGAATACCGTTTAATTTACGAGAACGCGTGGAGCGTAAAATTGACGAGTTAGTGAAACTTGACGTCATTGAAAAGGCAACAGGTCCTACACCATGGATATCACCAGTAGTAGTTGTTCCGAAAACGAATGACACACGACTTTGCGTTGATATGCAACAAGCTAACTCTGCGATCATATGCGAGAGACACCCAATCCCAACAGTCGATGAAGTTATTCATGATTTGAACCAAAGTAAAGTGTTTTCAAAACTAGACATTAAGTGGGCGTTTCATCAGATTGAGTTGTCTGAAAATTCAAGAAAAATAACGACATTCGTAACGCACAAGGGGCTGTATCGATATAAAAGGCTTATGTTTGGAATAAGTTGCGCACCAGAGATATATCAACGAGTGATTCAGCAAGCATTATCAGGTTGTGATGGTGTGAGAAACATATTCGATGATATAATTGTGCACGGTGCGACCGTTGGAGAACACGATAATCGACTAGTCAAATTACTTGACCGAATCCGTGAGAAAGGACTCACGCTTAATAAAGACAAATGTAAGTTTAGAATGTCTGAACTTGACTTCATGGGACATTTGCTATCCGCAGAGGTATTGGACCCGCAAAAGCGAAAATTGAAGCAGTCACTGATGCGAGAAGACCGGAAACTGCCTCTGAAGTCAGGAGTTTCTTAGGATTGGTAAATTTTAGTTCCCGTTTTATACCGGATCTTGCGACTGTTTCAGAACCGCTCCGAAGACTCACGAAAAAAGGTGAACATTTTAATTGGGGTAAAGACCAAGAGAAAGCATTTTGTGAGCTTAAGAGAAGACTTTCAAATGCCGAAACACTAGGGTATTATGATCTGAATGCGAAAACTGTGGTAATAACAGACGCTAGCCCAGTTGGACTTGGTGCAGTTCTTGTGCAAGAACAGAAAGGCGAGAACCGTATTATATGTTATGCGAGCCGTATGTTATCCGACGTTGAAAAGAGGTATTCGCAGACTGAACGAGAAGCCCTTGGGATCGTATGGGCATGCGAACGATTTCACATGTATTTACACAGTACCAAGTTCGAATTACAGACAGACCACAAGCCATTGGAGTTTATCTTCTCGAAGAGATCTAAGCCATGTGCGCGAATAGAAAGATGGGTATTAAGACTGCAGCCATACCGTTTCCGTGTGCGACACATTACCGGAAAAAATAATATTGCTGATTGTCTATCGCGAATGACTACAAACACAGACAATATGGTTGAGAACTCGGAAACATATGTGAGATTTGTTGCCGAAATCGCGACACCTATTGCACTTTCGACGCACCAAATAGAACGTGAATCTGACACAGACACTGAGTTGTGCGATGTTATAAAGTGCTTGAAAACTGGTCGATGGGACAAAATTGAGAATAATGAGTTATCTGCCTGTAAAAACTGAACTTTGTAGTATTGGAAAGTTAGTTCTTAGAGGTACACGCATTGTGATACCCCAAAGATTGCGCGAACACGTATTAAAATTAGCACACGAGGGACGTCCGGGAATAGTGTTAATGAAAACGCGACTAAGATCAAAAGTATGGTGGCCAGGAATTGACAAAGAAGCCGAAAAATTTGTCCGAACTTGTAACGCTTGCCAAATAGTAAGTAAAACACAGCCTCCAGAACCAGTTAAACGAACTGAACTGCCGACAGGACCATGGCAGCATATTGCATGCGACTTGATGACACCGTCACTGCCGTCGGGTGATCACTTATTTGTTGTTGTCGACTATTTCAGTAGATACATTGAAGTTGAAATAATGAAATCAACAACCGCAGACAAAATTGTGGCGAGCTTGAAACGAATGATCTTAACTCATGGACTTCCGCTGAGTATTTCTACTGATAATGGACCACAATTTATATCGAGTGAATTCAGACAATTTGTTCGGGAACAGGATATTTATCACCGAAAAACAACTCCATTGTGGCCACAAGCAAACGGTGAAATTGAGCGTCAAAACAGATCACTCCTCAAGAGAATCAAAATCGCGCAAGTTGAAAAGGGAAACTGGAAAGAAGAACTGAATGATTATCTAGTTATGTATAGGACGACCCCACATAGTGTGACAGGAGTTAGTCCTGCTGAACTTCTCTTCCGAAGGAAATTACAAACCAGATTACCTGGTATTGATGATTATTCTAATTTGGCTGAAGACCAAGAAGTGCTCGATCACGACGCGGAAAGAAAAGAAAAAGGAAAGATGTATATTGACAATAAACGCGGTGCAAAGGAAAGTGACATAGATATTGGTGATACCGTTTTGTTGAAAGCTAAAGTTGAAAACAAGCTAACACCAACATTTTCACCTGAACCGTAATGGATAGAAACGGAAATTCAGTCACTGTACAGTCTCCAGAAGGTGTACAGTACAAACGGAACACATCGTTTGTTAAGAAACTGTTGCGAAGAATCTGATTGCGACCGAAATACTGCTGAAATGAGTGAAATTGACACTTGTAAACTGTCTATAGATAGTTCAAAATCATATGAACGAGAACGGAAAGAATCAACGTGACCGACCCGAATTAACTGAAAGATGCCTGAAAAGTACAAAGACTTTGTTGTTTCTTTCAAATGACTGTAAATATTTTTAAGCTTTGCTTATTTCATTTAATTTTAGTCAGTTAGACATACAAGTGACATTTAAAAATTCAATCACAGATTGATAATGAGTTTTAATTTTTTCAACATAATTTCGTAATCGTATGAAGGTCTTTTTTCATGTACTTAATGTAGTTTTAGTTTTGTAAGGTCTAAATCTAAAGAAAAGGAGAGATGTAGTGTATTGAGTTTTGACACTCTCCCTATAAACATCATGATCTGTGTATTGTTTTACATATGCCTAGTTAGTTTGAATAAAATGGTTGAGAAACCATGAGGTTATGTTAGTGTGTGTGTACTTGATTTAATTCGTAAGTGGATTCAATTCGAACACTTGGTTTAATCCGACATTCATTGAATCGGAGATTCAACATGTACAACATTGATTATTATTTATTTCTGAACTGTTGTTTTATGCCTTATAAAGAATTCATCACTAATGTGGAAACATCACTGGCTTTAGGTGAAATACCTCAATTTTTGACTAGTGCTTTGTACAATGGAAGAAGCATGGGCTTGAAATTAGCACTCACAGGTCTACATGCCCTTGGACAGTAAATAATAGGATGGCCAGTAGATTTCTCATCTGTACTGGCCCCATTGTCCAGTAAAAGAAATAAAGATATTAGATCTCTGTTATATTATAACAATATTAGGCCCCTAATATACCATATCAGTATTAGACCTCTATTATACTATAACAATATGTTAGGTCTCTATTATGCAGTTGCTATAACAACTCTTAAGTCCGTGTCTATCATCGTGGAGAAATGTGTATGTATCAGGTAGAAAATGTGTAGACCTGCACAAAGGCTACAGATACTTGCAAATCAGATGTAACATACTAGATGCCATCAATTTTATGTTTAGGTTTAGATGTATTTGACACTATGGCCTACCACCTACTGAGTACAAAAACTTGTACAGCACATTCATTTATAGTCTGTGTGTTTGATTCTTGTGATAGTGGAATAAAATCATCAAACCTACAATGTAAGCCACTGGTGTTTAGTTATATTTGATACCAATCTAGCCTGGTTACAGAAATGGTGCCCACGTTGGGACCTAGGGTTTTCCTGGTAAAGTGAAAGTGATTATCCATGAATCGCCCCATAAGTGATAGTTACTTCTAAAGAGAGTCAGGACGGCTCTGTCAATGGAGGGGATAATGAGGTAGTGTTAGTTATATGGTGTTCCTACTAGCTCGAACTAGTAAGGTTTCCCCATTACCTCGATCGGTTGAGCACTAGACTTGTATAGGTTCGATTCCAAGCAGATGCAGTATTTGCCTCTGTTACACTTTAACAGTATTACGTCTCCATTATATTGTATATATGATACAAGTACATCCTGATGAAAGTTACAGTGATATATATATATATATATATATATATATATATATATATAAATTTGTTTGTTTATTGTTGTTTAACATCCCACTCAAGAATATTTCACTCAAATGGAGATGTCACCAAATGCCGGTAAAGGGCTTCAAATTTTGGCCTATGCTCGGCACTTACAGCCATTGAGCAGTGAGGGCTCTTTAACGTGCCGACACCTACTGTGACACGGGACCTCCAGTTTTTACTGTCTTAAAATATATATATATATATATATATATATATATATATATATATATATATATATATATATATATATATATATATATATATATATATATATATATATATATATATATATATATATATATATATATATATATATATATTACAACCAAAGATGTCTATGATATACACTACATTAACATATATTCATGATACACCATAAATCAATTGTTATCCATACTAAACATTCCATGTCACTCATTCTCCATGATACACATGTCATCCAAAATTCTCCATGATTGATACACATACTATCCAAAATTCCCCATGATTGATACACATACTATCCAAAATTCCCCATGATTGATGCATATACTATCCAAAGTTCTCAATGATTGATACACATACTATCCAAAGTTCTCCATGATTGATGCATATACTATCCAAAGTTCTCCATGATTGATTCATATACTATCCAAAGTTCTCCATGATTGATACACATACTATCCAAATTTCTTCATGATTGATACACATACTATCCAAAGTTCTCCATGATTGATGCATATACTATCCAAAGTTCTCAATGATTGATACACATACTATCCAAAGTTCTCCATGATTGATGCATATACTATCCAAAGTTCTCCATGATTGATTCATATACTATCCAAAGTTCTCCATGATTGATACACATACTATCCAAAGTTCTCCATGATTGATACACATACTATCCAAAGTTCTCCATGATTGATGCATAAACTATCCAAAGTTTTCCATGATTGATACACATGCTATCTAAAGTTCTCCATGATACACATAACATCCAAATTTCTCCATGATACATGTGAAATCCAAAGCTCTCCATGATACACATAACATCCAAAGTTCTCCATGATTTATACACATGATTCAAAGCTCTCCATGATATATGTGGCATCCAAAGTTCTCCATGATATACATGACATTCAGAGTTCTCCATGACACACATGAACCAAAGTTCTCCATGATACATGACATCAATAGTTCTCCATGATATACATAACATTCAGAGTTTTCCATGATACACATGGCATTCAAGATCCCCATGATACATGTGACATCCAAAGTTCTCCATGATAAATGTGACATCCAATACTCTCCATGATGCACATGGTATCCAAAGGTTTTTCATACATAATGATATATAAAGTGCATTGTTTTTCAGGGATAAATGCATGAAAAACTGTAAAAGAAAACATTTTCCTTGCTCTGTAAATATCCGTATTCCATATCATGAACAGACATGAAATTTGGATGAAAGATAAAGAATTCCAGGGATTCAAGACCTCTTACCTCATTCACCCCTAAAGACACATTTTGACTGGTCTAAGTCATTGATTTACAGAAGAGTCCAATATTTTTCAGGGGTTGATGAGTTAAATTGGTTCAAGCTAATACATAAAGGGCATGCAGTTGATAGTCTTAAAAAGCAAAAATCTTGACTACCATGGTGTTACCTCAATGGCCAGGGGTTAATAGATCCTTTTTAGTACCCTTTCAAGTGTGATTTTATTTAGCGATGGGCCAGATTGGGAAAAAAAAGTACCTATGGTCATTTAATTTACAGAATAATGACACAAAACTTGTGATTCATGAGCTTTTTTCTTATTTAACGGACAACATAGTTTTCATCTGAAGATTTTGAAGTGCAGTTAATACATATACTAGATAATTCTTTTTATTGTTTAACAATGAATGTGAACGACATAAATGAACATAATTGAGTAGCATATTTTGCATCGGGGGAAAGGGGCCTTTTACCGGACTCGCATGTTGATGATATCAATCCCTGAGGATGGTCTGAAGAACAGATAACTGGAATAGACTGACTTGTTTGATTAAGTCATATCCATAGTATATTCTTATGTATACATTAGCATATTTTGCCTGTAGGCACTTAATTGTAGGTAATTTTGTACAGCTATCTAGGTAGGTAAATGTAGGTCTGAGTTAGAACTGGGTTTTACCATTGAGGAATTAGATAGGAGGATTTCATGCAGTATTTGATCTCGTTTACGAATACAAGCATACCCTTGTAACTGTTAGGTTGAATCTGCCATCACAAATGTTCTGTGAATGAGAATTCTGACATCTGAAGGGTTTCACAGGATTGAATGTAGCCAGTAGGAGCAGGTTGTTATCAATAGACCTCTAGAAATGAAAATGATGTTCTGTGGAACTGGTGAATTTGAGGTTAGGATGCCATTAGGAATCTAAAGAATGACATATCATGTTTAACTTATCAACCTCTGAAAAATTATGGACTCTTCTGCAAGTCAGTGACTTAGATCAGTCATAATATGTCTTTTTGGTTAAATGAGTTAAAGATTTAATGACCATAAAAATTTCCAAATGACCCTCATTTTCAATTAAAAGTACAGTCAAAATTATATTAAAGGCCACATCTATTTAAAGGGCACCTGTCTTTAAGGGCCATTCCAACATAACATTTGTTAACTTTTTATTTATAATGAATAAACCTCTTTGTAAAGGGCTCCTGTCCACAATGGCTACTTTTGCCTGTTCCCATTAGTAACCTTTTTATACAAGTTTGACTCTGTCTATTAGAACACTTTGAAAACATTTCTATGGGAAACTACATATGAATACATGTATATATATATATATATACTTTGTAATGTACAAATGATGACCAACAGCTATGAAATACATTAATGTACAGGGCTTTGCAAGCTCAGCTGATGACAAAAGTGCAAGTTTAATGCATTGACATAGCAAACCCTGACTTTACATACATATATATATATATATATATATATATATATATATATATATATATATATAGAGAGAGAGAGAGATATATATATAGAGAGATATAGATATAGAGAGAGAGAGAGAGAGAGAGAGAGAGAGAGAGAGACCTATATATAAGTCAGGGTTTGCTAACCCCTGTTAAACAATTTGTGTCACTGGCATTAACCTTGTACTTTGTCATCTGCTGAGCTTGCACAGATAGACATTATAAATACATGTATTTTGTACCTGTTGAGCTTGCACAGGTACATTGTACATGTATGTGTTTCATATCTGTTGGGGATCATTTGTGCAGTACAAAAGGCAACTAATCATTTGTAAATTGAAATCTAAAGAATGCGTCTACATTTATCAATTAACAATTTAGTGGATACATAGTTTAGTCATGGCCATTTACTAGATAGTTGGGAACCAAAGTTTCTGGAAACTGCCATTTTCAAAAAAAAATATTGTGTCTTGTAGAGTCAAGATGACATCGCTGCCAATTGTGAAGGATATTTTACGACTATATGAAGAGGGGAAAGCCACTAGAGGTAAGTGGGTGTTGATTTACGTTGACATTTATATAATAATCATGTGCAAAGGAATTTACAATTGTACAAGGCTCAATAAACGTGTTCCCGCGACTGTCCGGGACTGTCTGTTTTGCAGTTGGACATGTAAATGTTCCTTCTCACATGCCCGATGGGACAAGTGAAATTGTTCAAGACAAAAATTAATTGAATAAATGTTACTTGTTTATCCACAAAACAATAATAATCTTTAAATGTTACAATTTTTGGACAAGTTATTTTTGCATTCGGACAAGTAGATTTCAGTATTACTTGGGTCTGCAGGACAATTGGAAGATTTCAATGCTATTTCAGGGGTCAACATTAATGAAAATTTCCACTTGTCCTGCAGGACAAATTGTACCGAAGTCTGAATGCAAAAATGACTTGTCCAAAAATCAAGCATAACATTTAAAGATATTATTTTGTGTTTAAACAAGAATAATCTTTATTGAATTACTTTTTGTCTTCAACTATTACACTTGTCCTTTTGAACAAGTGAGAAGTAACATCTACCTGTCCGAACCCAAAATGGACTTGTCCCGGACAACCGGACAAACCTTCGAAGTAAGTGGGAAAGTTTGCCAGTTTTCTTGCGGAAGGTCGGTGGTCTTTACCTGGGTAACCGGGGTTTCTCCTCCACCAATAAAAACTGGACGCCATCATATGACTGAAAGATTGTTGAGTATGGCGTAAAACAAAAAATCAACAACAACAACCGGACAAACCTTCATGTTGAACCCTGCTACTTGTGTCTGGGGGATAAGTGGAAATTTTTCTGATTTTGGACCCCTGATTTATATGAAATCCTGTTTACAACAGTTTGTTATTTACCCTACTAATTTGGTGATATTTGTAAGAAATGGGTCATTATCCTTTTCTATTTTAGCTTTTTTCCTTATCATGGACAAAATTGTATGATATTTTTACAGTTTTGAATTGTTTTAGAATTACTGTATACTGGGAAATTTAATTTTCACCATTAGATGAGATGGCAAATGAGAGGGCAAATTTGAAATGAAAGTGAAATTTTCATGCTAAATAATTGAACATGGATATAACGTGCCATAAATGAGAATGGTGATTTAGGGCGAATTTAAGACGGAGTGAATGTTTTTAATCATAAAAGGGCAAAAATACTGTAAGCAGGAGCATGCCATGTATGTGTGTATGCCATGGGGTGACATTGTAAATGAAGCCACGCTACAGTTTATGCCCAATTTGTAATTTGTTTCTAGAAGCTGGCAATATTTCATTCACAGGGGTGCCAAGATTTAAACTTAAGGGGCCCGTCATATTTACTTGAAAAAATTTTAACCAGTTTGTGACCTTAACATTTTTAACAACTTGCTCAGCAGGGCAAGTGCTATACTGATATTGTACTTGCCCACCATGAAAATTTGGTTGCCCACAAAGAAAAACAATATTTGAGTCAATTTTGTGTTTTTATTAATTTATTGTTATTTTTATAAAAATACTACTGTGTGTTTAAATTTATGCAAATTACAAAAGATTTCATTTTTTAAAACAATATATATCCATTTTAAGTATCTCATTAACACTTTTATTCACAACAACTAATTTTCCTTTTATCGTTCACCTACATTTAATTAAGATTTTATAACTTTTATACAATGTATAGTATTACATGTACATGTATCATCATTTTAACACATCCTGAAATTCAGTTTTGTTCAGTATTGTTTTTTTTATTACACACGCCTAACTGCCATTTCCTCCATAAAGTGCAAGCAACAACAGTCAACACAAGTTGTGTTCTGTGACATTTTTGGCCACAAGGTTAAGACTAATGTATTTACTTGTCAATAAAATAATTTTTTTAATTTCTAACTGGTTTTTAGCAATCCATTCAAACTACAAATAGAAGGAAATGGATCACTTTCGAAACTTCAGCTTTTTGAAATGACGAATGCAGAATGGTTGTACTTCTACTTTCATTTTGATAAAAGCGGACATTCAAACTTAACATGTAAAATTTTTAGCTTCATCAGATAGGGAGTTTTAAGAACCAAAATTGTGTAAAAACAAATACTCTTTCCAACTGGAAATGGACCAAATAACAGCCCCAAAAAGTGGCAAAAGAATACCCCTAAATCAATTCGCCAAATGGGCGACTTCATACATGTATGTAAAACAATTCGCCTGATCGTAAATTCATTTACCTCGGGCTAACAGGCACCCGTTAATTTCCACCCCTGATTCACAATTATTATATATGTCTAATTACTGGACATGGAAATGCATACAATTGTATATATCATACCTCTTCATAAATTCCTGCGATTTCATTGGACAATAACCGTTGAGTATTTTCCAGTGATTTGATTTTTCCAGGGTGATATTAAGTAGGGTGGTATTCAATAAAAATATCACAGGTACAGAAATGTATGTGCGTACGATTCGTTATTTTTTTCTATGTGGTAATTAGGTGTAACTTCTTTATGAGTTATGTAACAGACATTATGTTGATGCAGAATGGAACTGAAATTAAATGATTTGACAGAATTGATATTGTTATCATATATATATGTATTTTCTGAAGTCAGCCAAACAAACATGCTCGCCTTGATGGAGGCTTAAGATTAAAAATCGACCCAAATAGTGGTTTGGATTATGAAGGCAGTTTGTATTATATTGTAGGTTTTTTGCATGAATAAAGGATAAAAATAAAACTACTGGTGAAAGACATTGACATGGTATGTGACAAACGCTCAGACAGGGTATGTGATGTGAAATATAGGGTAGAAATAAAAAGACAGGGTATGTGATGTGAAATATAGGGTAGAAATAAAAAGACAGGTAAAGACAGGGTAGACAGGGTATGCGACAAACACTCAGACAGGGTATGTGATGTGAAATATAGGGTAGAAATAAAAAGACAGGGTATGTGATGTGAAATATAGGGTAGAAATAAAAAGACAGGGTATGTGAAAGACAGGGTAGACAGGGTATGTGACAAACACTCAGACAGGGTATGGAATGTGAAATATAGGGTAGAAATAAAAAGACAGGTTATGTGAAAGACAGGGTATGCGACAAACACTCAGACAGGGTATGGAATGTGAAATATAGGGTAGAAATAAAAAGACAGGGTATGTGAAAGACAGGGTAGACAGGGTATGCGACAAACACTCAGACAGGGTATGTGATGTGAAATATAGGGTAGAAATAAAAAGACAGGGCATGTGAAAGACAGGGTATGTGAAAGACAGAGTTTATGATGGACAATGTGTGTGAAATACCTAAAACATACATGTATATATTGAGTGGTTTATACAATGTACAATGATGATTGTGGATGTTAAGTAATAGTAGGTTGTGTATTCTGTTGGCACTAAGTGAACTGGTCATTATAACCTCTAGCATCACTCTTTCTGTATAAACATGTCAGAGATCAGTGATGTCACCTATGTTTATTGCGGGTGTGGTTCACAGAAATAACTAAAACATCTTAAGCTTGCCGCAGATGACAAATATATAAATGTATACATGTGTCTTTGTCAAATTCTATATCATAGTACATATGTACACGTTGTATACATATTAGTAGGTATGACATACTTACAATGTAATTAGTGACTTGGTTCGGAAAATAACAAGATTTTCTTTTCACTTCACTTAAATTATCATACAAAGTGACTAATTAAATATGTAACAGATTGATCATGTTAAAAACCTTTAACTCCAGAATATACATGTATCATACATGTATATATTAACCCTTTTATCCCTGAATATACAAGTGGTATGCTCTTTTCTATTGTGTAAGACTAGTCTATTATGGACTGTAGGGTTGAAAGGGTTAAGTAACAAAGAATTCTATATAATTTTCATTAGATGTTAGAAAGGTTATTTAATAACTATAGTCAATTAAAAAAAACAAAGGAGCACCAAACCAAGTAGATGAGTAATTCAGTCAGTAGAGCATCAGATCTTCAAGATGAAGGTCCCTGGTTTGATCACCAATCCTGCCGTCAGAGGTGAGATTCTAAGTCTGTTACACAATCCTTTAAATGAAACGTACTCTAAGGAAGCATTGGATGTGAGACACCACAAATGAGTGGTAGATGTAGTGGTCTCTTAAGTATAGATTCCACAGCAAGTGTTAGTTGATCATTATGTTTATCTAACTCAAGTTTGTTAATTTCTAAAATTTGAAAGACACGAGGTTTACCGAGTTGTTGAATCTGTTTCTACCAAAACCATACTTGCCAACATTTGAAAATTTTCATGGGGGAGACAATGCGCGACAAAAATTTCCATGGTTAGCCAGACTGTGCGTAATAAAATTGATATAAATTCCTGAAATTATTGTTTGATAAATTATTTCCCCATTTGAGGCATTGTGGCTGCCCTTGTACTCCATGACAGCATTTAGTCACTCCCACAACACATCACTAAAACCAATCAAACAACGACAAGGGGTACAAACCAGCCTCTGATTGGTTACAAAGCTTTTTTGAAAGCTAGTGTATAGACCTTTTAGCAGTAACTGAGGTCCAGTGACTTTCCTAGTCTTCCTGTTGGCAGAATAATACAGATTCCAGAAAAATGACGTCAAGTTACTACTGTAATGACATCTATGTTTTTACAGGTATCTGTATCATTTTGCCAACCGGAAGACTAGCAAAGTCACAGGACTAGTGTATGTTTCATGCGGTGGAAATCTTGCGTGTTATTTTTCAAATTTCGGGACATTTATTGTTTTTGGGTGGAAATATTAAAAATTCGGGAGAGAGAAGGGGTTTTTAAAAGAGTGATTGGGAGGTCAGGAAACAGGGCCAAAATATGGAATGTCCCACGGAAATCGGGGGAGTTGGCAAGTATGCAAAACTGAAAAGCGCTGATTGGTATTATGGATTATTAGCCTACATGACGTCTGGACACTATCGGGTTTGGCCTCTCATGATCATGTCAGACTTGTTAAAGCTTCTTTTATACCACGACTTGAGAGTGGTATAAAAACACAAGTCATGGTAGAAAATATGTTTCACTGTACCTTCAGTTTTTACAGTTTGTCTGTGATAAAATGAAAATCACAATCATTTACATGTATGGACAAGCAAGGCTTGTATAGACATGACATCTAATGCCACAGAATTCTTGTCCGGATTTCAGGGCATCACCTAATACATTGAAGTCTTTATTTAGTTTGTCTTGTTTATATTGTGTCTTATTAAAAGTGTATATATACAGAGAGGTGTATACCTTTAAATTTTACAGTTTAAATATTCCATCAACAATCATTGTGACTGCGGTTGCAATTGCTCGCATAACCTTGATTGAGGCATATATATTTAAAAGGCCATGCAGCTTATGTATACATGTACATGTATATAAATGATTCTTTTGTCATTTTTGTAAGAAATGTTAACCTATAAACAACAAAGCTAGGGTACCAAAACTAATTAAATCATTTCTTTTACAGAAAGTGGAACTACATGTATATGTTAACACATTTGATTTATTTGTTAATTTTACAGTTGTTGGGAGGGGGGTGTCTCTGTGGCCGATTGGTTAAAGTGTTGCACTACCACCAAGTCTCTCACCTCTGGTCAGCTCAGGTTCAAGCCGCGCTGGAACCTAAGTCGATGTTGTGAGAAAGTTTGTCAGTTTACTTGTGGAAGGACAGTAATCTCTACTTAGGAACATTTAATTTGATTTGATTTGATTTTTTGTTTTACGCCATACTCAACAATCTTTCAGTCATATGATGGCGTCCAGTTTTTATTGGTGGAGGAGAAAACCTGGTTACCCGGATAAAGACCACCGACCTTCCACAAGAAAACTGGCAAACTTTTCCTAGGTACATTGTACTTGGGTTATCTCTTCCATCATTAAAAACTAGCTGTCACCATATAACTAAATAATTGGGTAAAGTTAAAAACTGGCACACTTTTTCACAAAAGTTTAGGTTTTTGCAGAGCTACTGTAGCTTGTTAAATCACAGCAAATGTCAGAATTACATTTAGCATGATGCTAAAGTAATTACAAACATAATAACACATATATTAAGTAAATGTAAAAGTAAATGATAAATCTTAGGTTTTATTCTATTTCTTGTTATTTTACATTATGCCAAAGGATTTTCACTTATCTAAGGAAACCACCTGTATAAGTGAAGTGTCACAATTTTTCACCTGTTCTATGGACATGATGATATCACCTGTATAAGTAAAGTGTCACAATTTTTCACCTGTTCTATGGACATGATGATATCACCTGTATAAGTAAAGTGTTACAATTTTTCACCTGCTTTATGGACATGATGATATCACCTGTATAAGTAAAGTGTTACAATTTTTCACCTGCTTTATGGACATGATGATATCACCTGTATAAGTGAAGTGTCACAATTTTTCACCTGTTCTATGGACATGATGATATCACCTGTATAAGTGAAGTGTCACAATTTTTCACCTGTTCTATGGACATGATGATATCACCTGTATAAGTAAAGTGTTACAATTTTTCACCTGCTTTATGGACATGATGATATCACCTGTATAAGTAAAGTGTTACAATTTTTCACCTGCTTTATGGACATGATGATATCACCTGTATAAGTGAAGTGTTACAATTTTCACCTGGTCTATGGAAATGTCAATACAGTGAGGGTTGGGTATCCTGAAAACCTGTGACTCATTTCTTATGCCAAATGCTTGGTGAATGAACAGTTTCTATGAATTTTTAAGTGTTAGGTTTTACCCTGTTTTGGGAATTGAAAGAGTGACCTTTGACTTGTTAGAGAAACTATCTAAGACCACCTCATGTGCTTTTAAAAATGATTGATAGACATTATGGTGGCCTTCTTCGATTTGCCATTCATAAAAAAAATTGTCAAAATGATTATCTGGTTTAAACCAATTTTATTTTGCTCTTTTGCTAGGCCATGGTAAAATAAAATTTTATCTAAGGTCAGTAAGGAGTTGAGATAAGTTATCATGAACTGACATAATAACTATGTAGCTTATTTGACATGATAATTACATGTGTCTTGTATTTTGGACATAACATCATTGCATTGCATTGAAAAACACTCAGTCATCAAATGGCATCATGTCAACCTAACTCATCATCCCCTGGCAAACAACGGACTCTTCTGTAAATCAATGAGTTTGGCCAGTTCAAATGTGTCTTTAGGAGTGAATGAGTTAAAAGCAATTACCATAAACATGGATAGCATGGATAGTCCTGCATGTTGTTAATTACTAAATTTTCTTATGCGCACTGTACACGTTTTTTTTTTTTTTTGTTATGGGAGGGGTAATAACATGAATAACTCTTCATCATGTATTAGTGTAAATTACCCCTCAGTTTACAGTACATGTACCACTTTCTATGAACAAAAGCACCCATGTCCCTGTAAGCACCCTTTCCTCCGTGTTTTTTTTTTTTTTTTTTTTACATACAATCGAGAATCTTTTCTAGCTGGTTGACAAGCAGATATGGACCTGAAAAACTGTAAGTAACAGTTTATCTGTACCCTCAGTAACAGAAGAATGTCAGTAGGTGTCATCGGTAATAACTACAACAACTTTACCACTGTGCCTTATGAAAAATAACTGTTTTACTTCAATTTGACTATTAATTAGTCCCACTACATGTATGTGCTCGCCCCTAATTCCTGATTTTTGTAGTGCCCTAGGTGCTTAATGGGTCGAATAATATATATATATAAAATATTTGCGGGGTTTGAGAAAGCAATGAAACAAACCAAATCATTTGAAAAAAATAATCTAATACTTCAAAATGTTGTTAATTTCTTGTACATGTACTTGAAACATATTTTAAACCTTCATAGGCTTGAGTCCAATACCACAAAACGTAGAAATCATTTGATTTTGGAAATGTTACACAGCTTTGACTAATTCTGTTATCTGGTTCAAGCAGGCCAAGTTGAGTATATTTGGTAAATTCTCAAGTTTATGGTGTTAGGTCATGTCTGAGAAAAACAATACAAGTTACACAAATTGCTTCTGTAAGAAAGAATTGAGACAATGTACAATTTGTATTTGCTTTTTCAGCTGGTATGATTTTTTTAACCTTGAACACGGGTATTTGTTTATTATGTGCATTCCAAATTCCTTTTATGCGTGTTCATGATTTAGACAATAGTACGTATCATTACTCACAGAAAGATTAAAATTTTACCCTCTCAAATGTACCCAAGATGGTTTTGAGCTGGGGCATTCATTCATAACAGCCTTAGTCATTCACCTGAAAACAGGCAGTTATGTTGGCATCCAATTAAAGAATTTCCATAGATTGTGATTTGTAAGAATTATATGAAATAAATAGACAAGTTCTTATTGACATACATGTAACAAATTGTTTACAACCTAAACTTCTTATATTTACCTGTTGAAGTTTACGGAAATGTGAAATTTAAAACTATCACAATAGTCTAAGACCACGAGCCACAAATGTTTAAAAGGCAGCTACCTAATGAACTGCAACAATGTATCAAAAGCCGGTTCAATAAAAACCAAAGAATTGAGACATTGTGTCTTATGTACAGAGAGCTTCAGTGATGTACAGTGAAACCTATTCATTTTGACCACTCCCGTGCCAAACCTACTGTTCCATTATTTACTAGTATGTGACATTGTCTTAGTACTGATATAAGTCATTTCCTCAACTTTGCATTTTTTATTTATAAAGAGTGTGTAATGTCATTCATAAGCTGTCCATTTTCTTAACATGGTTTGCATATTCAATTATATTACAGATTGTCTGAAGCTGAAAAAATTTTATGTCTTAAAAACATTTTAGTTTTATGGCCTTGACTTTAGTTATTACAGGTTTTTTTCTGAACTCTGTGATATCACAATGCCATGTCTAACCATGTGGTCAGGGGTGGAAATTAACGGGTGCCCGTTCGCCCGAGGCGACTGAATTTACGATTGGGCGAATTGTTTTACGTACAAAGCTACCCATTTGGCAAATTGATTTCAGGAATTTTTGGTCACTTTTTGGGGCCGTTATTCAGTCCATTTCTAGTCGGAAATAGTATCCTTTTTTTCTCAATTTTTGTCCATAAAATTTCCAATCTGATGAAACTAAAATGTTGACATGTTAAGTTGGAATGTCCGCTTTTATCAAAATGAAAGTAGAATTACAACCATTCTGCATTCGTCATTTCAAAAAGCTGAAGTTTCAAAAGTGATCCATTTCCTTCTATTTGTAGTTTAAATGGATTGCTAAAAACCAGTTAGAAATTAAAAAAATTATTTTATTGACAAATAAATACGTTAGACTTTACCTCGTGGGCAAAAATGTCACAGAACACATCATGTGTTGACTGTTGTTTCTTGCAGTTTATGGAGGAAATGGAAGATGGGTAGGTGTGTAATAAAAGAACCAATACCGAACGGAACTGAATTTCAGGATGTGTTAAAATGATGATACAACTATACATTGTATAAAAGTTATAAAATCTTAATTAAATGTAGGTGAATGATAAAAGGAAAATTAGTTGTTGTGAATAAAAGTTTTAATGAGATACTTAAATGGATAGATATTGTTTTAAAAAATAAAAACTTTTGTAATTTGCATCAATTTAAACACACAGTAGTTACATATATTTATTGAAATAAAACACAAAATTGACTCAAATATTTTTTTTTCTTTGTGGGCAACCAAATTTTCGTGGCGGGCAAGCACTATATCAGTATAGCACTTGCCCGGCTAAAAATGTTAAGGTCACAAACTGGTTAAAATTTTTTCAAGTAAATATGACAGGCCCCTAAGTTTAAATCTGGGCTCCCAGAATTTAAAACTTAGGAGTCCTTTTTGCTCCAGAGGATTTCTTCTTAATTTCCACCCCTGTGTGGTCAGACAAAAGGTCAAACAAAGTTCAGACAAAACATTTTGACATCAAGAGAAAGGAATAAAAGATAACTTGCTTTAGTGGATTAATAGAATCTTACATAAGGAAAACTCCATCCCAGTGATATGAATCTGGAAACCCTCAGATCGGAATTTATGATTCTTACCACAGGAGTTGAGATTTCCCTCTCCACTTTACACATGTGGAAGATCCCATGTTTGATTATTTTTCTCCTATTCATCAAATATTTGTTAATATATACAAATAAATAAAAGATGAATTTGTGAACCATGCAAGAAGAGTTAAGTGGTTACTGTAAATACATAAATTTTTTGTGGGACTTTATTTTCACGATACACAAGCTCTAAATTTATTCACTCGGTAATACTTTTTTGGATATTGTATGCTGATTTTGTCACACTATTATCATACTTCATTATGCGATAATCTTATTTTCAGGAGCAAGAACTCTTACGAAATTACCCGTATATAAAATTCTTGCTAATAAAACCAGTTTTACAGCATGTATATTCCTCTCTTGTTGATGAATTAATGTTCAAACAGGCCACAAAATAACAGAAAATCATTGTAACCCATTTAGAGGTTACACTAAAAAGGAATGACCATAACCTACAGGTTATGATAATAATTATTAAGACTGAAAAAATATATTTTATTCTATTAAATACAAAATACAGTGGAACCTTTCTTGACAGATCACTGTCATGAAAGACCACCTGTCTTTTGAGACCACATTCTCAAAACCATTTGGTTCAATAGTCCTTTAAATAAACCTCTTTTGAGAGACCATCTGTCTTTTACGACCAAATTTCAATGGCAGATGCAATGGTCTCTCAAGACAGGTTCCACAGTATTAGTATTTTTGACAAATATTGAGAACGAAAAATGGGTTACGTGATTTGTATTTGCCACATACTCTTCATGTAACCTGTACAGTCACGCCCATTTTGTTATTTTGTGGTCTGTTCAAATACATATGTATATGCTTAATCTTGTTCATATTGATATATATATATATTTATATATATATATATATATATTATTTATTTATTTTTTTTGTTTTTTAGATCCTAGAACCAAAGACTGGTTTTTGCTAGAGGATAACCCAGTTTACGTATGGCTAATCACAGCTGCATATTTAAGCTTCGTGCTGATTGCACCACGTTTTATGAAAAACCGACCAGCTTATAACTTCCCCGTTTTTATGGTGGTGTATAATTTTGGATTGGTGGCTCTATCAGCGTATATGTTAGTCGAGGTAATTATGTGTTTATTATAATGGTATGTGCTTTACTAGAGCTGAAAAGAGTGTTTGAATATTTAAGAATGAACAATAATCAGTAAATACATGTATTCAAATATAAATTTACTATTCAAATATTTGTTCACTTATCTTGTACCTGTATATTATGCAGATTACATGTAACATCATGTTGTCATCGATAATCGGCATGGAAAAGACATTCTGGGTACGAGATAATTTCTTGTTAAATGTATTCCCTCATGGATTGTCAGGTAGTTAGGTCAAAACAATAGTTATGCAAAAATTTATGTTTTAATAAACAATTATTATAATTTTTAACATTTAAATGTCGACATACATACCTGAAAACAACAAATAAACAGTAATTGACATAATTTTTATCGATTTATTCCTGGTGATGAGAAACACTACAGGTGATTTCAGGAATGAAAAAAGCAATGCTTATTTATTACCCAATGCTCTATATTAAGTTTTTCTGCGACTTCCCTGATACCTCATAACAATGACTGATGCCCTCAAACCCATGAAATAAATGCGTAATAGAAAAACTGAATATGGTACACATATTTGGAAATGTATGGAATAGTAGTCACACAAGCATTCCAATACTAAATTTTGGTATGTGTTTCAGTTCATTGCAATACTGATGCTAATTGACACACATTGTAGCTTTCTGCAGTGTACCCTCTAAATGAATATGCTAAAGGTAACCTTTTAAATCTATTAAATGGATATTTGTTGCAGGTAAAACTTAAAAGGTCAAACATCAAGTTGCCAATGGAAGTGATGAAATGGCCTGTAAATGTAGTATACTGTAGAATTGAGGGGGTAAAAATTTTCAGAATATTCAGAAGTTTCTGATGCTGCAATAAGTGGTTCTTATTATCACCAATGGATACCAGTGAATATGTGATTTATCAAGAATTTATTAAATGCAGCTTTAAAGATAAATACGGCTGTATAAACAAGATATTTTCTCACTTCCTTCCTTTGAGAGTTTATCGACAGGCTGAATGCATTTCCTGGCACAGTGTCATTTTTTTAATTTGGAATTTCATGTGACAATCATTAATGAGATAATTACATGTTATCACTACATCATGCTGCTTCATAACTTCTGACTTTGTAGAGACTTCTGACAGTAGATTAATGGTAGATCTATTAGTACTAGGATATGGTTTGGAGTTTAAATTCAATTTTCAATCAGTAGTCTTAGCATTTTAAACAAGGTATTGAGTGATAAATATTTATAGTAAAAATAACAGTATGAGTCTCTCATGTAAAATATCCCTGTAGTACAGACCAGTGTCCAGAACATTGGCCTTTATGTAGTTTATTGCCTATAACCTTGGGAGGTATTTTTATATAGAAAAAACAATCATTGAGATATTGAGCTATAGATTCTATATCATCTCAACTGTCATGATGATAAAAATCTATGAACTTGAACAACATAATGGACACAGGTATGAATTTTGAGATAATATTTAATTATTCATCAGGTGCACCTCCTGTTTAAACATGACCTGTCTAACACTGTCACACTAGTTGGCTTAAGTTTTTTCTGTTTTAAATTAAATATGTTTTAGCAATCACCTATGTATAAAGACCACTGTTTTTTGCTGTCCTCAATAGTACCATCTGTGTACAAATCAATCTTTATATAAAGACCACCTCCCTATAAAGTCTAGTTTTGTTGTGTCCATAAGAGGGTCTTTATATACAAGTTTCAGTGTATGTAAATACTTGTACATGCATGCTGAAGCTCAGCAAAGCTTCCATGCTTTATTTAATGGCCACAATCATCCTGTTGGCAATCATATATGTATACACATGAATGCCAACTAAATACAGCTAAGTATCCAAGTAGCTTAGTGGTTAGTGTATTTGCTTCTCGATTTGGACATGGTAGACGCCAGCTCGGACATGGTAGTCGCCAGCTCGGACATGGTAGACGCCAGCTCGGACATGCAGGCTTTCTCCTGGCACTTCCATCGTAATCTCCTCACGCCAGCGTCGGAGACAACAAGAGACATTGATATTATAAATTGTATAACCTGTAACTTCGTCGTTAATTTTAATAACATATAGTTAATTATATTTTCAATGCTTTGATATGGAAGATGACATTATATCACACCAGTCAGCTGTTATCTTGATATTATTCTCTCAAAGTTGCGGAGACTTGAGAACATGATAATTATTTGTTTGTTTATTGTTGTTTAACGTCCCACTCAAGAATTTTTCACCCATATGGAGACGTCACCAAATGTCGGTGAAGGGCTTCAAATTTTGGGCTGTGCTCGGCAATTATGGCCATTGAACAGTGAGGGTTCTTTAACGTGCCGATACCTACTGTGACATGGGACCTTGGTTTTTACTGTTTGAGAACATCATAAGGATGGGTATATGTTCAGGTAGGTTTTCAAGTTGGCAAGTGTTAACAGTAAGTTTCTGGATTACTTCTTCAGAGCGTGGACCAAATCTTTGGGAACTTGGATATAGTTAGGGACAATTTATCACAGTTTGAATTTTCAAATGTGATGGAGTTATATGATATAAGAGCTATGTTCTTAGGTAGATAAATTGTAATTTTCGTATTTCTGTGAAAGACTCCTGTATTGTTGATTTTTTCTCACTTTTATAAAACTATGTCTGTAAAAAGGCTATGAAGAAGCATTAGTATAAAATACTTATGGACATTAATCTTTTATTTTGCACTTGCCTGTGCAGAGGGAGAAATAAATCTGCTATAAACTGGAATTTCTTTATTGAATCTCGTCAGATCTACCATTTTAACTCTTCCAATTCTATTGACTTTCTCTCATATCAGGTCTTTCTACCTGTGTATATTGGTTTTCACCTAGTTTTAATTTCTGAACCAGTGAACATTGAAGGCCATGTTTGTATAAAGTCTTTACAGGGCGTACTAGCATGTATGTAAACTCTGACTCAGCCACATGGAAAATATGTCATTGCGTCAAGTGTATGGAGACAGATTTTGTTGAACTCTTATAACAATTTCCTATCCTTAACTTGTCAACCCCTGAAAAACAATAGACTCTACTATAAATCAATGACTTAGACCAGTCCAAATGTGTCTTTAGGCATAAGCGAGTTAAAGTTAAATGTGTAAGTAGTACACTTAAAGCAATTTTGTTTGTATGTTTGTTTCTGATATTTTAAAAGTTGCCTGAGCCAAAGGCTTATGAAGAGGTAAAGCCATCATCCTTTGCCCATTGTTTTAAGATACACACAGAGTTTTTGAAATTCACCGGTCTTGCCAGAAAAACTGGTAAATTTCACAAAAGTCCAGTGAAATCTGTCTGATAACTGGTCCAAATGACTAGTAATTTTCCATTTCATTTCAATTGTGTACATATACAGACCAGTAAAAAATAATTCTTTGACCAGTGAAATTCCTTTATTCACTGGTCCGGTTGACCAGTGATTTTTTTTGTTTATTTCAAAATGTCTGTACACATGTATTTTTTTTTCACAGACAGGAAAAATTTTTGGATATAATTTTATTACACAGGAAAATCTTTGATTTTATCACACACTGGAATTTTTTAAATTTTATCTTACACATATAGTTTAATCAGATATTAATAGTTATGTTTTAATTTTACAGATTTTCCACATAGAAACATTTATGTTACGATTTTACAATGGAAACATGTTACAGTTTTCAATTAAATAACAGCCAGGAGCCTCTGGGGCTATTAGAGTGTCACACTTTAAACCATGAAGTATTTGATCTCTGATTATTGTAGGTCCATCCCCACTGGAACCTACATCGTAACCATGTACTCTCCTCCACCATTGAAAACTTGCTGACACCAAATAACTAAAAAAATTTTGATGGCGTAAAATAACAAAACAATCAAATAACAACAAAAAATAATTCTAAGTGAAAATAACATCTTGACCAAACTCAGATTTTATGTAAATTAGATTTGATGTAATCAAAGGCTTGGCATGTTTAATAACAATCCTCGCTGTATTGACAGAAGTCCATATGAAGCAATGACATTACATTTTATGGTGAACTTTGTGCACTTACAACACCTAATCTGATGCTTAATTGCTCTTCAGCGATATCATACTCAACACTAGCAAAGATTTAATTACTTCAATAAATTTTTTTATCGGACACACAGAAATAGTTTTTTTTGCATGCATGAAATCTTCCATTCACAAATATTGTGCGTGATTATAAAATCTTCACAATCCGTATCTATTTTGATTGGTTCTTGTCGGAAGTTAACATTTCAGCAGCTTAACCACCTAGAGCTAACCACTGTAGTCAATAGAAATAATATGAAAAATAAAACGGCATCAACTAAGTCAGACATGCATTTTGAAATGAATTTCCCTAGAAAGACCTCATCAAATCATTCATTGTGATTGCAACTGCATTGTGTATCATAAAAAGATACTGTGGAGAAATTAATTAGCTCTCATAATTCATTTTCCTGGGAAAGTCTGGGATTTTCTTCTGTGTGGATGGTCATTTTCATTATTAGAGATTTATTTGTACCAGATAGCATCTTTTCTTTATTATTGATTTTTGTTATTTTCAGTGTTTAGTGATCGATTTAAAATATATTGGAATTTTCCATCTGTAGCTTATGAACCAGAATAAACTTTGTTCTGATTCATGTTCACATGACTCATCTGCTCATCTGTGACTGATCACAGTTTATCTTTTTACTGGAGAAGACTTAAAATTTAGGGTCATCTTATGCCAATTTTGTTGCAGTCTTTTGAGAGTGTTTCTCTATTTTGTTTGCCCTTGATGTGGACATATTTCTTAACCAGGAGCTCTGTGGCCCAGTGGTTGGAGCGTCATGAATTCTCTCACCTAAAGTTTGAGTGTCGTTGGAACCTTAACTGATTTTATAAGAAAGCTTGCAAGTTTACTTGCGATGGGCTGTTGGTTTCCTCCTGGGTTTGCAGTCAAACTTGCATTAAAAGGCCACCTCTGTATAAAAAGCACCTGCCTGTAAAGGTCATTTCCACATAATCTTTGTTAACTTTTTCATAGTGAACAAACCTCTTTTTTGAGGCCATCTGTCTATATACAACTACTTTTGACTATATCTGGTTCTCTCCTCAATCATTGGTAGCCAACATATAACTGAAATATTGTTGAATGTTGTGTAAAACACAGTTAAATACCTGTTTAATATTTCTTTACTAGAGAAGGCTTGGACTCACCTTTTGTCAGTTTCTTTCTTTTATTCGATTGGTTACATCTTTGATATGGGCGTATTGCTTTTGGTCCAGCGGTTTGTATATTTGCAAAGTTTTGGTTTCCATCAAACGCCTTGAGTTTCTTTCTGCAAATCTTTATCAAATTTGGTTTGTTGCTTTATATGGATAGTAAAGTTTGGGATGAAATTGATTATTATCAGTATTTAGCAATCTTTGCCAGATTTGACTTTGGTATTTGACTTTAAGATATCCATTGTTGACTTAATTTTAGGATAATGTTTCTCAATCACATCTTTTTCATCTCCTGTTTGAATGAGGGATTTGTCTTGGTGGATATCACCTTTCAGGATGAAGACTGCTTATGTGATCCCTCTGTGAAGTTGAACTTTGACCTGTCTAAAAAACAACTCCAATAATTTTTGTTATCAATTAATCACTTAATTTATTTGTTATATTTTGTCGCAATCACCAAATGATGGATATTCCTTTTTCTTTTCACACAGATTATCTTAAGCGCTATCAATGCAGACTATTTTAAGGGGAATCCCCTATGCTGTGAATACAATTCAGAGACACATAAAGATCCGCGGGAACTTAGGGTAAGAGTTTAATTTTGTACCTAGCTACTGTATACAGGGTTATTTTCGCCCCATGTTATTTTCGCCCTACTACACATGCTTGCCCCATTTTAAATTCACTCAAAATCTTTACAATTCCAATCAAGAAACATGTGTATTGTGTTAAACAATCAGCGATTTTTCTCATTGATTAAATATGATTTCATTGCGTATGGTAAGAGTTGAATTTTGTACCTAGCTACTGTATACAGGGTTATTTTCACCCGTGTTATTTTCGCCCTATTACACATGCAAACAGTTTTGCCCCATTTTAAATTCACTCAAAATCTTTACAATTCCAATCAAGAAACATGTGTATTGTGTTAAACAATCAGCGATTTTTCTCATTGATTAAATATGATTTTATTGCAAAGAATTATTTAACAATAAATACTTGTGCATACCTACTTTGCATGGTCACATTAAAGTTTTTTAAACAATTTTGTGTATTGTTCAAAATGAAATATATATAATATATTATCTCTGCAATTAATAAAGATACATAAATTTACCATTTTGAATTTGTCTACTTATGATGAGGACGAAAATAAAACTGGGCAGGTGGGGGGATGGATTTCCCTGTATACAGTATTTCATCAAGCCCATTTAGCTTTCTGAAAGTCTTTTATTTACATTGTAAAAATCTTGATTTAATCCAGTTTTTAAAATTTCTGAGTGGCATATCTAAATAAATACATCTTCTTTTTAGACATTTCAAGGGATATTTTAATAGTTATACTGTAATTGACCTATCGCCAAGTGTCTGACACATGGCTTTTCATGTGATTTTTTGACGTCATTCAATTGTAATGTCATAATCACACAAGTGTTTGACTGGCTAATAGTGATATTGTGATATCATAAAGGAAAAGTTTGCCAAAAGGTGCGGTGTGGGGCATTTGGCAATAGGTCAATACTGGCATCTCTCTCTTGTTGTGCCTGTACTGTATACCTGGATATTTTCACCCCGTTTAATTTTTAACGTTTTCGCTCTTAGGTGAGAGGGCAAATTTTTAAATGAAAGCCAAATTTTCAAGCTAAAAATCTATGCACAGACATACATGCCAGCCATGAGACTATGGTGAATTAGGCAATTTTAAGATGAGAGAATATGTTTATCTTGTCATTAAAAAAAGATCCAGGTGCCAAACATTTTCAGGTATACAGTAGCATTATGTATTATAAGTTTAAAACTTTCCAGTGGTTATGACCAAGTGATTTGCCTGCTCAGTTTGGTTTGTAAAACTCAAGTACAGTAGATAAGATGTTTTCAGCCCTCTAAATAGACAAATTTTTGGGTTTTTTTTCCAGATGGCTAATGTCCTGTGGATATACTTCATCTCCAAAACATTAGAACTAATGGATACAGTGATGATGATACTTAGGAAGAAGTCTAACCAAGTTACATTTTTACATGTTTTTCACCACAGCTCAATGTTGAATATATGGTGGTGGGTTACGGTCTACATCCCTGGCGGCCAGTGTAAGTATTTCTATACCATTTACAGGTACCAAGTCTTGACTTTGTTGTCTTACTCGAACTAGTCATCACTCACAGAAGTTCAGTGCTTTAGAGTGTTCACTGAACAAGCCAAAAACCCATTTGAACATTCATTTAACCAGCCAAGAAGGCATTAGAGCAATCACTTAACAAGCCAAAAATCCATGAGAGTGCTCGCTTAATAAGCCAGTCTGTAATGTACATGTATACAGATAAGAGAAACATTCTTAGCCAGACGTAGGACTGCATTAAAAAACAAAGTACCGAGATTGAGACAATATTACATGTATATATACATCATACCACACTTCTAAAACAAATGCCAGATATATACTCAAGATGCTTATTTCTGTCATTAAGATTTCATCATTTGAGCTTGAATTTAAGATAGATGTATAGTTCTGAAAAAGAAAGAGGTATCACACAAGGCCAATTACTAAACCTAAATGTATTGTCAAATTTGTCTAAGATACAAACAATCCTGTCCTAGTGGAACCTTCCAATTAAGACCACCTTTTTGATTGACTCAGTGGTCTGATTAGTGAGGTAGTCTCTTACGTGAGGTTCTGTACCTATTTAAGTATTTATCAAGAGACTGGAAATTTGTGATCGGAAATGTGAGGTGGTTTCCTAAGTGAGGGGGTATTAAGGAGAGGTTACACTGTAGTTACAGTTGATCTGGGAAATCAGATAAGTTGAAATTCTGAATGTAATAATGGAGTTGACTAAAGGTGTGAAATTCCTCAAGGTTTTGCTCATGCATCCCTAGAAAACAATACAGTCTACAGGTATTTCACATTAATGGTGTGGCAGTCCATCTGAATCAATCAGACCACAAATGGCTGTCCAGTTCAGTAAATATCAGTTGTCCTTTGTGTATCAATTAACAAACATATTGCTATTTACATCAATTTTCAAATGCCTCATATATTGACATTTTTCACGACCTGGTGAAATGTTTGTCCAGCATTGAAAATGGCTGTATTTGCTTTTCACCTTTTATTTCTTTCTCTTTGGATACTGTTTCAGAGAGCTGTTACAGCAGTCATGAATTGTTTGTCTAAATATTTACTTGGAAATTGATTTTTGTTTGTAATTTAAATGGCAGAAATGTTTGCAGTGTTTTAATTGTTAATTTAAATTAAGCAATAATTTACTAGAAATCCTCAAAATTTTGATATTTGATTTTGTCTATTTGATAATGATGTAACAAAAACTCAGAGTCAGAGGAATTTGAGAAATTGATGATCAAAGAGAATGTCTTATGCAGTATTACAAAAAATCACATTTCAATTGCATTCTTCATCAGGCTTTGCAGTGGTGAAATCACTGGAGCCTGTCACTTTTAAGATGGTTTGAACTTTTTCAGTTTACAATAGATTATCAACCAAGGAATTATTTTATTTTTTATTTTTGCATGAATTTTAAAATAATGATTTTCTAGTCACCTGCTTCACCCCATTGACTTATCACAATTTGTGTTGCCATACATCTTTGTGTGTGAGTTTTGAAAAAATTTAATTCTGTTTCAGAAATTGTAAGGCCAGTTCTGTGTCAAGTTCTGTATGTATATCTACATGTAAGATGTCAAGAGTTCCTGAAACAGTAATTTTTAATTTCCATGCTCTGGGCTCAGAGGTTATATAAGAGCACTGGAAACAAATGCTGTGTCTATCTGTTGATTAAAATTTGCATTGACTCCACCTTGTCTGGTATCGATGTCTTTAAGTGTAGGATTATCCTCACTCGCCATGAAAATATCTCTTATGTTAGCTGGTCTCCTAGGAGAGGTTAGATTAGCTCATTCACCCCTAAAAACTTGGACTTACCTAAGTCATCAATTTACAGAAGAGTTTATTGTTTCTCAGGGGTTGATGATTTAATGACAGTTGGGAAAACATTTTGTCCGTCTACAAATGTTGTAGAACAACTCGGATCTAGTTTTTCATTGCAATGATCTAATAACACAAGTTTGACTGCATCAACCCTGTGAATACAAAACAATATGCATTTGGTTCAGTTGACTATTTCTGGTTTCTGTAAGTAAAATATGTGTTCTTACAATGTCAGAATTGTTTGCATACTGTTTAAATATACAACCCTGAGTTTTGTCATTCAGAAAAAAAAATCTGTTTGTGATTTCTTTAGTCTTCTAGCCAAAGGCATGAATACAATTTTTTGGAGTTGCATTGTACAGCTGTTTATGTTATAAGCCATTGTGATACCACGCACAGTCTGCAACAGCAGGAACTCATAATTGTAATAAAACAGAACACAACATTTTGAAGGGAAAAAAAATCGTTTATCCTTCTGATATATGCAATTATGTAATTGTCCTAATAAGTGAACTATGGAATCAGATAGTAGTGAGCAGCCATTTTGTGGATCACAGGAATCGTTTTGATGACCTGTAAGATACAGGGGACCTATTTTACTGCCACCTAGTAAGAGTGAGTGAAGTGTCATAAGATTTTTAGCTGCCGATGATAAAGTATGGAAGTATTGAAGTATGTAAGGCATCTTTAGTGTAAGAGCTCATTGTAATTTTATGATTCCTTGGTCAGAGGATTTGAAGATAGTTTAGGGGTGAGGGGACCATTAAGGTACTATGTGATTTTTTACCTTTTACCCCTCTTTTTTGGATCAGTTTTATTAAGTGGAAAAGAAAAAAATCAGGTTAATTTGTTCAATTACATGTATCAATAAACTCAACCAACCTCTGATAAACAATGGACTTCACATTGATCAATACCATAGGCCAGTCCAATTCTGCATTTAGGGGTGAACAAGTTCAAAATCATCTGTAAAGTAGTGAACTAATAAAATATGCATTGTTGATTTGGTCAGTAAAAAATTCTAAGAAAATTTGTTCTGTGTCTGTCCGTGTGCCTGTCTGTCTGTCTCTCTCTCTCTCTCTGTCTCTCTCTCTCTCTCTCTCTGTCTCTCTCTCTCTCTCTCTCTCTCTCTCTCTCTCTCTCTCTCTCTCTTTCTCTCTCTCTGTCTGTGTCTCTCTCTCTGCCTCTCTCTCTCTCTGTCTGTCTGTCTGTCTGTCTCTTTGCCTCTCTCTCTCTTTCTCTCTCTCTCTGTCTGTCTGTGTATGTCTCTGTCTGTCTGTTTCTCTCTCTGTCCCTTGTCACTGTAGGTGTGGCTTACTTAGGAACCCTCATTGCATTTGCAACAGTCCATATCTCAGGTCACAGTTTGTGCCTTCCTTTTTTAAACTGGTGACATTCCCATACAAGTGAATATTCTTGTCTGGACATAAAATATCAAGACAAACAAACAGAGTATAACAGGTTTTCTATTTTGTTTTCTTGCAGCCTGGTTTAGCAGTAGTTTGAATTGCTCTGTCCATGTTGTAATGTATCTATATTATGCCCTGGCTGGTATACCTTCATTAAGAGAAAAACTATGGTGGAAAAGATATATAACTAGGTTCCAACTTGTAAGTATGATCTTATATAAACATTTACATGTAATCTGATAACTACAGTGTTTACAGTATCATGGAAATTAGTCATCAGGGGTGTACCCAGAGTTTCACAGAAATTAGTCATCAGGGGTGTACCCAGAGTTTCACAGAAATTAGTCATCAGGGGTGTACCCAGAGTTTCACAGAAATTAGTCATCAGGGGTGTACCCAGAGTTTCACAGAAATTAGTCATCAGGGGTGTACCCATAGTTCCATGGAAATTAGTCATCAGGGATGTACCCAGAGTTTCAAGAAAATTAGTCACCAGAGGTGTATCCAGAGTTTCAAGAAAATTAGTCACCAGGGGTGTACCTGAAGTTTTATTGATATGGAAACAATATCCGTAGAAATATATTGTTCTTAATCATGATTTTTATAGAAATTTTATAATTTTTTGTAAAACCTTCACCACCATAATCATTGATTTATTAATGTTTCATATTTATTTTCTAAGAATATAATATATGTATATGCAAAAGTAAATTAGTTGGTTTTATAAAAACATTTTATAGGTTATCATTAATGACAATAAATTTCAGATAACTTTTATGCAATATTAATTCATATCAATTAGTGTGAATTGTAATTTAAACATAAAAATGATATTGTTCAATGCAGAGTAGAATTCCCTTCCTACTTTTTTTTTTTTTTTTAAAAAAAAGAAAAGAAAAAACACTTTTGATACAACTACATACTTGTGAGGGCCTCCGTTGCCGAGTTGTTAGAGCATCGCACTTTCAACCATGAAGTCTCTCACTTCTGGTCAGCGCAGGTTCTAGCCCAGCTGGAACTTAGGCTGATTTTTGTGAGAAAGTTGCCAGTTTACTTGCGGAAGGCCTGTGGTCGCTTCCCAGCTACATTGTAACCGGGTTCTCTCCTCCACCATTAAAACTGGCTGCTACCATACACCTGAAAAGTTGTTGAGTGTGGCATAAAACACGATTCAAAATTAAAAAAACATACATGTCAGAGATGTTGAAAGTAACCGGTCCGACCGGTTGGAAACGCTAACTGATCGGTCCGAATGACCAGTAAAATCTCCGACTCGAATTGTTTTCTTTTCGAAATGTCCTTTTCACTCTAGGTCATTTAAACGCTTGAACAACTTTATTTTAATGGCTAAAACGTCAGTATCAGTACACCAACATGGCCTCATGGCCAATTAAATATATCTCGGGCGCAACACCCGGCAAGAAATGTCCAATAGCACAAGAGAGTTCTTCGGAAAAGAAGACGAAATATGAAATTAATAGGCCGACTCGAGAATTTAAGCCAGAATGGTTAAACGACCATAAATGGCTCAAACATGACGACGAGAAGGGCATGACTTGTGAAATCTGCATTTCATCTTCATCGAAACACAGGCGAACCAGTACTTTTCATTCAGGTTCCAAAAATCATCGTTTGTCAGCCATTATATACCATGAGAAATCCCCTTGCCATGTGCGTTCTGTTGAAATTATACAGTCTAGAGAGGCTGCATCAGCTCGAAAAATTATTGCCCACCAGACAGTGATTGCGTTAAACGAGTCCATCAGAAAATCGTTAGAGTATAAGGTCTGTAATGTACATGCCCTAATCAAAAGCAATAGGCCTATTTCAGACATCGTGTGGCTGAACAAATTGGACGAATTTGAATAAATTAAAAGGAAATTACAATATTCATGTTCATTATAATTGATGTTGTTGCTTCTTCATTCTGTAGGTACAAATATGAATGTTTAAATTAGTTGGATTACTGAAAAAAATTGTCGGACCGGTAAAAATTTGTTCGGACCGGTTGATTCTGTTTAGTTACCGGTCCGAATGACCGGTTGGTTTGAAAAACTTTCAACATCTCTGACATGTACTTGTGTACTCCTGGCTATCCACCTGTCCTTGTGTAATTATCCATTTTGGTGAAATCTTTTGATATCTCCTTTAAAATATTTTGTAAAACTGCAAATCTGTAAAATGTTTTGTTTTTTCTGTTAAAGTAACTTCTGTTAATATGTTTCTGTCATTTGAGTCATTGTAATGTTTTATCTCATCTTTTTCAGATACAATTTGTGTTGACTCTCATCCACACAGTACAGACAACTATTACAGGGTGTGACTTTCCATTGTGGTCACATATTCTACTGTCCACTTACATGCTTATGATGTTAGCATTATTCGGAAACTTCTATTTCCAAGCTTACATGAAAAAGGCAGAGGGAATTAAGAAGAAAACTGAGGAATATCAGAACGGAAAAGTAACCGACGGCAATACTACTTATACTAACGGAGCATCAAATGGTGTTAGACATAGAAATTAATAGTCCTTGTTTAATTTCTCTATTAAATGAATTATCGGTATCATTTTATCTAAATTGTTCTAATTTATGCTTATTTTCAAATTTTACAGAAATGCAAAAGATGCTACCATATTGTAAAATAAAAAGGGCCAAAATTTACCAACATATAATATCTGTCATACAGTTTCTTAAATGTTTTAGTGAAAATAGTATTCAGAAATTTTAAAATATGTTAGACATTTATTTTTGTTTTTGTTTTTGTTTTTTAAATAGGTGAATGTGTTAGGGAGTACATCGATTCAATGTCGTTACATGATTCCTGAATAAATCACCAGAGTTAAAAATTTTATTGAGAATTTTATGCAGAATTTTATGAACTAGTTATGGACAATGAATTTTATGTATAATTTTTACAGTGCTTTTAGCTCCTTAATAGTGGGATGGGGTAAGGGTAATTTACCATGAATTTATGAAAATATGAATGTTGATAACAAAAATCAGGAACAACATAGATACTCGGACTTATTGACTGGTATGTGAAAACAAGTACAGCGGAACCTGTCTTAAGAGACAGACCACTGTCTTAAAAGACTTCCGGTGTTTTGAGATCACATTTTGAAAATCATTCTGTTAGATATCTCTGTGAATAAAACCTTTTTTTAGAGACCACCTGCCTTGAAAGATAACATTTTAGTGACAGATGTATTGAGTTAAATGAGTCACTTTTGGTTTCAGGAACTTGTTCTCCAATCATTTGGTATCCTAGTTAATTTGACTGGTTTTTCTTGTTTCCATGGTTTTCATTTGATTATTATGCAGACTAGCATCACTCATAATTTTTTCTACAGAAAATAAAATTTTATGTGCCAAATGTTTGGGAGGGGAAAGGATGTGGTGTAAAAAATATATTTTGAGATATCTAACTGCAGAGCACCTATAGATGTAATAGTCTTTTGAACAAAGAAGTACAATCACAATGTATTTTGTGGCAAATTTTGTAGTTTTTCAATTCTGAGAATTTTATATTTTGATACTGACTTTTATATCAATGATCACCATACTTACGATACATTTATAAGATAGATGTCACTTGTACAACCACCATACTATTTTTAGGTACACGTACATGTATAATTCTTGAAATCTGTTTTGCCCCACCAAGGTACAGAACTGCATAAATATTTTCTGATTAAATATTTGTTAAATATCAAAGGTAGTTTTCCATGTGATATTGACTCTCTTGAACAAATATTTTTTATTCATTCTTTGAGAATGGCAAGAGAAGGTAGGGGGTCAGTATGTAAACACTCTTTCATATTTGTGTGAAGTTATACCTTTTTCTCTTGTTATATGTTTGTTTGTGTGTTGTTTTTGTTTTGTTTTGATTTTTAGTGTCCATCAAATGAATCTGTAATTTTTGAATGACCACATCATAACAGTACACATGTGCCATAATGCATTCTTTGTTTTCAGTCATTCCTAAATAAATATCAATGTAATTTCACATTCATTCACAGGTAGAGTTCACAACTACCATTTATAGAATGGATTAAAATCGTTTGTAATTATTTACTACTTAATTTCAGTCAGTACAATATGATGGTCAATATCTTGATAAATTCATTTGACATTTAAAAAAAAAAATGGTCATCTATGGTCATCTTGTTTACAAATGGACATGTGTTAGTTTCTCATGTATATCATCTGAGGCGCTTTAGGGATATATATATATATATATATAACTGCTGACATGGTTTTATGTTGTACATGAATTCATTGGTTCTTGATGTATATCTGAGGCACTTGAGGGGTAAATTGATGTGTATTGCCATCATCATTGGCAATATTGTGTTTATATAGACCATCCTGAAAATAACCATATCATCATAAGTGGACTGAAAACAACTATCTATCAGACATTAAATTTTTCAGAACAATTTTCTTAACTCATCAACCCCTGAAGAACAATGGACACTTCTGTAAATAATGATGAAGACCAGTCCAAATGTGTCTTTTAGGGTGAAAGAGTTTATGTATACATGTGCATTGTAGGTCAACAGAGTTGATGTATTTAATATTTTGTGTGAGAACATTTACATAGATTGTCAAACTGAAATTGATTGTGTGTCTATCTATTTATAGTACAGGGATGTAAATATTTTCAGTATTTACAATTTTGTATTTTTATATTCTATCAGCGCATTGTTAGATGTTCTGAACACATCTTCACACACTGCTTGTTGTACTTGTCTTAGAATTTCTGAAGATGTGATATAATTAGCATAATCAAGATGAACTTATCTACCCTTTAATCACATTTGGATTGGCCTACATCATTGATGTTGGGCATAATCTATTATATTTTAGGGGTAAATGACTTTGTTAACCCATCATGAACTTTTTGACTAGATCTGGATTCATAAATCAATTTCTTTTTTCCGGTGTTGTGTTTGTAACTTTTAAGTTCATTGTTACGTTTAATATGTCAACTTGTTTGGGGGGGAGGGGTATATTTGAATGTGTTTATTTGTGTTGATATATGTGTGTTTAAAGCTTAATTTTCAATGCTTTCACATTGTGTCAGGTTGTTTATTTATATTAGAGCCTACTTATAATCAACTCTACCTTTTTATAACCTGTATGATCGTAAATGATTTTGTAAAAACTCCAGCTATATATTACAGCTATTTTTCTATGTATCTGATTACTTAAAAAATTCCTCAGTGATTCAGTGCGTAAAAAACATTTTCCCCTCAACTTAATTCGTACACCCATTGGATCCATAAAAAGTTCATTTTTTTTGCTTTGCTGTTGATATTAGGTATGTTAAATCAGTTTAAAAATTTCAACATATTTTGGTGACACAAAATTCTATCCCTGCATGGTATAGTGAACACAGTTACCTCCCTTTATATGTCTGTCGTATACATAAGAAACTGACAGAACATTCAATAGCTCTGCGGTGTTTTCATGTAGGTAACAAATCTGGGCCTGAAGTCACCAAATTTACTCAATACTCAAGCTCAACTTTTATTTCATTATTTTGACTATAAGATTATTTACAAAAGTTTTGGATTTTAGTGATTAGAAAACATATGATGATTTTTAATTATTTACATATAAATTTTTGCGATTTTCTGAAGTTTTCTTCAAATGAGCAATAATTTTTATAATTATTTACAATTGTATGCTGACAATATACAAACATGTCCAGTTACAGAATAAAGTTTGCATGTTTTTACCTTAAAATTATGAAGAGTTAGATGAGCTTGAGTACTGAGTAAATTTGGTGACTTCGGGCCCTGATATATATATGATGTTTATTTCTATATTTAAAAAAAAAACTGTTTTTGTTATAGTTTTCTTTTAAAGGAACTGGCAGTCAGGACCTTGTATTGCTCATTTTCCTGCTTACTTAAAATGAATAAATAAATAAATAAATAAATGTGTATACTGTATATTCTGCATTATCATGAAACTTAACTATGTGTATTGCATGTAAATTTTCATTTGTATTTGTAACATTTTTATGTTGAGACATTCCCTTTAATTACTGATTGTGATTGGCCAGACTTTAACGTAAATCTTAGTAGCTTAATATATATTTAACAAGAAAACATTTATTTAGCTTTTTTATCAACTACTTTTTTATTATTGTTGAGAACAATAGAGTAACTTTGATTTTGATTTTATTTCAAAGCATTTTATCTTAGAGGTGAATGTTGTGAGATTGTCGTTAGTGTTTTTATTAGAGATGAAAAATATTTTACATGTAAATTTAATTGAATATGCAATTTAGCTCATGAATATTGAATACATGTATTTGTATGTAAGTATACCTGGTCTGTCCATATCATTAAAGGTATTTGACCCTGTCATTTATATATATATATATATATAATTCATATCTGTCTGAACTAAGAAAATCTGGTTGTTTTCATCAATGACGTTTAGAAAATCAAGGGGAAATAATCCATATATGATTGTCACATATGTTGTGAGTATCCCAGGAGTTAGCTTTCTTTAAATGGGGTTGACATTTTTGTCCAGATGATATTATATATGAGAGGATTTTCATTTAAAAGAACATGTGAATTTTAAAAGAATTATATATATTTTTTTACATTCATGTAATTCTTTTAAGTCAAGAAAGTGGCTTTCTTATACAGGTATTGTGTAATTGGTAACAGTCTTATAATGTTTCATTTGTTTCTCTTGTTTACAGGGTATTTTAAGAACTTGTTACATACATGTATTATTTAGGGAATTTTCAGTTCCTTGCTGTGATTCTAATCATCACATTGACTTTAAAATTTTCTCTTAATTCAAGACAATTAAGAATTACACATTTTATAATTTGTTATGTTTGCAACAGTTAATGTCACCGACAGAAGAAACTGTAATGTACGATAAATCTACTGTAATTTTAGGCAAGTTTTTGTAATATAAAGAAATTTTAGTTGTAAAAGACTTACCAGGTAATTCAAATTTTTACAGTGTTTGCCGCATAGGACAAAATTTTCATGTTTGTGCAGTCTGTTCTAGCACATGTTTTACATTTGCATATAGAAATCAACTGTATGAAGTCTCACCCATTGGTAAAATCAGATTTGCCTAGATACAATCAATCTTTCATATCAATTAGTGTGTGTGTATATATATATATATATATATATATATATATATATATATATATTTTTTTTTTTTAATTATTTTAAAATCTCTATTTATATTGTTCTTGTTATAAAAAAATCCTGCAATTTTGTGTAATTTGATATTGCATAATACTATTGGGGCTTATTTCCCCTTGATTAATACAATTAATTATATGGATATAAATTTATTTACATTTTGTAGTACCAGGTTAAAATTTATTTTGAAATTTACATGCACCCGGTAATTCTGTATTACTTCAGTGAAGTCAGATCTTGTACAAAAAGTTACGAACTGAACAAGCCACTGGCTGACTGGTTAGAGCATCACGCTTTGAACCATGAAGTCTCTCACTTCTGGTGGGTGAATTTCGAGTCACGCTGGATCCTCATCTGATTTTTGTGAGAAAGTTTGCTAGTTTACTTGCAGAAGGCTGGTGGTTGTTTCCTGGGTACATTGTAACAGAGATATCTCCTCCTCCATTTAAAACTGGCCGCCACCATATAACTGAAAAATTGTTGAGCGTGGCGTAAAACACTATTTAGAAATAAAAAAAATTCAAATTGGGGAGATGGCATCAGTTAAAGGTCAAAGAGTGACATATTTTTATTTCATTTCAACATTGCCCACCTGTTAGAATACCTGTTAATAAGAGTTGGTGGATCTAACTATATGTTGGTGATGCACATATCTAAAAAAAGATAAATTTCTTATATATTTTTTTCTTCGTGATTCTGCTTTGTGTCAAGCTGAACAGAGATGACTGATTATAAATGTGACATTTTGGGTGACTGGTTTCCTGTCGTATCATTATAATTATGTATATGTGATATCATAGAATATCATGCCATAAAGGTGCTCATTCACATAATTTCAACAAATACAGTCTATATTTTTTTATATTTTGAAATATTTACACTAACTGAAAAATTTTCATTCAATACTGTCTTTAAAGTCGCATCCTCTATTTAGAAGTACAACAGTGAAAAACTGGTATAGCCTATAGCATTGCAATTTGTTTTTATGTAAACCCACGCAGGAAAAGCTAAGTTTCCTCAGGAACCTAAGCTGATTTTGTGAGAAAGTTTGTTGGTGTACTTCCAGAAGGCTGTCCGTCTCTTCTTGGGTACTTTTTAACTATGCTCTCTCCTCCACCATAAAAATCTAGCTGCTACCGTATAACTGAAAAATTGATGAGCGTGTTGAAAAGATAAAAAAAAAACCAAACCAACCTTCCTTAGGAGACCACCTCACGGAGGAGACCACCTCAAATGACCATAAATATTCAGTCTCTTCAACCTTCCTTAATAAATATTGAATAAGTCCAGACCCTCACTTAAGAGACCACCTTGCTTCTCAGACCAACTTGAATCAGTCAGTTTTGGTGATCCTCATACTAAGGTTTCACTGTGTAAGTTGATAAAATTATGTTAAAATTAACGTGTAACTACTAAAACTTGATCTTATAGGAAAACAAAACTCTGATCTCCCGAAAATCTGGAAATGAGCACCATCAGATATTTAAGCACATTAAAATTTGTCTTACTAACTTTGTGCTTCATAGAGTACAAAAGGTCAAGTATAAAAGACAAAAATAGCCTGGCATTGGTGCTTCACATACATGTACATATAATGTTTAGCAAGTAGCTAACTAAATTCCATAGTTACTTCCCATCTGACATAAGCCCATTTATTTTTGCTTGAGTCGTTTTTGACACACATACACACAATGTGACTCCCATGTTGATCCTATGTAAGCTCATCAGATATTGATACCAATAAATATCAAATCAGTTTCATATATAGATGATCTATCCAGTTTTCTTTTATTTATTTTTTTCGATTTAGTGTTTTTCTTGAAAGATTGGTGTGGCTAGAATGCATAAGTGTTACCAAAAATAAGTTTTGAGAATGACCCTAGTGTACCTATTTTTATATAAATGACCTTGATGTGACCTATCAAAATGGTATGTTACATATTAGCTGACCTTGACCTTGCCTCATTGTGAAAATAAACATTTATTTCATTCATTCTGAATGACCTAAAATGAAGAAACACACACACACACATATATATACATGTATATATATATAGCATTTGCATCATCATAACAACATGAAACCAATATGATAATGAAATGGCATCATCTCGAGAATATATATATATATATATATATATATGTAATATATCATGAAAATCACTTACTAATGCTTCATTAGAATGACCTATATATGTATCTTGATGGTGACTGACATTCGACTCGCATCATAGATTTGCCTCATGTAATGAGGATTATTCCGTATGTAACTCTAACAAGTGTTGTTGCTCCACTATGTAAGATTCAAGTGTCTCTATTTTTGGTGGTTCAAGTTATACTTGAAATTCCCAATTAATGAGTTATGATTTAAGTAATTTATGTTTCATATGTGTACAAGTCTGTTGTAACTTTATGAATCCAACCTTATAAGCAATGTGCAATTGAGCTTAGAAACATTCAATTTTTCTTTATTTGTAATTACATAACCTTGTTTTAAGATATTACTGTTTGATTATTAAAAATATAAAGTATATTCTAATGTTTGTTTGTAGTAGATAGGTAACAAATTTTCAAATTTTGATACATACATGTACATTGTAATTAATATGATATATATTTAATTACCCAACATATTACTTTTTTCTGCTCTTTTTACAGTCAAACTGGCATTTAGGCCACCTCTGTATAAAAGGCACCTGCCTGTAAAGACCATTCAAACATTTAATAACAAATAAGCCTCTTTATAAAGGAATTTGCCTTTAAAACCATTTAAACATATCTAAATTAACTTTTTATAATGATAAATCTCTTTATAAAGACCACCTTTCTATAACGACTATTTTTGTTTGTTTCAGTGAGTGGCCTTATAGAAAAGTTTAACTGTAGACTAGTTGTTTTTCATCCCTAGGACCAGTAGAGTGTGCTTAGTGGGGTTGACAAGAGTTTTTATTATACATATATGTATGAAATCATAAACTTCTTTTAAAAGCCAAAACAACTCAGTCTTTCTTTTCAAAAAATAAGAATGTAGGCTACAGGTAAAACATTTTGCCTTGCTCTGTTTTCATGCATCAATGGAGCTCATACTTTTGTTTTGAAAACTAGCAATTCACCTAATTAAAACATTTAATGTTGGCTTTTTGTATTGGTTAACTCTTCAACCCCTGAAAAACAATGGACTCTTCTGTAAATCAATAAGTTGGACCAGTCTAAATGTGTCTTTAGAGGTGAGTGAATTAAGTACTAAGTGCCAGTTTATGTAGGTAGAACTATATCTGTGTTGTGTAGCGATGTTTATGCCTTGAGATATTTGATTGTGCCTTAATCCCAAAACTATAAGTATTGTATGTACAACAAAGTGTACAAAACTGTACTGTATAGATCCCATACTTTGATCCAATTTCTAATTGCCACTTATAAATAATAACAAACTCTTGAAATCCCACTACAGATGCTGTATTAATTCACAACTCCCCTCCCGCTTACCTTATAGTGATTCCAATTGTTTATTCTAATTATGTGATTGTGACAAATGTGATTGTCGCTCGTCTATATCTTACCCAAACATAAAATATGCACAAAGATCTGTGATTTTTCTACATTATCTGCTCATTTCTGGTTGGTTTTTTTTTTCCACTAAAATTTTTTCACTTGATTTAAAATTTTTGCTTTTTTAAAAATAATACTATTTGCACTGATTTTTTGACCTGTATCACGAGTCCGGATCATTCACCCTATAAGGAACAAGGTCACTAAACTTTAGGTGTACAGTTTTTGTATTTATCTTATATATTAATTAAAAAATCAATAAATTTCCTTGTTTTAAGTGTTCATTGTTGTGTATCTTTATTGCGGTTCATAAATTTTTCCTTGTTTATTTGGAAGCTGCATCTTCTTCATTCAAAGCGATGCCCTACCAATTCATAGTCCAGTTAAAAGATCAAGGTAAAACCAGTAGGGCATACCATGCAAGAAATGGGCCTATACATTTTGTAACAAGAATTGTACAGAATGTCAAAATTTATTGAGAGTTGTTTCTACTTTTGCACTCGGAAATACATCATGTAACTAATATAGGCCTCTCTTGGCCAAGAATCCTTGATCATATACTTAACCTTGACGGTAGAAATTTCCTTGATTATTTAATTTGTGAAGGCCTTCATGGCCATGTGGTTAGAGCATCACACTTTAAACCATGAAGTCTCTGACGTCTAGTCAGTGTTGGGTCTCTGTGACAGAGTGGTTAGAGCATCACACTTTAAACCATGTCTCTCACCTCTAGTCAGTGTTTGGTTTCTGTGTCCATCACACTTTAAACCATGAAGTCTCTCACCTCTAGTCAGTGTTTGGTTTCTGTGTCTGACATCACACTTTAAACCATGAAGTCTCTCACCTCTAGTCAGTGTTGGGTCTCTGTGAGTGGTTAGAGCATCACACTTTAAACCATGAAGTCTCTCACCTCTAGTCAGTGTTTGGTTTCTGTGTCTGAGTGGTTAGAGCATCACACTTTAAACCATGAAGTCTCTCACCTCTAGTCAGTGTTTGGTTTCTGTGTCTGAGTGGTTAGAGCATCACACTTTAAACCATGAAGTCTCTCGCCTCAAGTCAGTGTGAGTTCCTCCTGCTATAACCTAAGCTGATTTTGTAAGAAAGTTTGTGTTTACTTGAGGAAGGTGGACGGTCTCTTTCCAAGTACATTGTAAGCAGGCTCTCTCTGTGTGCCACCGTATGACTGAAAAATTGTGTGGCATAATACAACATTCAAAAATTGAATTAGTTTGTATACAAAGTGTCGGAAAGCAAAGAGTGCTCAAATCACTCAAGTTTCAACATTAGTTCTGGTGAAAATAGGTTGTTCCCTTTCTTACCTTTATGTAAATGGGAAGTATAGAGGGACAAACTGTTACGGTCTCACCAAGAATTTGTCAAAATTGTGGTGATATCTGGAGAACTGAGGATGAAATAATGTTAATGCAGTGAGGTCTCTAAACATACCACACCTGCTATGACTTAGGATTGGTTTAAGTCTTAAATATGACACACCTGCTGTGATACAGGACTGGTTTAAAAGGAGATAAAGCATGTACTACAGCCCAAGTCGGCCATGGCCCAAAAACCATGTTGTACTCCTTCACATTTTTCTACCCTTATTACAGAGGACAGGCTATAAAAATAACTTGTTTATTAATACACAGAACGGAGAGAATTTCAGGTTCCTGTACTGTGACACAGGACTTGTTTAAGTCTTAAACATGTTGCACCTGCTATGACACTTATTACATCTGCTAGGACAGGACTTGTTTATCTTAAAAACCTATAAAAAAGTCTTAAACTGTTGCACCTTATTAAGTCTTAAACATGTTGCAGAATGGAGTTTTAAAGATTCAATTTCACAGGGTTTAAGTCCTCACACCTGCTATCAGGACTGATGACACACCTGCTGTGACACAGGACTATTTAAGTCTTAAACACGTTTAAGTAATTCAAGCCTTAAACAACACCTGCTGTGACACAGGACTGGTCACAAACACGCCACTGCTGTGACACAGGACTTTCAAGTTTAAGCCTTAAACAGGACTGTTGCACCTTTAAGCTTATGGCCACACCTGCTGTACCACAGACTGGTTAAGTTTTAAACTCATTGCTGTGACACAGGACTGATTTAACACCTGCTGTGACACAGCCACAAACCTGCTGTGACACAGGACTGGTTAATGTCTTACACATGCCATGCACCTGCTATGACACAGGACTGGTTTACCTGCTATGATACAGGACTGATTTAAGTCTTAAAGATTCAACACCTGCTGTGACACAGGATTGGTTTAAGTCTTAAACACGTCACACCTGCTATGACACAGGACTAATTTAAGCCTTAAAGATTCAACACCTGCTGTGACACAGGACTGTGACACAGGACTGACTGATTTAAGTCTTAAAGATTCAACACCTGCTGTGACACAGGACTGGTTTAAGTCTTAAACACCTCACACCTGCTATGACACATGACTAGATTCAACACCTGCTGTGGTTCACTTAAACACGTCACAGCTATGACTGATTTAAGTCTTAAACACTGCTCACACCTTAAACACGTCACACCTGCTATGATACAGGACTGATTTAAGTCTTAAAAATTTAACACCTGCTGTGACAGGACTGGTTTAAGTCTTAAACATGTCACACCTGCTGTGACAGGACTGGTTTAAGTCTTAAACATGTCACACCTGCTATAACAGGACTGATTTAACTCTTAAAGATTCCACACCTGCTGTGACACAGGACTTGTTTAAGTCTTAAACATGTCACAAACCTGCTGTGACACAGGACTGGTTAAAGTCTTAAACCTGCCACACACCTGCTGTGACATAGGACTGGTTTAAGTCTTAAACATGCCACAAACCTGCTGTGATTTAAGACACAGGACTGAAGTCTTAAACTTGCCACACCTTAACAGATTCCACACCTGCTGTGACACAGGACTTGTTTAAGTCTTAAACATGCCACAAACCTGCTGTGACACAGGGTTAATGTCTTACACATGGCACCTGCTAAAGTCTTTAAACACGTGCCTGCTATGACATGAGGATTCAACATCTGCTTTAAGTCTTAAACACGTCACACCTGCTATGACACAGGACTAATTCAAGCCTTAAAGATTCAACACCTGCTGTGACACAGGACTGGTTCAAGTCTTAAACACGCCACACCTGCTATGATACAGGACTGATTTAAGTCTTAAAGATTCAACACCTGCTGTGACACAGGATTGGTTTAAACACGTCACACCTGCTAACACAGGACTAATTCAAGCCACCTGCTGTGACAACCTCACACCTGCTGTAAGGACTGACAGGTGACTGGTTTTAAGTCTTAAACATGCACACACCTGCTGTGAACCTTAAACATGCTGCTGTGACACAGGACTGGTTTAAGAAACATGCCACACCTGCAACAATGACTTTAACTCTTAAAGTCTTAACAGGACTTGTTTAAGTTGCCACAAACCTGCTGTGACTGTTAAACCTGCCACACACCTGCTGTGACATAGGACTGGTTTAAGTCTTAAACATGCCACACACCTGCTGTGACACAGGATTGGTTTAAGATGTGGCACAGGAGGTCTTAAACTTGCCACTGATTTAACACCTGCTGTGACATAGGACTTGTTTAAGTCTTAAACATGCCACAAACCTGCTGTGACACAGGACTGGTTAATGTCTTACACATGCCATGCACCTGCTGTGACACAGGACTGGTTTAAGTCTTAAACACGTCACACCTGCTATGATACACTGATGTGTCATAGGACTGCTTACACAGTTGGTTTAAGTCACATGTCACACCTGCTGCACAGGACTGCTTTAATGAAAGACAACACCTGCTGTGACATAGTATTGGTTTAAGTCTTAAACACGTCACACCTGCTACGACACAGGACTAATTCAAGCCTTAAAGATTCAACACCTGCTGTGACACAGGACTGGGTCAAGTCTTAAACACGTCACACCTGCTATGATACAGGACTGATTTAAGTCTTAAAAATTTGCACCTGCTGATACAGGACTGGTTTAAGTTTAAGATGTGGTGACACAGGACTGGTTTAAGTTTTAAACATGCCACACACCTGCTATGACAGGACTGATTTAACTCTTAAAGATTCCACACCTGCTGTGGCACAGGACTTGTTTAAGTCTTAAACATGCCACAAACCTGCTGTGACATAGGACTGGTTAAAGTCTTAAACATGCCACAAACCTGCTGTGACACAGGACTGGTTTAAGATGTGGCACAGGACTAGTTTAAGTCTTAAACTTGCCACACCTGCTGTACCACAGGACTGGTTTAAGTTTTAAACTCACCACACCTGCTGTGACACAGGACTGATTTAACACCTGCTGTGACATAGGACTTGTTTAAGTCTTAAACACGTCACACCTGTTATGATACAGGACTGATTTAAGTCTGATTTAACACCTGCTGTGACATAGGACTTGTTTAAGTCTTAAACACATCACACAAACCTGATTTAAGTCTGCTGTGACACAGGACTGGTTTAAGTCTTAAACACGTCACACCTGCTATGATACAGGACTGATTTTAAGATTCAACACCTTAACAGGACTGGTTCAAGTCCACACACTGCTATGATACAGGACTGATGTTAAAGACAACACCTGCTAGGACTGGTTTAAGTTTAAGTCTGCTATAACAGGACATTTAAGTCTTAAAAATTTAACACCTGCTGTGACACAGGACTGGTTTAAGTCATAAACATGTCACACCTGCTGTGACAGGACTGGTTTAAGTCTTAAACATGTCACACCTGCTGTGACACAGGACTGGTTTAAGTTTTAAACATGCCACACCTGCTATACTTGCCTGACCGGCTGATGACCACACCTGTCTTGTTTTAAGAAAACATCAGAAATGCTGTGATGTTTAAAGTCTAACACACCTGCTACAGCAATGTGGCACTATAAGTCAAGTTGCCAATTTCCACATGGTTTAAGTTTTAAACTCACCACACCTGCTGTGACACAGGACTGATTTAACACCTGCTGTGACATAGGACTTGTTTAAGTCTTAAACATGCCACAAACCTGCTGTGACACAGGACTGGTTAATGTCTTACACATGCCATGCACCTGCTATGACACAGGACTGGTTGAAGTCTTAAACTACACACCTATCTGTGCTGGTAAGTCTTAAACATGTTAAGTATATGCTTAATTCACAAACCTTGTGACACAGGACTGGGAAAAAAACCTGTATTCACCATATCTTAAATTCACACAGATTTGTCTTACACTGCTGAACAGGACTGGTTTAGGTCGAATGTTTAACACCACAGGACACCTGTTGTAACACAGGACTGGTGGTTTAAATCTTTAAACTTGCCTTACCGGCTGTGACAGTAAGAATCAAAAGACAGCAATACTACACAGACATGGGTTGTAGTTTTCATGTAAGGAAGTGTTTGCGGATAGGTGACCCAGTACCATCTGTGCATAATATGTTAGCCATGGGCCTATCTTACACAGCAACACTGCAAATAAACACCACCACCCCTGTCAGTAGTCATCAACCACAGTCAAGGAAGTGTTTGGTCTGAAGCTGAGTTGCAAAACCACTCATGCTGAGTTGCAAATCATGAATTAGTTTAAGGAGAGGCTCTGTATCAAGGCCATGGGATCAGAAAGTGAAACTGTAATTTTTTGGTAAGATTACCCAAGTATCACTTCGATTCTAAGATGTATTACAAGTGAATATGCACTCAAGTGCTCATCTCTACATTTGAGTTAGAATTATATTGAAGATAGAAATTTTGACTTATACAAATGTAAAACCACAATTGATTTGTAGTCTTTGACCCAGAAGGCCAGGGAAGCTGCATAAAATACAATAAATCATAGAACAAAATAACATTACAATTACTATTTATTTGTTTAAAAAAAAAAGATAATTATCACAACCATTTCTGCGCGTTGAGTCACCATCATAGGTATATTCTCTGTCCACCTGTAATATTTTGATCCTCGTTATTTTTGCCCGTTAACATTGTAAACCATATTTGCCCCTTTTACGTTCACTCTTTTTTTGTTCCTAAAGGTATATCAGGTGTTTCATATATATATATATATAGACTTTTCCAATTTGTTCCTGAATTTTATTAAAAAAAAGGCAAAAATTTAAAAAGAGGCAAAAATGTCCAAGTCAATGGTAACTACCAATTACAGACTCGTATCACTTTACAAAACATGATTATGTTTTAATCATGATCACAATCTTTTTAATCAGTTCATAAACAAAAAAATTAAGAAATCAGAAATACAGATTATAACTGAATTACTAACAATCACATTAATCGAGTATTGTTTTCAGGAGGAATTCACAAGTTTGGTAAAATTGCCATGATTAACTTTGCACCTATTTTCAGATATCAAACCACAATTGGTAAATTTAGCAGAATAAAACTTTTGACACTTTAACATCCCATACAAATATTTATCATCTTCTTTTAATGTGTTTGAATTTATCATACTGTATGTACATGTATACATGGAAATTTTCGCCTATGGTCATTTTTGCCCTTTTATGACAGACATCATATTCGCTGTATCAGATTTGCCCCAAATTAAACTATTTTGATGAATGGCATGTACTGTGTCTCCATGCTTTAAATTATTTAGCCTGAAAGTTTTCACTTTTATTTGAAAATCATCTAAGGACGAAAATCAAACAGGGGGCGAAAATTTCCAGGAATATTGTATGCTTGAAATATTTTACCAAAAAACAATGAAGATTTCTAAATGCTAGTACAATTCAGCAGACAGACCAAACTTTTACGATACCATCATAAGGTTTAATGTAAAGTAATGTGAAATCATATTAAAACAAACAATGTATAATGTATGCAAATACTCTCAAGTGTGATCAATTTCAAATACAAAGCCCATGTCAAATAACAGATTCCTTTCTTCTCTGAATTTGCTAAATATATGGAAAAAGAAAATATTTGACCAAAAGGGGGTGCATAATAAGAGAATATTGATGTGTGTGTAGTGTAAATCACAACACACATAAACACTGTTAGATTATGACAAAAAATCCAACAAATGCTTATCATAGAATAATCCAGATTTAAATAAGCATTAGTTGTGTTTATCAAAACAAATATTTTCGATTTTTTTTTTATACTTTTACTATTTGTACTTGATGTACAATAACAAATAAGAGCTATACACAAGCATAAAAACTTATATTTATACATATATGAAATAATGTCCGGTCCAGTGTGGTATTCATATACAAATAGTAAGATTGACTTAATCAATTGCAATTGAAAAAGTGCCAAACTGCATTTCTCAAGCAATTTTCACCAAATATATTGGCATTTAGAAATTTACATGGATGTTTATCTCTTATTTGTTACTGTATATCAATTCAAATTGTAAAATATGTAGAAATCTGATTTGACAAAAAAAACCTTTAAGTCACATAGGATAATCATCTCCCCATGTTATTTCTATATTCAAATTTAGTGATTAAATGTGACAAATGAGGAAAAAAGTATTAATTTCTTCAGACATTTTATGCGTAGTTGTTAAATCTCATAATTTATAAATACCGAACTTAAATAGAGTTCTTCACTGCAAAGTATACAGTTTGGTACTTATCCCAATAACCGTCTAATTATACATTTGGACTGGTCTAAGTCATTGATGGTTTTTCAGGAGTTGATGAGTTAGAGGTACTTTAGTTATCATTTGTAAGGTTAAAATTCCATAAAATTGTGGCACCTTATCTGTAAAAGTGTTGGTGAAATTTCTGTCAATTTGTAGGTAAGTGGAAAAAAAAATTTCTATGATTATTTTATATTTTCATTAATTTGTATTGAAATTCTGATACTGTTAAAACTAGAGTGTTGGATAAAAATATGAGTATTGGATTTCAAAATATTGAGTGACATGAAATTTCTATAAATAATAATATTCCTAACCTTATATACATACTCATGCATAATAATTACATGTTTTAAATGGATAAATATGAAAATTTTATTTGAAATTTTATGAATTGCAGTTTATGTACCTCTTCTGAAATGAACGGAATGAAATAAACATATCAATCAATGAGACACATGGATTACCTCCCTTTGCTCAATCGCCCCTAGAACAGTTAGATTTGATCAAATCATTGATGTGATATAGAGTCCATTGAATTTTAGAAATGGATGGGTTAAAATATCTAAAATGCTCTACGATGACTGGTTTATTTATTCTACATCAAAACAAAAACTTTGTATGATTGAATGGTGTTTAGTGGTACGTGGAAGAGAGAACGGGTTTATAATGTACCCGGAAAGAGACCACCAGCCTTCCGCATGTAAACTCTCACAAAATCAACTGAAGTTTTAACAGGGCTAGATCCAAAACTGACCATAAGAAAGAGACTTCATGTTTATAATGTACCCGGAAAGAGACCACCAGCCTTCCGCAAGTATACCCTCACAAAATCAACTGAAGTTTTAACAGGGCTAGATCCAAAACTGACCATAAGTCAGAGACTTCATGGTTTATAGCGCTATGCTCCAACCACTAGACCAAGGAGGCCCATTAAAAACACAGAACAAATTAGATCTCCTTATACGCTATAGCTAGACAACAAGAATTCTGAATTTGTTTACAGTAAAACAAAAATCTTATAATTGAATATTTATGGTATGTTTTCAAGCATTTATTGAAAGTAGTTCCTAATGCAATTGTTTATGTATAAATGCATAGTAGTGAAACAGATTAGATAGATTTCTTGTGCTGGTCTGTTATTTCGTGCTAGCAATAGAAATAATACACACAGAATCTCTTTGAAAAGTCCTTAGTTTTATTGTGCTTTATTATTTTGAACAGCAGAAAAATGATGAGAGGTTGGAATATACATTATCATATAAACATTGAGCTAATGCACATTGTCAGGAAATTTGAGGCCCATCATGTTTATCATCATCAAAAGCAATGATAGAACACTCCTCACAGCAGAGCTAAACACACCAGCGTAACCAAATAGTTTAGACAGACAGATGGACAGACATTGTCAATTCATAGACTCATATTTCTTCACAATTTCAACCAATAAAATTGCCAAAACATCTGCCCATGCTTCTACCAGAAGTTAAATTCATTGGTTGGCAAGATTAAAAGGGGAGGTAATCCATGAGTGGAAGGTCTATCTATACCATCTTGTGAGTGGATTGATTCATGATATATATGTAGAAAGTCAAACCAATATGTAATGGAGGTAAAGATTGGAGGTAAATAAACAAATAATTCATTTAAAGGGGTATTAAATGTGTTTTCTGAAAAAAAAACTTTGTTTTTTACTACTTTACAGTTGATGTACAATAATAAATAAGAGATATACACAGGAATAAAAACTCTTATATATTTTGTGAAAATAATTCAGGTTCAGTGCCTTATGCATATATGAATAGTAAGGTTGAGTTACTTATTTGCAAACAAGTAATTGCCAAACTGGGATTCTCAATCAATTTTCGCAATATATAAAGGAATTTAAAAATTGTTATGCATGTTTTTATCTTTTTTTTTATTATTGTACATCAGTTTATTTAGTAAAAAAAAGAAAGATTTTGTTTTGAAAAACACAGTCAATAGCCATTTACTGTATATATAAGTAACCAGTGACTGCCCATTAACCATGAGAAAGATCATGGTATACAATGTTGATAAAATTATTGAAACTTACATCCATTACAATAAACAAAAACTCACACATACACTAAAACCACTGAACAGTGTATGAATATCTGGAACATGTGTTTCCAAAAAAAAGTAGGTAAGCATAAAAATAAATGATCAAAATTCAAAAGTATTGTTAAAATCTTTTGATGTATATTTCTTATCACAATTGTTTGGTATTCTTTCACAATGCAAGAAAAATTCTAGTGTTGACATCATGAAACTGAATCATTTTCTATAGTTCTAAGAAATGGATGTCTAACCCATTTACCCCTAAAGACAAAATTGGACTGGTCTAGGTCATTCAATTTACAGAATAGTCCATTGTTTTTCAGGGGTTGATAAGTTAACTAATACTAAATTTCATATGCCAATCTATAAATCTTATTTGTAGGTAATTCAGCTTATCCTGAATCACTCTTGTCCAGCTAATTCTTAAGTTAACAATATTTTCAGATTCTAAAGTTTTTATAATGTTTTGATGAATATCCATAAAGAAGGAGGAGGGAAAAGAGGCAGAAAAACATTAACTTGTCCACCTCTAAAGACACATTTGGGCTTGCCCATGTCATTGATTTTTAGAAGAGTTCATTGTTTCTCAGGGGCTGATGGGTTGTAAATGAGGTACATTTATTTTCCCTTTTCTTCCTTTTAAGAGTGCAATGTATTTTGATTTTTCATGAATGATTAAAAAAAATCTCCATTAAAAATGCCATAAAAATGAACAGGAAAGAGCTTAAAATAACCAATCAAGACAATGAGAAAATTGTGAAATAAATTTGAAAGACATTAAAACAATATAACATATAACATGAGACGATATATAATCAGGAATAAACAAGTCGGTACCGTAACAGAACAATAACAAAACCGACTAATAACAATTGGAAATCGGATAACAATACACTCGCAGATGAGTACAAGTTGTAGTCCTGTTGTTGTTGTTGTTGGTCTTCTGTGTTGTTTTTGTTGTTCTCTTTGTAACCAAATTTTTTGGCCAAAGCTGTCAACAAATTTGGACTGAAAAAAAAAGAAAACATCTTTAAGATACAAATGAAAGGGGAGGTAACACATGAAAATAAACATTTATTTATTACATTTTCTTTTTTCGTGAACATTTTGCAAATACTGCAAGTTGTTGCTGTTTTGTGACATTTGTATTTTGAGGTAAATGGAATAATTTTGATTGGCTCAAATGACTTAAGAAAGAAATATTGGGACCACAAGCTCAAAACCAGACCAAATATGAGAACATTCTTAACTCGGCCTGCTCAGCCAATCAGATTTTATGATTACTAAATCAATACTCTTGCCACTAACAAATGAGCACAGCTATTGCTACAGACTGTTATTTGATATATCCTTGTGGATCGTAAGTTTGTGGGGTTAACAAATCTAATGTTATAACTGCTGAAAACTAATTGCTAACCCTTCTCAAATGATCTCACTTTAAATTTTATCTGTCATTCATCGTACAATGCGAAATTAACAGTTATATACTAAAGGGTTGTAAGTTCATGGGTCAACTTCCGGACCATGTGACTTTTCTGTACAAGCTCTTTTCACCAATGTAGTTGATCTAGGTCAAAGCTACTTGAGGCAGATGATACAATTTTGAGTCAAATAGTTTACCCAGTTAAAAGACTTAAAAATCTTCATGAATGACAAAGCTCTCGGGGACATACTTTATTTTAAAAGAAATTCAATTTCTTGGGAAATGTAGAAATTATTTGCATAGATGCATATTCTTGTTTTGTCTTCCTATGACTATTAAAAAAATTTCCAAAGGCAGAATTTGTTTCCTTTTTTTAGGTCTGTTCAGATTTAAAAATAGTCTGGTAAAATAATGTCCCATGATACATGTAGTATCAAGAACCAAATATCATGAGACGTACCATTGTGAAGATACCGGTAAGTGTATAGTTGCATACAGACAGACAAAAGCAATATGGATTCTGGTCTTAGGAACAATAAAATGGCTGAAAACTTATAACTTATTTAAATGATCTTACTCATAATTATCCATTCGGATCCATAAATCATTAAATGGCTGGTCTCGATTTCTGTTGTACTTTCTGCCATTTTTGGTTGTCCTGCCTATCCATGACCTTCAACAGAAAATAATACAATGATAACAATGAATGAAGAGTTATATAAAAAGTAATATTACACATAATTATAACATCCAATTCATGCAGTTTTACTAAACTTTTCATTTTTTATAAAACTGATATCCCAAAATGTTCAATTTTCACTCACCAATACTGTCAAAATAGACTCTCACAAGTTTCAGTTTCCTCAATTTCCAAGATACTAGTTACAGACAAATACTGGTGTTCTATAGAAGACTTTCACTTTGTTCTTAGAAAATTTTGCCATAAAGTTAATCAGACCTTGCAAGGAAGTTAGCTACATTTTGTATCCAACAACCATTCATTAATGAAAATATTTCATCTAGAAAACTACACAGCAGAACTTAATTTATCTAGATTGAAATTTTCATTTTAAATTCGCCCTCACATTCAAGGGTGAAACTGATGAAAATTTAACAGGATAAAAATTTTCCAGGTATACAGAATAATTTGTTTGTACTACAGGGGAACTCTTGGCATGCAAAAGGTTTTCTATAGACCTTTAGTACATACTGGTATATTACAAAAGTTGAACAAAAATTCCATGAGGATGCTTTGCCCCATATATTATTACCACTACATTTCAAAGAGAGTTTAACACCATGCCATAATATTTACCTGGAGTCAGCATCCATCTGGAACCAGAAATCTCCTAACGTATAATCATACGGCTTTCTATCTTTGTACTTTTTTCTTCTTCGCTTCTTTTTTCTACTTAATTTTGATCTATTCATAGAAAACAAATCAGCTAGTTAGACAAACTCTATTATTTTACATACTGGTACAAGTCTCACAATAAAATGGTAAAGAGGCCCAATGTGCTTTATTGTGTAAACCTGGCAAATTTGTTTTTTTTTTGTTATTATTATTGTATTGTTGCCCGATGAGAATGTTACACTTTCATGATGACTTGGCCGGCAATACCTGTAAGTGAAGTTCCAAAAAGGTTCCTCTAAAACAACTACAATTGTGTAAGTACTAATTAACACGACAAATATCTCTTCTGTCATATAAACAACTGAAAAATCTGACAAAGTGATTCCTAAATTTGCCATGTAAACTGTAAACAAACAGTATAGGTAGCCCTATGGCCATAAAACCACGGTCCGGATTCGCTATGCTCTTCTTTCCTATTCGTAGTTTCATGTGTCCGAAATCACTCATGCATATTTTTTTTATTATTCATGAAGCCTCAAGCAATGCGAGTAAATGGTGCACGCATTTCTGAGCTAATCAGATTGAGGCTATTAAACAATTTCAAAATTGTATTAGATCAATGGACTTTGTGATAACTTCCGTTGCCGATCACAACTACTGTGATTGGATAATTTGAACACACTTACTCCTTTATAAATATTCATTAGCTACGAGTGATTTTGGGTACATGAAACCATGGGTAGAAGTGTATAGTGATTGCGGACTGTAGTTTTACAACTATAAGGGCTCCCATCTATATAAACATCTATGCACATTGGGGGGTTTTAAGTTTCTTTGTTTTCGAAACCAAAAATCAAAACGAAATCAAATCACCAAAAGCTCCAAAATTATAACGACCCCTTTACCTTATATCCATATAACCTGGCGAGATGTCGCCAAAAATTTAGTAGAATTATCCGCAAGATTAACAAAAAGTTAATCCGCCTATCACTTTTTGTGAAGTGCACAATACCTCTGTCAGCGAAGTACTTCTGAAGCTAATTAATTTTCACAGATAATTGTATGTCAATTTGATACCGAATGGCATTATGGTAATTACCTTGTTTGTAAATACATGTATACCTTCATAAATACATTGTAGTTCTACAATCAAACAGGCAATGGGCACAAATGAGTTAATTGATGGGCAAGAGTCAGCTAAAACATGAGTACGAGTCAACCAATTCACTTAGGTACGAGTTGTGATGGATACGAGATAACAATAACCTATATGTTTAACTTATTTATCTGAAGTTGCCTGGAATATTTTGCAACTCCATTTGTATTTATTGTTGTTAGGAGTAAATTCAATCTCAGTTTACTAGAAAACAGAGAATCACTCAGAAGCATAGTTAATGGGAAGATGCTAACTTTATATAAACATTTTGCGAAGCATATTGCCATTTAAATCAAAATTAACAAACTTACTGAACGTAAATCACTGGTCATGGGCCTTTAACGAAAATATTAAGAAAAAATAATATTGAAATCAAAATAACAAAATAAAGAAAATAGTAAGCTTGACTAAAATGCTTCATGTACCAGTACCATTATTTTAGCAGATGATCTGTCGTCTATGACAAACAAAAGATTTATGTTCTTCTGTTCTTTTGATAATCAATTTTCACTGCTACAAGGAACCCATTATGATACTAGCGTAAACTTGTATCCCCAAGAAAAAAAGCCAACACAGCATGAAGCATGAAGGACGTTGCTATCTTCTCTAGACACAGTCGGACATTAAACATCTTCACAGATGAAAACAAAAAGATTTTGTAAAACACTTATGAACCTACAGGAAAGAAAATGAGTGAATGATTACAGTATGTTTGAAACTGACGAGTGATAAGGAACACTTACCTTGGAATGTTGACATCAGGCGGAGTGTGTTCTATCACATAATCCGCCTTAATTAGTTTATCTATTACAGTATCATTACCTAAGAAGTGACCTGCAATAAAAAAGAAAATAAATACCAAAATGATAAAAATGCAATTACAATTATTTATCTGATAACCTAGAATTAATTACAAATACCTACATCTAATTAATTACAACAAAGAATTTGTATCAATCTTATCCATAACATTAAATTCTTGGAGTTTTTCCCCCTTTGTCTCATAAATAAAACTGTCTATCCATGACTTATGACACATGTGAAGGGTTTAAGTTATCAAATTTTTTATTACACCATGGTCTTAACTAGGCTTTATGATGACAGAAATATTTTCAAAAGTACCTCACAGAAATAATTTTCTTAGCTTAAAAAAAAAAAATTGTATTTCCTAATATCTGTTTGTTTCATATGTAGGCCTACCCATGAGAAGACCAATGTTTTATGCAAGTAAACTGGAAAACTTTCTCACAGAGTCAGTTTAGGCTGCAATGAAGTTCTACCGACACCGAATGAAGGGATATGTAAGGGACAGAAATCCATTTTCTTTGAATGCCTGAAAGTATCATTAGAGACAGAAACACAATATGATGTTTGTATTTATATCTAAATATGCATTATTAACTACGATCTGTTGAAAACAATCTCAGAATCAATTTACCAGTACTCCAATTTCTGATTTTTCTATCTCGATGACAGGTGAAATATCTAAATATCCATCCAGTGCTAAAAAATGCTTTCATTTCCAAAATTGGTAAGTTTAGCAAACATTTTTGCTAGATTCTATTTATACATAAATGAACTGAAAGTCATCTCAATCTCTCTGGTCAAGATGGGTGGGGAAATGGCTGGCAATAATTAACTGGAAAAAGTTGCACCAATTTACCCACTGAAGTGCACCCTGTACCATGTAGCATACATAGAAAGGAGGTGTTGCTGTAATTGCCTCATTAATGTGCACTTAGATATATCTTATCCGACATTATAGACCATAAATATTTAGCTTTACAAACAGAATAAAACACTTAAACACTGCACATGTAAGATGTCCAACTGAGTCCACAGAATCTGTTTATGATAAGTTTGCCATGTCAAAAAAAAAAACCCCAAATTTGTGCTCACATTTTAACATTCTGATTTCTGTATAGCTCTCATACTGGTGGTATTTGACTAGCTCTTTCTCACCAACCTGTTTACAGATTATAAATACAGTCGGTCTCTTGCCCCTGATCACAGATTAAAGATTCTCTCTCTCTCTCTCTCTCTGTCTCTCTCACCCATGTTCCCAGATTATATATTCTCTTTCACCCCAGTTCACAGATTATAGACTATTCTCTCTCACCTGATCAAAGATTAAAGATTCTCTTTCTCTTGCTCCTATTCACAGATTATAGATTCACTCTCGCACCTGTTAACACTCTAAAAGATTCTCTATCGACAAAATTTTTTACAATTTTGTATTTTCATATTAAAAACTTCCCATTTAGTACACAAAGGTTACGACATTATCTGTGCTAGATCGTAGTTAAGGTTGTCACTTCTGTAACATCAGATGAAAACAGATTCTTTCAGTTGTGGAAAGGTCTTATCTACCACAAAACATTTAATCTGATGTAACAACTAATTAACCACAAGTTTGTGATGATATGTAATGGCACCAAGTGTAAAGAAGAGATCGTTGTGAGAATGAATCACATTGAGTGACCTTAGGTATGACAGAATGGTATGCATGGAACTCATAGTGGTACCACTGCTCAGACATATTTATCACAGCAGTAAGCTGCTGAACTCCCAAGTAATTAAAAGTATAAAATTTCAAACTTTAGGTCAAATTTATCAATGTAGGTACAAGTGGGCAACTTATGAAGCCTCTGAAGAGACCATCTTAATATTATAACCATTTGATGTTTAATATTAATATGAAATTGATGAGAGGACACACACACACACCCACACACACACCTTTATCAATCAATCCACCATACAATACACACAACATATATCTTTGTCAACAAACAATACAGACACATACATACCTGTATGAACAAGAGCCGTTTGTAAAACAGTTATGCCCCCTCCAACATAAATGCAAACTGAATTATTGGAAATTTTCAATGTGTGTAACCCTGTCAAAAATGATTTGACTGTAACCAAATAAAAGAATTTGGATCTAGATATTCTCATGATATATCTGTATACCAAATTTCATTTCAATATGTGCACCCTCACCAGAGATAATAAGCGGAAACTGAATTATTGGTAATTCTCCAAGTTCAAGGGACACAACTCTGTTAAAAATGGTTTGACTGTAACCAATAAAAACTTGACTTAGATATTCTCATGATATATCTGTATATCAAATTTCATTTCAATATGACTGCAGATATAATGAGTGGAAACTGTTGGTGTATGGCCCAACCTACCTACCGACCGACAGCGAAGGGGGGCATAAAAAGAAATACAGACAAAGACATACATATATCATCCAACAATACAGACAAATTCACACCTGTATCACCAACAATACAGACAAATACACACCTGTATCAACCAACAATACAGATAAATACACATCTGTATCAACCAACTATACAGACAAATACACACCTGTATCAACCAACAATACCTGTATCAACCAACAATACTGACAAATACACACCTGTATCAACCAACAATACAGACAAATACACACCTGTATCAACCAACTATACAGACAAATTTACACTTGTATCAACCAACAATACAGACAAATACACAACTGTATCAACCAACAATACCTGTATCAACCAACAATACAGACAAATACACATCTGTATCAACCAACAATACAGACAAATTCACACCTGTTTCAACCAACAATACAGACAAATTTACACCTGTATCAACCAACAATACAGACAAATTTACACCTGTATCAACCAACAATACAGACAAATACACCCCTGTATCAACCAACAATACCTGTATCAACCAACAATACAAATACACACCTGTATCAACCAACTATACAGACAAATACACATCTGTATCAACAAAAAATAGACAATAACACACCTGTATCAACCAACAATACAGACAAACACACACCTGTATCAACCAACATTACAGACAAATACACATCTGTATCAACCAACTATACAGACAAATACACACCTGTATCAACCAACAATACCTGTATCAACCAACAATACAAATACACACCTGTATCAACCAACTATACAGACAAATACACATCTGTATCAACAAAAAATAGACAATAACACACATGTCTCAACCAACAATACAGACAAACACACACCTATATCAACCAACAATATTGACAAATACACACCTGTATCAACCAACAATACAGACAAATTCACACCTGTATCAACCAACAATACAGACAAATACCCACCTGTATCAACCAACAATACAGACACCCAAACAGACACATATACACACCCACCCACATACATCCTCTTTTTCTCCAAGACATCTCCTTTTCAACCAATTTTTCAGGACTTCATGTTTTGAAAATTCCATGTTCCCCACACATTTCAACAGTCTTACTAGGTATTCACACTAAAATAGTTATGGCTGTATTTTTCATAAAAAAAATCATAATAACGTGCAATGTATGCATTCTTATGCTTCCTTCTTATACGATTGCAGCGAAAGAATCAGCATGTAACAAAATTTTGTAATGAATCTGTCTCGGCCATCAAATCTGACACAGTATGGTGCAACTCGCAAATCATTAAAAGACTAACGTTACTGGTGTCATAACATCTGTAAAAATCTTCCCTTTAAATATTTTGTAGAATAAAGCACTAATCTCATTATACATATCTCCCACAGTAAATTCGGAAAAAATTAATTCAATTTACAAACTGCGAATGATCAACAATGAAAAAAAAAAGAAGACAAATATGTTACCAGTGTTTAGCAAATAGAATTGTGTAATTTGAATAATGAAATATTAATTCTTATTCATCACACGTTTATTATTTGTACAAATTAGATGTTGCTTGTTGCATAATTTCTGGTTCAGGTAATACTCTGAGGAATCTAAGATATTTTGGGAAAAAAAGTAATTTTCTGCTGTGTTTTTTATTGGGAATTTATGTATCACACAGAGGCAAATAATGGGAGAATAATCTACTGACTGGGAACAAGAAAAGAATTACATGTATCAGATACACTATATCATTTATTACCTGTAAAGTTACTAGTCTTATAACAGGATACTACATTCAGTATTTGATCCATTAAGTGCACAGGACTCTACAAAAAAATAGGAAAAAGGGGTGGGCACTTATTGGGAGCAAATAATTGTCGACTGATGTAAAGCAGTTAATTTTTTATAAGGTGATATATGAACTGTTTAAGGACATCTATCATTATTCTTCTGTTGTGGGGATTTGAGATAAACTGTTACTTGCATTTTTCTAGTCCACATCTCCTCAGCATGTGGCTAGAGAAGATACTAAATCCTGTGTAAAAATAGGTGAGTAAATCTGAACTAGGGGGAGGTGCACTTATATGAACATGGGCACTTACTGGGTTGAGTATGATGTGTATACATTTGTATATCATAAGTATATCATTTGTTTGTTAGTTACTATATCTTTGGCTCAAAGTTGATATACCTTTCTCTGTCTAATCTGTAGCATGGAGATGATATCAGCTCCAGGTGAAGTGCTTAAGATTTTGACCTGTGCTATGGACTTATGCCAAGGCCTAAAATAAATTTCAATTGTTTGATGTTGCCTGCCTACCCACCCAAAATGCTGCCGCCCAAATTATTTTTTCCACATTTTTTGTATAAAGATTTTTTTTTCTGGTCCAGTTCCATCAACTAATCTTTATTTATTTGTTTCTTTGAAATATTGTTTACACACTTGAATCACAAATTTGAAGCTCCTTCCTAGACCAGGTGAGCTTAGAATATACAATGTGTATATACCGTATATATATATATATATATATATATATATATATATATATATATATATATATATATATATATTTGAATATACATATCAATCTTTCTTCACATTAACTGTATATGCCAGGATTTACATTGTAATAAAAATGTATACAGAGAATGAGGCAGTTATTAAAGCACACCTTTCTTGTTAAAATTTTTATTTCCTTTTCTTGAAAAAACCCCAATAATTTGCCTACCTCCAACCCAGAACCTGAGGCATGGACAGAACATCAAACATAATTTTTAAAAAGTGGCCCAATGACATGTATACAGTTATTGCATAGGTATTAGGGAAACAGCACTTTAATTGTCCCCTGAGACACTATTTCCTAGTTCTTTTATAAGCTGCACCTGCCACAACAAAGGCTCATGCTTTGGACATTCAATTGGTAGAATCAAGACTGTTTTTCTATTTGAAAACCTTGGGGAAGGAACATAGTGTTTTTAATAGTATTTTTAAGTCTACAGTTTTATGTATAGGAGCTGAGACTATCATTTCAACATTAGCTGTTTGGTGTGCCTTGTCTTGTACTTTTAGAAGTGGGTCTGTATAGGATCTGAGACTATCATTTCAACATTAGCTGTTTGGTGTGCCTTGTCTTGTACTTTTAGAAGTGGGTCATATAGGAGCTGAGACTATCATCAAACATTAGCTGTTTGAATGTGCCTTGTCTTTACTTTTAGAAGTGGGTCTGTAAGGAACTGAGACTATCATTTCAACATTAGCTGTAAGTGCCTTGTCTTGTTTTTAGAAGTGGGTATGTATAGGAGCTGAGACTATCATTTCAACATTAGCTGTTTGGTGTGCCTTGTCTTGTACTTTTAGAAGTGGGTCTGTATAGGATCTGAGACTATCATTTCAACATTAGCTGTTTGGTGTGCCTTGTCTTGTACTTTTAGAAGTGGGTCTGTATAGGAGCTGAGACTATCATTTCAACATTAGCTGTTTGGTGTGCCTTGTCTTGTACTTTTAGAAGTGGGTCTGTATAAGAACTGAGACTATCATTTCAACATTAGCTGTTTGGTGTGCCTTGTCTGGTACTTAGAAATGGGTCTATCAGTGGTCAAGTTCTTTTTTTTATATATATATTTCTATAAATTAAACTTTTATATATTAAAGACCTTGTAATGCCTGGTATGAACTTTACTGACCAAAGATAATCCTGTACTATACTTATAAATGACATGATAGATTATAATATCAAAGAATTCAAGACTCTATGAAGCAGATATATTTTTTGTACAAATAATCATAACACAATGACTGAATGTATACAAACCACTTATTTCAGCATACCATATTTAAATATAGATGTATATAAATATAACTGTCAGTTTTCCACTTAATGTTCTAGACACAATTATGAACAAGGGTTTTTTTCTACCAGTATTTGTATTTATTTTATCTAAGAGGACTACATGGCTGAGTGGCACAGCACATCTCTGGTCAGCGTAGAACCCTACATTGCTGTATCCCCAATAGGCGGGGAGTTGGCCACTTAACGTGCAGTGGATCAGAGGTCTTATTTTGAGTACATTACACCTTACGTTATCCAGTAACAAGAGGCCACCTCTTTATAAAAGAAAAAATTATTGGGTGTGGAAAAAACCCACAAATTTACAGTAAAACAAGCTTTTCTTTACTTATGTTTTGGAGGCTTTTTTTTTAGAATTTTGAATGGTATTTTATGCCACACTCAACAATATTTCAGTTAAATGGTGGCAGGCAGTTTTATTGGTCCTGGTTACAATGTACCTGGGAAGAAACCACCAGCTTTCTGCAAGTAAACTGCCAAATCTGTGCTGACCAGAAGTTAGAGACTTTATGGTTCAATGCGGGATGCTTTAACCACTCGGTCACAGTGGCACCATTTTGGAGGTTATCATGTACATGTCGGTGTAGTGACTATAATATTAATGCTAATTTATCATTATCAAAGACAACATACTAAAATAAACAAAAATATCTACATCTATAAGAAAAGTTTACACTCACCGGCACCAAATGCAAAGAAGAAACTTTTGTGTGGATGTGCTTTAAGAAGATTTATTACCCGTTCTGCCATTCTTTCATTTCGTTTATTTATAAGTTCATCACGGAAATATTCATCGATCAATTTGGCAGTTTGTAAGTCTTGTGGAGGAAGTGAGTTATTGACTAAATTTGGCACAGGAGCACTATCGTGATTAAAAATTATTGCGTTAAGATCACCACAGTTGTAATGATGTATTAAATCCTCTGTTGTGTAACGCATTTGTCTTTTAGCAGATCTCGACACTTCGTGTTGATAAAGCGTTTGATTCAATGCAAACACAACCTGCAAAAATAATAAAGATGGCTATAACATACATTTTGTAGTTTCTGTTACATATATTATAAAAACCTGATACATTCTATCTTACATTAAAATAATTACCAGTACATCAAACTTCCTGCTTATCTTAAAACCTCTATGCAGGCCACATCCCAGACTCGGACTCCATGCTCTTACAGTCATAAAATTTCACAACTTTCTTAAAATGTACTCATTTTTCCTTTACACTGTATATAGAAGAAGTAGATAAGACAAAGTACATTATCACTATATGATCATATTAATCCCCACCCTAGAGACTGAACCGTTTGCTCCTGGGGGAGTTATGTTATAAATTTTCAAAGACTGAGCAACAGGAGGCAGTCTTGGCCAAGGGGGTACAATGATAACAAAATTCACAATTCATGTTCCCTTCACCCTAAAAGATTTTGTTACAAAATTTGAAGATAACTGGCAATGTAGTTTACAATGAGAAGTTAAACATGTTAAATTGTTTATGGACAGTGGATGTCCCATGACGAAGGCATACAGTGATCTATACAATCGTACATATCAAAGTTGGACACAAGTTAGAGGTGGACAGTCTGCCATTCATTTCTTGTCTCCATCACTCTAAAATATCTAAGGCTTTCATCACATTACCAGACATACTGACCATACAATTCTGCAAAAATTTTACCTTGTAAAGATTCTTCGATTAGCAAGTATTGCAGACATTTTTTGTCACAAGAAAATGAAAATGAAAAAGAAAATACAAGAAAAATACATGTTAAAGGCTTGATAAAGAAACCTATAAAATATATCAAAGAGCTGTTGTTAGTTGACAAAATCAGCATCAAACAGATGGAATCCACTTCACATAGAACAGACAGACACCACAGACACTACTGATGCCACTCAAAGGATTAACAAATTCCATATTGTAGGTGATTATTTTCTTGTAAGAAGATGGAAGAGGACAGATCTTGTATATCTGTCATTGTTGCACATTCTGTATCACTTCTTGGAGTGAATTCAGACAAGTCAATCTTGACATTAATTCTATACATCTGCCATCTTGTGTTTTACTTCTATACCAGTGTTGATTTGTCTACATATGCGAAACTGTTCACTCTGCGATCTAACGAGTCAGTAAATCAATTTACGATAATTCCAGGTTCCCTAAATTCTTTTTCCAAATTTCTTGTACTTTACCTTTACTGTAAGCAATTGTAGAATAAATAAATATGACCCCATTGTACCTACCACATAAAAGTGTTTTGAAATGTCTGCAGTGTAGCAAAACAAGGCAAAACATGAACCTAACCAAAAAATAATAAAATTAAAGTTTTTCACAATATTATTGCTATTTTTTGCAATATGGATTGTGGAATTTTATCAGTATCTACTGGTAAGTGTATTTTAAACTCATTTCCCCTAGTGACACAATTGGACTTGCCTAAGTCATTGATTTATAGAAGAGTTCATGGTTTCTCTGTGTGGTTGATAAGCTAACAAATAATGGGTGCTCAAACTAGAAAATGTTGTTTATACAACAAGTACATTTGCATTGAATTTTCAATAGCCTACATATGTAAACATGAAAGTTTCCCCCTGATGCAAAACATGTAAAACAGATTAATTCAAGACATTTCCCTAAATCTGAGAAGATAATTAAACATGGCCCATGACCAATCAGATTTCAGGATTAGTCAGTGTTTAGCCGAATTCTCAGAATAGAGGGGTGGGCCGTGACTCGAGAACAAAAGAAAATTGGGAATTGCCTGTTTGGTATACCGTGTAACCTGCCTTAAGAGACCACCCTATCTGCCAGTGAAATGTGGTCTATCAAGACATGTGGTCTCTCAAAAGAAGTTTTATTTACAGATATATTTAGTGGTTTTCAAAATGTGGACTCAAAAGACAAGTGAGCTGGCCTGGCTCAATTGGTAGCAAGCTCAACTCTTGAACGTTTGGTTGTGAGACAGTAAAAACCAAGTTCCTGTGTCACAGTAGGTGTCAGCACGTTAAAGAACCCTCACTGCTCAATGGCCATAAGTGCCTACATGTAGCATAGGCCAAAATTTGAAGCCCTACAATGGCATTTGGTTACGTCTCCATATGAGTGAAAGATTCTTGAGTGGGACTTTAAACAACAATAAACAAACAATCAAAAGACAAGTGGTCTTTAATGACAGAGATCTCTGAAGACAAGTTCCACTGACAGAGATCTCTGAAGACAAGTTCTACTGACAGAGATCTCTGAAGACAAGTTACACTGTATTATTTTTTGGACACATGCTAGAAATAAAGTAATGAGACATGGAAATGTACGAAATGTTACAAATCAGTTAACATATTTAATTCTGAATTGGCAGCCTTTATCAAACACAGATCATGCATAAGTTGAAATAATTGAGGGTCTTGAACCTATCAACATAAGCTCGCTGGTAGATCACAAACAAAAAGTCAAATCCAGAGTTTCTTCATCTTCAAATTAGCAACAGCTTTCATTTGGATTCAATTAGTTTAGACGGAAAGTCAAATTATCACAAACGTTAAGTTAGTTATTATAGACATTTATACAAATTTCAAGTATCTTTGAACTGTATATTCACTTGGCAAAATTTTTGGCAAACGAATTGGGTTCACTGTCTCACAAATGGTTAGCATTTTTGGGACAGAATATATCTTTATGCACATTTTCTTCAAAATTTTTATTTCATGAAGTGCAAACTATCAGGTTTATTTGAGTGCAATGAATTGTGCTGTTTTTAGTTTTTCATTTTTATCATTGAAACACTGGCAAGACTCAAAATTTAATTTTAATGTTCTCTCATCAGGCAGACAATCATTGACAGAGATTTTCCTACCAGTACTAAATTCTAGGTAGAGGGTCCAAAAATTCAAAAAATATACAACACTTGAACTTAAACAATTAAACTTAATTTGAGACATTTGCTCGAAAATATACTACTCCAAATTGGAAACCCTGAATCTCCATTACAAAATCATCCAGTGACTTTCTGTAGGTTTGTGACCTTGACCTGCTTACAATAAATATATACACTAAAGCTGTACTTCCATCTACCTTATCAAACCAAGTCAAAAAGTGAAAAGATCTATCAAAAAAATATTACATATTTTTATATATTTTTCTCTCTCACTGCTTTACCATGAAATGATTTACTGCAAAGCAATTCTCTCTGCTGGAATTTTTACTATTCATTGTTTTCCAATTAGATCAGACAAAATATATTTCATTTTATGAAATGTCCGACTATTTCCATAATCATACAGCCAAAGGAAATAACCATGTCTGTTATTCCAAATATATGTCCTCAAGAGATGAAAAAACAAATAATTTTCAGATGAAAGTTAAAATGAAAATTCACTAATTTGAAAATTTTATGCAAATTAGGAATACTAATAATGCACATGTGAATAAATAAAATTTGTTTCTGTGAAAGCTGTTGTAAAATAGAATACTCTTCAGCCATGTTTACTCTAGTATGATATGTTTGTTGTTTGACCTTTTTAGTTTATGAATAATAAGTATGCAACCCAATTAATAAATTAATTAAGATTAGTATTTAACTGATGGGAATCGGGAAGCAAAATTAAAAAACATTTCTTAAGTATGACCAGAATGCACAAGATATTCAAATAAGGAAATGGGATAAAAGTAAAGTAGCAGTATTGTCCTTCAAGTGAGATAATTTATAGTCACCGCTGTTTCCTTTTAACAAATGTAAATGCCACACTAAAATATTTAATTTCTAAATATATATATCCCCTCCTCTCCAAATTACAGGAGTCAAAACCCCGATTATATGTACACGTACATGTATATCAGCGTGAAATTTTCCCTTTTTACCTAAATAACTCATCAACCCCTGAAAAACAATGGACTCTTGATATACATTTTATCTGATATTGGATTTCAACAGTTTATTTCATAGTTGTATATTTACAAACAAACATAAACAAAAGTTCTTATTCAAGAAGCTAGAAATGTAAGAAACACCCAAATTTATATTAGACAGGAAATTGACCCCTGCTAGGATACTATGATACATTTCCAATACAAAATATATGAGGAAATAAATATTGATTTTTAAGAGATGCACCTGTCTCTTGGCAATAAATACAAGATACAAAATATATTTGTGGTCAACAACCGGAAATATCCATATAGCAATCATCAATAATTTAGATAAGAGTCACAAAATATTTCTTTCTGAATACACAACCACTTTTAACACATCTTTATGGTATATGTATGCCCTTTAGCTTTTGCAGTGATCTTTCAGCATAAGGGTCATAGCTACAGCTAAGGTTACAAGGTCAATGACTGTGAGGTCAACTAGAAGGATGTCCTTGTATAGTAACTATAAATGGAGTTACTCAATGAACACAGCTATTGCTTTAAGGGATATATATGTATGTAGGGCCTACATTGTACTTGGATTGCTATGCATGTGGCATCACTCGGGGGATTTTCCAAGCTATACATGTTGTAGGGGGCTGAAATAAGACCCCATTTCAAATTTTAAAAAATGCATTTTTCCCCAATTTGCAGGCAAAATTCCCAAATGGCAATAAATTTAAATAGACTCGTGTATTTTCAAATAGTTTTGTATATTCTAAGATTTCCTAATTTTAATAAAATGTTGCTAAAATTCCTAATTCAAAAGACCCGGGTCCCATTCCCCCAAAAGTAGAAAATCTTGGACATTGGACATAGTCATGTTGCACGCTATATCATGTTGGCTTTGCAAACTATGGGGAGCTGTCAGCTTTGATTCCTTGTATAAGAGATCAAATTTTGGACCTGTAACTTTTGAGGAAAACAAGTAGCCAGTGGTTGCCATTAGTTACACTGTAGAGGGTCCCTCCAACATACATGTACAATGTACATAGTGTTACTAACATACTACATAAACATAATTTCCAGGAGACAAGCATTACTTAAGCATTTCTTTTATTTAATAACAACCCCTAGAGATGCCTCTAATGTGTCTTTATATATATCAACCCTGGGTAAATGAGGGTATTGCCACTGACCGAGAAATCAACACCAGATAAACAACAATACATTTCTCCTTATAGTAAATGAATCAATAGACCACAGGAAATGAACACCAATGAATGGTTGGAAGTCTCTTTTTTTCGATCTATCTGTCTGTTTATCTATCTTCATTGTGTGTGTATGAACATGTATATATATGGTATGTAATGTGTGTGCGAGACTGTGTGTCTGCATCACTGTTTGTGTCTGCATGTGCATATCACTGTGTCTGCATGTGTGTGTGTATGTGTGCATGTGCGTGATGCATATATATAGGCTACCTGTATTATGGTCTTTCCAATACTCTGTAAGACCTAAGACCTATATAAAACTTTCGGGTTTGAAGTTAAACTGTACTATCATCATTGAATGATGAATTGTAAAAGTCTGCAGGGCATAAGATAAATCAAGATGCCATATAAAAAATTGAAAGCCAAATATCAGGCAAATAGAAGAAGTATGTATACAGGAGAACGTTATAATTCATAAGTTCTGACACAAACATCTGTAAAATTCATAACACACACACTAACTGAATCTGTAGAATGACTAGGAAATTTGTACCATGAACTTAAAGAATTAGATATCTATATTCATAAAGAATGTCAAGCTTTCACAAAATGTTTCACTCATTGTGTTTATGCCTTTCAGATCAAAAATAATCTAGAGACTGAAAGCTAAGCTGTAACAATATATCTCACTCAATGTGTTTAAACATTTCAGATCAAATGTTTCAGAGATTATAAATACTGTAAGCTAAGCTGTAATAAGATGTCTCACTCGATGTGTTTAAACATTTCAGATCAAATTTTTCAGAAAATGTCAGCCAATCTGTAACAAGATATCTCATTTGATGTGTTAATATACAAATATATTTCAGATCAAATGTTTCAGAGACTGTAAGCAGATCTATAACAAAATATCTCACTCGATGTGTTTAAAACATTTCAGATCAAATTTTTCAGAAAATGTCAGCCAATCTGTAACAAGATATCTCATTTGTTGTGTTTATATACAAATGTATTTCAGATCAAATGTTTCAGAGACTGTAAACCAAGCTGTAACAAAATATTTCATTTGATGTGTTTATACTGTAAGCCAAGCTGTAACAAAATAAATGTATCTCACTTAGTCTCAATGTGTTTAGATTATGATGTCTCAACAGAGGTGGTCATCATCTGGGGACTCTATTAACTCATTCCTAATTAGACTTAACGGATGTGAAAAAATTGTGTCAGGACTTTGACAAAGGAAATTTTTTTTTAAATAAATGTAATGCACATATTTTTCTATCTAAAGAACTAGTTCTTCCTAATGTCATCTCAAACAACCAAAATAATTTCTTTCAAATTAAAAACAGAATGAATGAAAATATTGGTATATATAATTCACTTGTATTTCTATGCTGAAGAAATAATTAAGAACACTGAGGAGTACAGGTGCACCCAATCATACACTGTGTATATCCGTTATTAAAGAATGTGAGTGCTAATTATCACTGTTTGTTTCATATAAATTATCTTCTTCCGTACCTTATTAACTACCAAGTTGTAGATAGAAATACAATCTTGTCTATAATTACCAACACATCTTGTTTCCTATGGAAAGATTATCCTTGCTAGGTCAGGTGCCGTACTGACCAATTCCAATATTTTTGTTGATTAGGATATTTCAGTTGACTGACATTTTTTTTCACGACATAGAAACTGATATGCGTATGTATTTTGAGGGACCACCTTAGAAGTACCTTCTCTCCAAAAGTTTATTATCTTTGGAGCTAACAACACATAACAACAATTCTGGATATGTCATTTAAATGAGAGCCAACTGAATAATCATATACACATAATGTAATTTTGTGTAAATTTATTACCATATCATGTCAAGCTAATTCGGTGAACCATTCTTATAATGTCAAAGCTTTTAAAACTTCTCGTACAAAACATCTTCAAAAGAACCACCGGTACCACGCGGTAGTGATCCTGCTATGTTACAAACGATAAGCTGATCATCATATGAATTGATGTCCATGGCATGGCAATCGGAGCCATTGTAAGCGAAATCACAGATGACGAAGAAAACACTACGATATAATATAGCAGTTAATATGTGTACCAATATTTTGAGTTCTAAACTTGTCTTACAGAAGTAGTGAAGAAACAGAGATGTATAGTATTATAGATATACATGTAGAATGGTTTAACACAATATAGGATTTTTAAATGGGAATTTTTCTTTTGTGTAATACAATATTAACATAATACAATATTAACATAATACAATATTAACATAATACAATATTAACAATGTACACATACATTGTAAATCATATTAAAAATGATATTTATACATAAAAATGAAAATCATTCAGAAATGTTTTGCTTTTGGTAATATTTACTCTTAGGTACAATGTTCATCTGTATTTTTCTCTTTTTTATTTTGTTCAAACACTGTTATTTTGTGTGTGTCTGTGTAGGTGTGTGTGTGTATCTCTGTGTGTGTGTGGGCGTGTGTGTGTGTACACGCATGTGTTCATTAGGGGAGGGGGCAACAATATATTTGCGATAAAAAATTTGTCAGTTTTTGATACAGATTTATATACCAAAAAAGAGTAATAAAAAATGAACCCATAACAATATAATATTATATGTACATGTATTATGATTTTATAATATGTATTGTGATATCATTATATATATTATGATATTATTATATGTATTATTATATTATCATATGTATTATGATATTACTATATGTATTGTGACATTATTATATATATTATATTATTATACATATTATATTATCATATGTATTATGATATTATCATATGTATTATGATATTAAAAGAAAGGTTGCTGTTTGATTTAGTGGCAAAATGGATTGTCTAAAAGATTGAAAAAAATCTTGTTTGCAAATCAAGTTGTGATAAAACACCGACTTTTGGCAAAATGATCACTTGTGCTTCAAGATTGATTATAAAGTGCTAAGTGGAATGCAATTTTGTGAGGACCGTCACACAAGCAATGTGATATATTGAACACTGACTGCAGAAAATATGTGAGATTTTCTAATTCTGATAATGGGATCAAATGGAAGAATGCTATTAGCAACAGTTTACGAGATGATAAATTTCATCCTTTGATTAGCAAAGGCAATAAGATTCCAGTTCCTAAATAAACGGCCACACAATTTTTGGTTCCTAATGTGATAGTGTCACTGTGTGATGGAGCATATAATTTTGCTGAAAAAATAATTTCATTCCTTTGGAATTGGCGATAAATCCTTCCACGAGTCTAAAAATCCTTAAATATAACTCTTTGTTTTCTAACATTCTGTGTGAAAAAAGTATTACCTCCATATTGCTGAAAACACAAGGAAATTTATGTAATAAATCACCAATAAAAATAAAATGCAGTATGGTGCCATCAAATCTCTTAAAGTAAAAATATATTTCTAAAATCAAGAAAAGATCTTCTAAACATCTGCAAATGCATCATAAATGTCTTGTCAAAATATATCAAATATAAGAAAAATACACATGTACCATTAAATTTCACTCTTTTATCGAATCAAAATTTTAAAATTCAGTTTTAAGTGATCACAGAATCTCGAAAAACTGGCAATACTGAAAGCTGATTCTGTGTGTAGTCTGAAATTGACAATATCAAACAAAACATTTGCACTTAACATTCTCGAAATCCATTGAAAAACAATTTTTTACTTCGTGTCTGCTTTCTTAAGGACACTTAGAAAGATACAGACAAAATTAACTTCAGCTGAATTAAAGCGTTTCTGCTGACGGCTCAAACTTGAATCCCATCTGGTATCATCATCATCGAAATATCTGCCGATCTGATCTTACAGCGTAGATAGATGAAAGAGGGCCCTACAATAAACACTTCATTCAGATCCTCTCAAAACAAGAACATGTGACCTCATCAATTGTCAAAAGCGCAAAGTGCAGGTGTTGGGACTTTATAATCTGATCAATTTCGGTGTTACATTACAAGTAATGAATGAAATTATGAATTGATGCAACTGAAGTGCACACGATTATTTCTACTGCACTTTACGATATCCTGTAACTCAAGAAGTCATCGAAATCTGAAGGAGGGAACATAAGGGTCGGGAGAATTGTTTGTATGATATATTACTGGTGAATGATTAAAACTATTAAGTCACTTTTATTCATTTTAAAAGAGGAAAATTTCTGAAAAAATTACAAGTACATAACATTCATTTTTTGGATAAAAATACAAAATTGATTAACATTGAGAATGTGTACTCACTGCATCTACTGATCATAAAGAAAAGTAGTTACGGAAGAAGAATGTGAAAATACGTTTTATGGAAATTTTTGTTTTCAGACATTTTAGATCGTGTCTTTTAGATTTAAAGATAACAATTCCAAAATTGCAGTTAACACATGTAATGTGACTATAAAAATCTAAAATATTAAAAAAATAAAATCATTCTCTAAAAATCCAAAACTTTAAAGTCAAAATTTCTTTAGATATTCTAATACATATGATTAGTCAGTTTATGAACTAAACTTATCTATACATGTATGTAGATATACTTAAGTTTGTAAGGCGCCTCCTTAGTTGAGTTGTTAGAACACTGGCCTTTTAAAGCATTAAGTCTCACCTCTTGTCAGAGAGGTTTTGAGGCCTGCTGGAACCTAAGCTGATTTTGTGAGAAAGTTTTCCAGTTTACTTGCGAATGGTCGGTGGTACTCTACCCAGGTACATGTAACTGCAAGCAGGTTCTCTACCCTATATTAACAACTGGGTGCCACAAAGAAACTGTAAAATTGTCTTGTGAACCCTTTTTTAACCTGTTCCAGTTTAAATTTTAGGTGATAAAGCATAATATTTTAAAATACACTGGCTAGAGTAATCGTTCCTCCATGTCACCATACATAAGAGGTCCTGTGCAGCTTGTCATAACTGAAATGTCAGTAGAATCATCCTTATGATAATCAAAAGTGTACTCTGCCCTGCCATCTTAGGTGAGTAAGACAATAAAACAAGACTCAACAAATTCAATAGAATACATGTACTACATTGTAGATTGACCTTAAGCTTATAAACAACACAGCAGTCTGTTCTAACCTAGAGTTAATAAATGTATCCTACAGATTATGAAATAACTTAAATTAATGAACAGAAATGACTGTGATACAAAAACACAATAGCTATGTGAACAGTATCACATTATAAAAAACATTAATCCTTAAATAGTGTTGAGTCAAAGTTATATGACTCGGTGACAAAAATGCTGTAATTTAATTTTTCTTGCCTCTTCTTTTTTATAATCATTTGGAGTAAAAAAAAGGTGAACATTAGCAATTCAAACAAGGTATTGAAATACATAAACTTCTTCACTTTCAAGCTGAGTGGATTGTTTAAATGGCTACAAGGTAGTTTATAGGCTATGAAAAATGTTTAAAAGGGAAATTTAACCCTAATCAGAGATAAAATGGTTTAAAAGTATCATATGTGTAAAAGATTTTATGACTGTTAGGTTATTAATGTAAAAAAAAACTTTTTACTTAAAAAAAAGATTGAAAAGTGTGAGAAATTCTATGATTTAATTAAGGAACAATAAAATCTATTAGAATAAAATTACAACAAACGAGTTGATAGAGTAAAAACAAACAAAGAAAGCAAGAGGTTGAAGGAGGTTACTGATTCTTGAGTACATTGTTTGGGCCTTAAATCATTCACCCCTACAGATGCATTTTGACTGGTCCAAGTCATTCATTTATAGAAGATAATAAAATTCAAAATTTCTGATTTACCCAATTTGAATTTTGAAATGTTGATGTATGATTCTTGTATCCTACAATGTCCTTTATCCATGGAATAACAGTTGAGTGAAAAATCTGAAGGATAAAATTGACCTAAAGTCTACTATTCTCATAATATCTTTCTGACACTCCTCTGGCTTTTCCTACCCCTCTTACTACTCTCTCCCTCCATCTCTTTCTCTCTAAATACATGAAAAACCTTGAATGAAAGTTTTGCCTCACATGATCTATTTCTGTCCCTCTTCTTCCATTCCTTTTCTGTCTCTCTCTCTCTCTCTCCAAATTGTTTCCACAGTGATAGCCTTCAGAAAGGGAATCTTTATGCCAGTAAGAGATGAGTGTATGTAATGAAACAATACAGGCACAGTCATGTCCACATGCACACACATGCGTGCAAACACACACACACACACAACAAGTAAATAAAATCAGAAATGTAACTAAATACAATGTGTGGAACAGGCTAAAATATATAACTAGAGTTAAAAAATGTACATTGTATAGAATTTATTTAGAATCCAATTAATGTTTCTATACTTTGGTCTATAATCAAACACCAAGAAATGATTCCATGAGCTTCTGGATGAAATGTTATCAAAAGACGGGACAAAAAACTTATGGTATGTATAAAAGGACCTCGGAGAATAATTCAGCATTGTGGGGAGAGATCTTGTGGAGTACATCTCAAACAAAATAAATCTTATTGTAAATCAGACTGTGTAACGTGTACTGCAGGTGTATAACCAGTAATTACAAGGTAGCAGGAAACAGCGGAAAAAATATTGTCACATACATCAATGACAAAAGCATCTTTAACCACTAGGAGTTCCTCTGGGTGCAAAGGTTAAACAGGTAGGTTTTTTCGCTATTTAAAGGCCAGTGAACTATTATATTAACTTCTTAGGGGGCCACACTGTAGTTCATGCAAAATAAGCCACCCGTTAACCATCGTTGTTGCACAGACAATTCAATACAGTTTCAATAGCAACTAAAGCCGAGCAAAAACTGACATCAAAGGTTTAAACAATGTCGTTATTCTCTTAATCTTGCAGTTGCAGACAACTAAAGTGTACTGTTAGTAATATAGGTCATACATGTACATGTACACTGTATCAAAGTCTTTCATCCAAGAATCTGAGTGGAGGTGAAAGATGAAAATGTTTGGAGCAGAATTTGAATTCAAGTACCAATATCATTGTGCAAAACTGTACAAATGATCCTAACATTATTAATGATACAAGTTGTATTGTTATTTAACATCCCACTCAAGAATCTTTTAACTCATATGGAGATGTAACGAAATTCCAGTGAAGGGCTTCAAATTTTTTAGCAGTGAGGGTTCTTTAACCTGCTGACACCTACTGAGACATGGAACCTTGGTTTTTATTGTCTCATCTGAAGGACAAGAAAAGTCAGCTGCCTCTGCCAGGCCCGAATCTGTGACCCTCCAGTTATGAATTAATTAATGCTAAGTAAAATCACAATAAAATATCAATTACCTCTGTTAGGCCTCACATCTGCAAATAAGAATTATAGGGCCTTAAAACTAAAAATAGGAATTACAGGATCTTATGAGGCCATTCCAAGTTTTTTCTATGTTAAGTGTCCAACCTGAATTTGAAAACCTAACAACCTATTCAGAAAACACACACACAACCTGGTGAAAAACAGAAAAATCTTCAATTATAATTGAGATCATTTAATAGAAATAAATGGCATCAGATAATTGAGTTAAGTTGAGTAAAGGGTCCTTGTAATCAGAGTATGTTACAGTACACCTGAGTGTGCTAAAGTACTTAAAATATTTGTAGGTAGTTCTGTATTAGCTTTATTTTATCTGTACACTATGTCTACATCAAACCAACACTGTCATTTCATGAGCTGTAAGGAACCAGATGGTCTTTACATATAGGTAGTCATACAGCAGGTTTTACTGTACTGCAAAATACTGGGGTCACAATTACTTTACAAAACATACAAAGTCTAACCTACTTGGTACTTTAAGAGACTGTTGTAGGGAAGATTCCAAAACAGTTGCATTTGACAGGTGGTCTCTTAATTCAGATCACCTATTACTGGATTTTAAAGGATACTGAGTACATAGTCAATGCACTTAAAATGAAAAAAAATATAGATCTGTAAAGTTGCCTGTATTTAAGTTGTTTAACAGAAATTATAAGATTACGAAAATCATTCATTACAGAATCCGTCTATGCAAAGTAACACATATATTGTACACTGCTATGTAAAATTATCAGATGAATAAATAAGTTCATGATTGGCCTAATTCTTATTTTGTCCATGCTGAACACATATAGTACAATGCTATGTACATGTCCACAAAATCATGAAGTAATTCTTATCCAATCCTTAGAAATGTCCACATGTCCACAAAACTTGAGAAGTACTAAAAGTATTATGTATACTGATATAAACAGCTGTTAACATGACAAATACATTTATGTGTCTCCAGAAAGTGATTCAAATTCTGAAATTGATTCAGAATCATTTTCATGTGGGAGTTTTCCCATTTCATAATATATTTTCTCTACTGTCTGACATTTTAAAGTTTATTGTAACATACATCAGCCTGCCTCCATTTACATAAAAATAGTTTTGCTGAAAAATGAGCCTTGGACAAGCGTCTGTGGTTTTCAACTTTGGCACATCCAATTAGCAGCAAATCACCTTTGTGTAGCCTACATGCTACGATTTTTTTTTTTTGCACAATATATGGGATATATCTAATGACTGTTCATACCACCGCAGGTTGAGTTAAAAAAAAACTTTAAAAAAAATTGGAAGATAAATTGGACATGATATAGCACAAGAGTATTAATTACCAGCATGCGTTATTGCACATTGAAAGTGTGCAATGCAATATCGTAATTAGCATATTGAGAGCTGCAAATCAAAGTCAAAACTCTTCAGTGTCGCTGTTATGGTCCCGTTAATATTTATCCACGACCACACACCTATGAATTTCACAGTGCAAAGTATTTACTGAACTATTTTTTTCTATGGATGAATTGTGTCGTTTTGACTTTATATTCCGATATTAATGTCTGTAGTTGTCTTTGATAACCAAATGTTTGATGGTGTATCTTCACCTAAGCTATTGTTCGTTAAGTACACTTGTATCCCACCTTGTCATTTGTCAAAGGCTCTTAGTCAGGTAAGTATTACACGATCAAAATTCAAATGCATTTTAAGTACCATCACAACCAGGTGAAATGAACTCTATGCTCACCTAGCTATGTGACAAAACATTTAAGACATTGTGGTGAGAAAAAAGTCAAAGTCGCTTTGAACCTGAAGACCGACGTATTATGAATTATTACCCAAAGTCACAGCTAAAGCAGAGATACAACATATGTTCATGATATTGATAATAAAGTTAAAAAAAAGTACAGATATTTTCAACGAGTATCGTGTTGTGTTGGTGGGAGTCACGTCGTGTTGGTGAGAGGCGTAGGGAAAATGTCTAGAACAATGAATTTTATATCTATACAAAATTATCCATACTCTCCCCTGATTATTTTCTGTATCCTTTCCTCCAACAATCAGTCTATCTTCCTCCTTATCATTCCATTTTTTCTTGATATATATATATATATATATATATATATATATGTGAAGCTCTCATTCCATCCCAGATAACTAAAAAATTTCCTTCAGCAAAATAATTTTTTATTATTTTCTGTATCGTTTCATTTTACCAGATACTCTCTCTTTCCCCTCTCCCTCCCTTCTCCCCCTCTCTCTCTCTCTCTCTCTCTCTCTCTCTCATTTCCTACCTCCTTTTATCTAATACAGTCCTGTTCATTTTAATAGTGTTACACAGACAGCATTGATATAAAGAAAATGTTAATTTTATTGACCAAAATTAAGTTGTTCAAGTTGTAGTTACTACATATTAGAATTTATAACACACACTTGAAGTTTTGATTATGCCTTTGTATCTCCACACATTATCAAGTAAGATAAAATTATCTGAATATATTTGAAATAGAATTAAACATACAATGTACCAAGTCAGTTTGTAAGAGGTACAAAGTTTTCTTGACACAAGAAAGCAGGCATCATCGTTGGTATAAAAACTTAAAGTTGACTTAACAAATAAACCAAGATATATACAAGATTAACTTAAACTATATACGAGATTAACTTAGACAAAACTACATATACAGTTAAACCTGCTATAGCAGCCACCTATATATAAGGAATACTTGTTTATAAGGGCCACTTTTTCCAAGTCCCTTGACTGCATACTTCAATTAAATTGAAGCTGTGTATAAGAGTCAACTGCAAATAAAGACCAATATTTTCTGGTCCCTTGGGTGGCCCCTATATACAGCATTTACTGTATGGTGAACTTGGGTGGCCCAAATTATATACGAGATTACATTACACAATAAGATAAACTACATGTAGATACAAGATTATCTTAACTATACAAGTTTATCTTAACCAAAAGACCAAACTTTATACATTACAAGTTTATCTTAACCAAAAGACCAAACTTTATACATTACAAGTTTATCTTAAGACCAAAACTTATACATGTTTATCTTAACCAAAAGACCAAACTTTATACAAGAAGTTTATCTTAACCAAAAGACCAAACTTTATACAAGATTATCTTAACCAAAAGACCAAACTTTATACAAGTTTATCTTAAAAGACCTTTATACAAGACTTAACAAAAGACCAAACTTTATACATTACAAGTTTATCTTAACCAAAAGACCAAACTTTATACATTACAAGTTTATCTTAACCAAAAGACCAAACTTTATACATTACAAGTTTATCCTAACCAAAAGACCAAACTTTATACATTACAAGTTTATCCTAACCAAAAGATTACAAGTTTATCCTAACCAAAAGACTAAACTTTATACATTACAAGTTTATCCTACAAAAGACCAGATTTAACTTTGGATTACAAGTTTAACCTAACCAAAAGACTCTTTATATTACAGTTTACCAAACTTTATACATTACAAGTTTATCCTAACCAAAAGACTTCATACATTACAAGTTTATCCTAACCAAAAGACCAAACTTTATACATTACAAGTTTATCCTAACCAAAAGACCAAAATATACCATGTACATATTGTTAACTTTTTTGTTTTATATACAGACCAAACTATAGGCTATATGGACTTATCTTAACCAATAAACTACTGTCCTGCTAAAGACTCTACCAGCTTTTGTTTCTTTTGTTTTATATACAATTCAAATTATAGGCTATATGGATTTATCTTAACCACTAAACCACTGTCCTGCTAAAGATTCTACCAGATTTTGTTTGTTTTGTTTTATTAGTATTTTACACCACACTCAACAATTATCCAGACATATGGTGGTGGCCAGTATTAAACATGGGAGTAGTGAATCCAATTACAGGCCAGTATTAAACATGGGAGTAGTGAATCCAATTACAGGCCAGTATTAGTGAGTATGAATCCAATAACAGGCTAGTATTAAACATGGGAGTAGTGAATCCAATTACAGGCAGTATTACATGGCCAATTACAGTATTAAACATGGGAGTAGTGAATCCAATTACAGGCCAGTATTAAACATGGGAGTAGTGAATCCAATTACAGGCCAGTATTAAACATGGGAGTAGTGAATCCAATTACAGGCCAGTATTAAACATGGGAGTAGTGAATCCAATTACAGGCCAGGGAGTAGTGAATCCAATTACAGGCCAGTATGGGAGTAGTGAATCCAATTACAGGCCAGTATTAAACATGGGAGTAGTGAATCCAATTACAGGCCAGTATTAAACATGGGAGTAGTGAATCCAATTACAATATATCCAGGGAAAATATCACTGGTAAACAAGTAAACTGGCAAACTTCTCACAATATCAGAGAATGTTCCAAAAATATGACAAATATATTCCAGAGATCAGGATTTCTGTCTCTGTTATTGTCAATACAGGTATACATGTACCTATAAGTAACACTGATCTACATGGCTCTATGTTAATGGCAAGTAAAAGTTAGAACTGTGCAATTAGATTTCAACAGTCAGCTGCTCAGCTGGGCAAGTAAAAATGTTGATGTACAGCTATAAGTCTATACCATTTCCATTTGACTTTACCATCATTGACTCGGATCGTAAATTATGTTTAAAACAGTGATGAAACTGACAACAGGAAGTAATGGACATGACATTTCATCTACACTTTGATATAATAAATGGTTAAAGATCTATCATTAAAGATCGGAGCATTAAGTAGTAACAACACAAGGAATAACGGGAACGGTATTGATCTCTAATGTACAGAATGAATTGAAAATCAGGCAATAATTCAATCTGCGTCATAAAACTGCTGAAATATTGGCAGCTTACATTGTATATGCAGTAATTGTTACAGCTGCTTTCGAAAATTTTTATTTTCAACCATTTGATGTACATAAGTGAGGTAAAGTCTTTTTATACTACCTGTGTATTATCTATCTTATATAACAGCGTTACCTGTCTTAAGGGACCACCTCTTCTGTCACTGATGAGTGCTTTCAAGACAGCTGATCTCTCATAAGCAGTTTTATTCAAAGGATCATTTGACTGCATGGCTTTTGGAAGGTGGTTTCTCAAAACAGGTAGTCTATCATGAGTGTGGTCTCTCAATACAGGACTTCTTTCATGAGAGGTCTCTGAAGACAGGTTTCACTGTATATATATTAATTGGTACCCTCTGCATGGCCAGAAGTGCAATAATCTATGATTAATCCTTTCAATGCTACAGATCATAATAGACTGGTCTAAGACAATGGAAAAGACCATACCATTTTGATACTTAGGGGCAAACAGGTTAATGCCAAATATAAAAACCTTAAAACAAACTATGGAGTAACACTGATAGCGGCTGATTTCTGACTGTGGAAATAACACAAAGACCTTGACCTGAGCAAAATTTTAAGCACACCAGTACACACACAGTACACACACAGTACACACACAGTACATACACAGTACACACACAGTACACTTCTATATAAAATAAAAATGTACATATACCAGTACATGTATTAAAGTAATAAATGAGTATTGCAATTTAACATATAACTCATAACACTTGCAGTTAAATTGTAAGTACAAGAAATAAAACGGAATGAAACGTTTATCTTCATATTATCAGATTAATTTTAATGCGTATACCCTTTGTATCACAGAGATCCACCATATACACCTATCAAGATATCAAGTTCACACACAACTGAAGTGGCAAAAACAATTCAAACTGGCATGAAATCAAAGTAAGAAAAGAAAAAAGAAATTATTTGAATAAATAATAACTGCCTGCAGGTGCTCTTTTGCACCGGAAAGGCTAAACAAGGGATACTTCAAACTTGGGATAAGAACAACGGCAAATGAATAATGAAATATTCCTATCTAAGTTCAAATAGCTAAGTAGATATTCAAGAGGATACATACAAAAAACAACAATAGTACGATACATTGTATTGGTACGATGTATCAAGTGCACTGAATGTATGCCTTGGTTTCTTTGATCTTGACAAGCCTGACCAATATAACTATCAAGGTAATCAGCACTTGGGCAAGTCATTAATGTTATGTGTATCTGACTCTGGTACTTCGCCAGAATTTTGCTCCTGAACCAATACCAAGGAAACTGCATATGTCATTAATATGAACTTTCAGGGATACCGTTCTTCTTCTTCTCCAAAGACTTTGGAACCAAATTGTTAACATACTTATCTTTTTGTTTTCGTTCATTTGGGTAATTCCAACTGATGTTCCAAATGATGATGTCTCAAGTTTGAATTTCAAGGCAGTGGCAAGTGAAAATTGTGGAAGAGCATAGAAAACCCATTTTACCATGATAAGTCAGAGAAAATGTGGATAAAATGATATTATCATAATATGTCAGAGTGCTTCATAATTTAGCAAAAATACATTGTCCATCATTCAAGTAAAATATTGTTTATGGATTTCTTTTAGCTATCAAAATATCAAAATTAAATCCTCAATGAAAGTTTCTTATTATATATCTATATTTTAAACAATATTAAACACATGTGTATATATTAATTTAAACTATGCTGACTGCAATTTAGAATATCTATGGATCCGTGTCAAGCTAAACATCTTGTAAAAAGAAAAGTTCAACTTCAGTTGCATGTATATCAATGATCAAGTGATAAGCCTAACTACAGCTGTTAGCATTTTATATTACAAAACTGAAATTAACGTATATACATTTTTTTGTTTACAGTCAATACATGTGTCTAATTACCAGACAAGTCTAACTACCAGATGAGTCTAATTACCATATATATATATATATATATATATATATATATATAGATATATATATAGATAGATAGATATATATATATATATATATATATGTAATATATATATATATATATATATATATATATATAGATAGATAGATAGATAGACAGATAGAAAGATAGATATAGATAGATAGATACTGATATTAAATCTGACCAAGAGGTACATGTATCACAAAAATGAGAACTGATAACCCAGATTTTGATTACGATCCAGATGAAATGTAGATAAACAGGCAGCACTTTAATGATCTAAATCAATCTGTAAGAGCAAACAAATTGTACATAATGTAAGCTGCAAAATGTTTTTATCTAAGGGAAATTAATTATGCTTCAAATATGTAATACTGTAGATGATAACCACATGAAAGTATTGAAGTAATTAATTTCATGTCTGGTTATATCTGTTACCTGCAATAATATTGGTAGTTCCTTATCCCCCCCCCCCCCCCCCCCCCCCCCCCCCCCCCCCCCCCCCCCCCCCAAAAAAAAATTCATATCTACAAAATCCCCAAATCTTTATTTATTATCTATTTATTATTTTTGTTTACTTTTGAGTCAAAATGGAAAACTTTAACTTAATTCAATTTCTAAATCCTTGATCCAATGGTGAAAACTCTCTTACCAACAACTTGTGTTTTGTCATATTTTGAAACACTGTTAAACCATCACTCTAGTATACCGTAAATTGGGATAATTTGGCCACTGTTTAATTTTGGTCAATTTGGCCACCTTATTAAAATGGCCAAAATTAAACCGTCCAAAATATGTACACAATGTTTCTATCAGTACTTTTTAAAAAATGTTTTAGTGTTTTATAGATTAACAAACAAGGGATTTATAAAACAACACTGTGTGGATGTTAAGCTTAATTAAGTACCATGTGATGTATCATTTCTAGCTGTTCCATTGACACTTTTAATATTTTGACATTTAAAACACATGGAATATTCTTAACGACAAGACTGACACCTGATGGTAGGCCAAATCTAAACATAATATAAACATGTAAGGCCAAAATTTAACTGACCAAAAAATAAACCTTTAATTTATGGCCAAAGTGGCAAAAATATCCCAATTTATCGTATGTGGGCTCTTTCATATTTCATTAAAGTCTAACTACCGTATATTAAAATATTCAGTAAAATCATGTCACATGACCATCAAATATAGACTACCTATTACATCCTGTTGTAGACCTAAGGAGAATTGGAGACGAACTGTGAAGAGAGCTGAAAGAAACAGGCTTTGACAGAACATAGACGGATGCAAATAAAGCAGTGCAGGAAATGACAAAATGGAGGGGACTTGTTCATGGCCCTATTCTCCATAGGTAGAGAAAAACAAAAGTCAATGATATCCTGAACATCAGACATAATAAGACCAAATACAGTTGAAATCATTGAACGAAGTTCACTTCAACCTTGAATTACATTTCTGCGGAAAATATTTCCGTGATCAGAATGCATGTTATCTTGTAAAATACCTATGGAGAACTATCAAATAAATGTTACACTGATAACGACTGCTACCTTTCAATACAAAGATAGCAAAATGATAAGATACTGAAATGGCAGTCTGTTTGGCATTGACACGGAATGTGATTCTGGTCTATTTGCGTGTCATGATTGGTGTATCAGTGAAATGCAATACATTATTTTCACCTGGATATTGAATTAACACCTGGCAACTTGTATCATTTCTATCAACCAAAGGTGTAATATTTCTTGTGACTTTCATATGTGCACAAGGTAATGAAAAAAGATTGTAAGAAACCACATGAGTCCATAAGTGCAACATTTTCGTCTTATTCAATTTTCTATATATCGTGTGTTAGAAAAGACACAGTGGGTGTGAAAAACATGAAATTCTCTTGTGAAAACAATGAATCGTAAACTTAACCTGTATCAACTTTTAGTGGAATTGGATTTCCCCAACGCTCCCAAATAGAGATAACCCAATGAATATCAATAAGAAATTTCTTGTTGAAAGGGTCACCATGACCTTTCTAAACAAACTGAAAGAAAGGAAACAAAAATGTTCTATCAGCTTGATATTTGTACAAGGCAAACCACTCATATAAATACAACCTTGCTGTGAGTTTATCATATTCAATGTATGTATTATCTACTTAGAAAATGAACGGAAAACTGTCAAATTTATAGTGGGTAGGTCTGTCTGTAAATATTTCTTTGTAAAGAGTAGAATTTGTATGTTTTGAAAATGTCACCATCATAATTCTGTTATTGTTTGCTTTGTGTGTGTGTGTATGTGCTGTGTGTGTCCACACTGTGTGTGTGTGCGTGCGCACACTGTGTGTGTGTGCATGTGTGTATTCAATCATTTTCATTTTATTATTATTGTACATCCTTAGTTCTTTGTAAAATCACAAAATTAAGAATTTGACATTTGAATCCCACACTTTATACATCTCTCATCTGAACTTTAAAACATTAGGTCTCTCATCTATAGTCTGTGGGGTTCCAACCCCATTGATCTCTTAACACGATTTTGTGAGAAAAACTCCCAATTTACTGGCTAAAGGATGGTTATCTTTTCTCGGCTTCATTGTACCCTAAGTTTTTCTCCCCACCACTGAATACTGGATGTCACTGCTTAGCTGAGATATTGTTGAATATGGCATAAGACACAATTAAAACAAACAAACAACTATTTATCTCACCAACCCCTGAGAAACAATGAACTGTTCTGTAAATCAATGATGTAAGCAAGTCCAAATGTATCTTTAGGGGTGAATAAGTTAAACATCATCAAGAGAAATGAAAGAAAAAAAAAGATTAAAGCTAATGAAACTTTCATAGAGAGAACAAATATGATCTGATTCAAAGGACATGAAATATATTAGTAAACAGATAAATAAATAAAATAATGACAGATTAAACAACATTTCTTCTTGATCAAGACAATGGTGGCAGTGTGTGACAGAGGCTGTACTCATTAGTGTCCTACAACTACCTGTTTTATGAGGTCAAAGGGCAATATACATCCTACAATACCAAGTTTGAATTTGAATTATGTTTGTGTATAAACAATAAACACTGACTGTCAACAACTGAAAGCCATTTGTCATAAGTAGAAATCTACTCTTGTGTTTGCTATATACACATGCATAATATTCTATTACTATACTCAACCTTAATTTCTTAATTTTCTTACTGGGCGAAACAGACAAAAATCAATTTGGCTGTGGTCATACTTTATACACTGTCTACTTACATACCAATGTCTCATGACTGATCTTGTAACTAGACAATTTGTCTGTCCAGAAGGAAATTATACTAGGTCTACTGGAAGATAGGATGTTGAAAAATTACAGAACTCTCAGACTAATCTATTCTTAAATGAATGTACTGGTAACTTGAACTCTGACTTACCTATCAATTCAAAAACAAGCACTTCATTTTGACAAGAACCACTAAAATAGAAACATTTAAATTCTCTAATCATTTCGTAATTTATTTACTATGAAATATAATTACTGATAAATTGTGTTGAAGTTACCTGCGAATGTTCAACTCAAGGTATGTAAGCAATATACCTTGGGCCTATTTCACCTGTATCAGTAATTTTATAAATTCTGCGGTATCAGCTAGGATGAAAGGTGACAGGTTTGACCGCTGGACTGTCATTTCATGTCAAATCAAATAAATGTGTAAATACACTTCCACTGGTCAATTACAAATTATAAGTTAATCGAAAATCAGTTTTATCTTGTAGTGACATGTACTTCGTCCCAATTAAGAGAACGTATACACACAAAAGAAATACAAATACAAGTTGTACAGGTATTGTTATTTAATCTGATGCTGTCAATCTTTGACCTAAATGTACATAAGTTATTTTAGTAGATATTTTTTCTCCAACATTTGACAATTAAAACAACCTTTGATGCCATTTCTTCTAACACTTCACTCATCTAGTTTATAATCATATAACAAAGAGTACACATAGGCCTACATACTCCCAGTATCATTAAACAATGGAACTTGCCTTGTGAGACCACTGTCTTAAAAGTCCACTTGCCTTGTGAGACCACTGTCTTAAAAGTCCACTTGCCTTGTGAGACCACTGTCTTAAAAGTCCACTTGCCTTGTGAGACCACTGTCTTAAAAGTCCACTTGCCTTGTGAGACCACTGTCTTAAAAGGTCACCTGCCTAGTGAGAACAGTCCTAAAAAGATCATCTGATTTGTGAGCCCACTGTCTTAAAAGATCACCTGCCTTGTGAGATTACTGTCTTAAAAGTCCACCTGCCTTGTGAGATTACTGTCTTAAAAAGTCCACCTGCCTTGTGAGATTACTGTCTTAAAAGTCTAACTGCCTTATGAGCCCACTGTCTTAAAAGATCACCTGCCTTGTGAGATTACTGTCTTAAAAGTCCACCTGCCTTGTGAGATCACTGTCTTAAGAAGATCACCTGCCTTGTGAGACCACATTCTGAAATCCACCTAGTTGAATGATCATTTATATAAAACCTCTTTTGACAGACCACCTTTCATTTAAGACCACATTTCAGTGGCAAAATGGGTGGTCTTTCAAGACAGGATCTACTGTATGTACATGTAATAAATACATGGATACAATGTTATTGCTTATGATGCAAAAGAATAAGTATCTACATGTATAAAAATGCATCACCCCTGTCATCAGTAGCCTAATCAATCAAGATGCTACCACCAACTATAGTTAGAGGTCTCAAATATGATTGCTTGTACCATAACACCTGTCTTGGAAAGACCACCTGTCTTATGAGGCCACACTCTGAAAACCACTTAGTGAAGTCATCCCTTAGGTTAAACCTCTCGTGAGAGAGACAATGTGTCTTGAGAGACCACATTTTAGTGACAGAAGAGGTGGTTTCTCAAGATAGTTTTCACTGTACCAGGTCAAACTGAAGACATATATAGAAAAGGTTAAGACAGTTTACTCATCGCTAAAAGCATAAGTAGTGATAATCATTGTTCTTCAGGTCAAACTGTAAATCAACGCACTGACAATGGTTATTTCATAGCAGGCAAGGCATATTTACAAACACTCACTGTGTCAGCATTAGTCAATAGCATTGGACAAAATTTGTGGCACTGCTTATAACCGGCCATGTTTCCATGAAAGATAAAAGTTCCTGAAAGGATGTAAAACAATGATAAAAGCAGGAAAAAGAATGATTAAAACGTTGTGATGAAATGGTGGAGTTAGTTACCAGTGATTCAAACCCTTGTCATGATCATGCTGGAGATTTTTATGAAATAAACTGTAAATAGTAATCGAGCCTATACTACAAAAACAAGAAAACCAACATCACAACTGAATTTAAGCTAAAACTGCAAATATTTCCCTGTAACGTTTATGACAAGACTGTAAGATCATGTCATCAACAAACGATTTGTTAAGATATATTGCTCAGGTGACGAGTCTTTCATCTGCTGGTTGAACTTTTCAAAAAACTCAAGTGTTTGAATTTGAATTCACTGTGACATATATACGGTATATATGTCTGACCTATATACACGGATCCTGTAATTTTCATATTAATTGTTCGGTACAATGTATGTTATTTGATAAAGAGTTTCAAGTCATATCACTTTTATACACTTAAGCATATCATATGCATTTTTAAGTAGTGTTCATACAAATAATACATCTCAAAAAGGCTGTAATGGAATATTATGCATATTTAATCTGTAACACACACAGGGAATTTCTTGTGAAGATTTTTATAAAACTGTATATCATGCAATATGGAGTTATAAATATAACATGTGTGTATCTAAATATCCAGTAAAGATGTTTTCACTTACATATATACAAGTACTGTATTCCCTGAAATTTTTGCCCTGGTTATTTTTGCCCTTTTATGATAGAAGACATATTCCCCATGTCTTAAATTGACCCTAAATTACCAATGTGTCATGAACGGCATGACGTTTGTGCTTCAATTATCTAGCCTGAAATATTCACTTTCATTTCAAATTCGACCTCTAATCTACATGTAAGGGTTAAAATGATGAAAATTTAAAGTGGGCCGAAAAATTTCTTTACAGTTTGAATGTGATGACATCACATGTTGCATGAAATTTATGTGTTGTATGTTCCTTTTGTTAGTTTTTGATTTGTTGTTAAAAGTTTGCATTATGGTACACTTAATTGATTTTCAGCTTAGCAGGGGCCGACAGCTTTTAGTGGTGAAGAAGGGAAGGGTTACAATGTACTCCGGGGAAAAACACCTCCGGCCATCTCCAGGTACATACTTTATCCAAAAAATCAGCTTAGGTTCCAGTGGGGTTCAAACCCGTAGACCAGAAGTGAGACTTCATGCTTCAAAGCGCTATGCTCTAACCACTCAGCCATGGAACCCCTCTAGATTTACGGCTTTATAAAGTAGCCATTGTATTGAGGAGCTCTTTATCTTCAGGGGACACAAAATTACAGAATGCGATCTGATCTTGTTAATTTAGAACAGTTTGTACTCTAAAAGATAATTCAAAACTATTACTACATCAGTGAAACTGATTAGAAATCTGTCTTCTCCCTTTATGCACATGTAAATTATTTATCTCATAATTGAACACATTCACAGACCACCGCATAACCAATGTAACAATGTCGGTTTCAGATTATCAATTTGATATTTACTTACAATGTCAATATAAACTAATATAAAACCCTGACTTTATCCTCCGCAAGTGTTGAAAGATAAATTGATAACGGATGCTTACGGTGCTGCCCTCTGACACGCTTTTATTAATATGATGATAATGATATGTCATATATCAATATAAACTTGGGAACAGACATTTCAACAAGCCTGTTATGTTTTCCAGCTGCTTTTATTTAGTTGGCCTTTGATTGTTAATTATTTGATGATATTAATAAATTGCTCAATAACTATACAAGATTTTCAATGAAACAACATCAGAGCAGAGATAATTCTGATAGATTATAGAAGTACAAGTTACCAAATATCTTTGTTTTCAAAAGGTCACAAAGTTATGGTGTTAGGGACGGAGGAGGGGTTCTGCGGCCGAGTGGTTATAGCATCGTGTTTTGAACCATGAAGTCTCTCACTTCTGGTCAGTGCAGGTTCCTGCCCCACTGGAACCTAAACTGATTTTTGAAAGAAAGTTTGCTGGTTTACTTGTGGAAGGCTGGTGGTCTCTTCCCGGGTATTCTCACAAACCAAAATTGAAACAAATATCTATAACTGTAAACCTGAAATAGATCATGTTTAGCACAGGTTTGACTGTAAAAGTTTAGAGACATCAAAATCCATGTGCCAGTTTTGTACAAGTTCTTGCTAATTATATTGTACCGCAATGATCTATGTACTAAAACTTGGCGAACATGTATCAAACAATGGCTTGGGAATTATCTCCTGAAAGCAGAAGTTCTTATTGTGTCAAAATCTGCATACTCATGTCAGCTATGTTTAATCTGCCCTCCACATCGTTAACATTTTCCTACCAAGAATCTTGTACCAGTGAAAAACGCAAAAAAATCACAATGTAATAGATAAAGTGTAAATCTGTTGTGATCTTTGCCTTGAGTCATGTCATTTTTTACTAATCTATTTCAAATTGTCTCCTCTTTTTATGTTTTTTTTTTCTAATTCAGTATTCTGTTGTATAAATACATCACAAATTGTAACTCAAAATCAGATACACTGACAGAAAAAGCAATATTGCTACAATAAAATATATGATTTCTACATGTAATTAAAAAGCTAAAAATAAAAAGTGTGTAATAAATATCAAACTCCCAAATTGGGTCAAGACAAATTTGGGTCAATGAAAGCATCCTATCATATATTTTTTATTATCTCCTCAGATTACTGTAGTTGCTCGTTTTTTCAATTTCACTTTTCTAGCAAACGAAAATGCAAGAATTCTGATACATGTTGATCTTGTAAACTTTATGTTATTTATGTAGGAATCAAAGTCTTATCTTTTTTATTCTAAGACATATACATAAGAAACATTGGGAACAATTTGTGATTTGAATGAAAAAGAAAAATAACTCAAGTACAGTTCTAAAAATTTAAGTATACTCTAATACAAGACTATTTCTAGATGTTTCTCAAATTTTATTTGAATTAGCAATCATCTTAATTATTATTTACACATGCAATATATATTACCGGTATACAAATACGTCCAGTTGCCGTATGAATTATGTTTGTTTTCATCTTAAAATCACAAAAAAGAAATGTTAGTTGAGCTCGAGTATTGAGTAAATTTGTGACTTTGGGTTGTAGAACTGTTATATATTGTATCACTTATCTGTTTATTTTCGCATCTCATCTTTGTAACCCCTCTCGACCTTTTAACACCTTGAGAGGACAAAGGAAGTTGCACCTTTACTTAAACTTTTTGATGTTTATTAAGACCTGACTGAGGCGATTTAACCCTTGTACTATGTAGCATTTTTACCTTTGATTTTTTACTTCTTTTTCACAAAATTTCACAAAAATGTAGGAAGCCTGCGTGAGATTAAATCTAAATTTTAAGATCAAAATCTTTTTTATGTGGCTTTGTTAAATTATGCATGATGGTAAAAATATTTACCGCAAGTCATGCTAAACATGTTATGAGCAGTTTATGAAAAAAAAGTATGGTATGTAAACGTTAGAATCTGGAATGAATATAATGATTACAATCTCTCTTGAGCTGTTCTCTTACGTTTAGAATAAAAAGAAAAGAAAAATTTTAAATATCTATATCAATAGAGGAAAGAAAACCCAATATGTCAATCAAACCGAAGTACGGTATAAGTAATTTTTATTTTCAATAATTGGTGAAACTTGAGATAAATGATTGCTAACTTTTGAAAGGTCGAAGGTTAAGAGTGATTGAGCTCTTTGTTTGTGATTAAAAAATGACATAAATATGCGGTGTTCTAATCACAGAAATCAAAACTTGTCTACACAATAACGTTTGATGATCATAGATAAATCATTGAATGTGAAACACGATAATCAGCCGAAATAGTCATAACTACAAGTCTACTGCGATGTATGTAACACGTTACACGTTATAGTGAGTTTGAGCATAATTATTTTCCTTTCTTCCTATCTAGAGAAGTAAGTGAACTGCAATAATTACATTTTCATTTTTTTCAACCACACAAGAAGTTATACATGTACAAACACATACATTTGTACACTCAATGATTTAAAAAATTTGTTCCAATTAAAAATTATATTTTGACTTTTTGATTTAATTGAAATGTTTGACAAGAATACTTCTGAATACATGAAAATATTTTCAATTTATGCTGCTTTCTCAGAAAATTCACACATGGAAGATTTAATAAACATTTTATGACAAAACACAAAAGTACCCGTATATGTAGCTTTTGGCATATGTAGTAGATACACATGTACTTACCTGTAAGTTAAAGTAAAAATAACGTATTTATATGTAGGTTAAAATAAAAATAACGTATTTATATGTAGGTTAAAATAAAAAAATCTACCTACATGTAGGTTAAAATTAACAAAAAAATGTGCTTACATGTAGGGTAAAAAAAATGTACTTACATGTAGGTTAAAATGAAAACAAGCTAATTCCTAAAATTTATATCCCACGTTTTCCCCTTTCATAAAGGGACAATTATATTGTACAAATGTAGGTAAACTCTTTTGAAATTAGGTTGAAACATGTAATTTTCATGCTGTTGACATATTTTTTGTTAATCAAGGGGCCATAATTTCGCCAAATAACATCCGCCAAAAGTGATAATCTTACAAATGTTAGTTAAAACAAAAAATGTACTCACTGAGTCACATGTTGGTTAAAATTTAAAAAAAAAATGTACTTACACAAAGGTTAAAGTAAAATAAATGTACTTATACATAGGTTAAAATAAAAAAAATATGTACTTACATGTAGGTTAAAATAAAAAAAAAATGTACTTACATGTAGGTTAATATAAAAAAAAAATGTATTTACACGTAGGTTAAAATAAAAAAAAATGTATTTACACGTAGGTTAAAATAAAAAAAAATGTATTTACATGTAGGTTAAAATAAAAAAAAATGTATTTACATGTAGGTTAAAATTAAAAGTTCTGCTCCACTTTTTTTAATGTCATTCTCAATTAATATTTCATCTACATGTAAGCAGCCACTTTTAAGTGGAGAAAAAAATTGGGTTTCAGAGTTGCCATTGGAAGTGACCAATGACCACCAAGCAAGTAATCAGGTAAACTTTCCTATGTAATCATGTATAGAGTCACATGAGGTTTGGAACCATAGTGACTGGAAATAAGTCAGGATACCCTTTATAACTGTGAAACAACTTCAAAAATATTAATGTCAATTAAGAAAAAATATGTAAAAAAAATTCTCCTTGTGGTTATTCATCAAATTAAAGATAAATATAAACAGATTTGTCTGGTGCTGGAAGTCTGAAGTTATGTTGCTATAAACAAGTGACTGCGAAATCAGAGGTGACAGTTAAACTATAATAGAATGGCTACAATGAATATTTCTACGATATTTCACACAATACTTCCTGAAAAACATTGCATACAGTGTATCAGTTTGATATCAGTGGAAGTAATTTCCGGGCTTAAATATTTCTTTAATAAGCATACAATGTATATAACACATATGAGACAAAATATACAAGATAACATGAGAGATACACCAAACAAGATAATTTAGAGCATGCAAGATAAGGTTGAGAATATATCAAGATAATGAGAGATTATATTTCCAAAGTAACATATAAGAAACTATAAGATAAGACATGATAAGATTACACACACATACACATACATATATATATATATATATATATATATATATATATATGAATAAGCTAGATAAAATGTCAGATATGATGGATGTCAGATAACAAATGGGGTTCTATTTGAGTAACAAAGTGGATGCATAAAAAATTACTTTTTATGTGAAACAAAAAACTTGATAAATGATACATATTTCATTTTTTTTTATTTGACTATATTTCTAGAAGAATCAATTATATAGAAAATTTCAATTACAGACTAGATTGAATTACATATAATTATTGTACCAAAATGTTTTCCCTATTTCTATCTCTATTTTTCACACCATCCCTCCCCCTAACACCCACAGACAGAAATAAAGAAAATGCTGGACCAAAGGAAGCAAAACAGGATTAGGTTACCATAATGTTCAAAACTGCTGTATCTACATGTATAGTGGAACCTTGCTAAAAAGACCACCTGACTGATTCTAAGTGGTCCGATTGGCAAGGACGTCTCTTAAGAGAGGGATTGGACCTTTTTAATATTTATCATGTATTTATGTTTATAAAGGCCAGTTTTTTCAAGTACCTTGACTGCATACTTCAACTAAATTAAACCTGTGTATAAGGGTCACCCGCACATAAAGGTCAATATCTTCTGGTTCATTGGGTGGCCCCAATATACAGGTTTCACTGTACGGAATAATTTAGGTCTTAAATGCAATGTGGTCTCTTAAAGGGACATTAGCTGTGTTTTTTAATGATCTCTCCTGTTTTGTGCAATGTAGTCTCTTAGAGGAACATTAGCTGTGTTTTTTAATGATCTCTCCTGTTTTGTGCAATGTAGTCTCTTAGAGGAACATTAGCTGTTTTTTAATGATCTCTCTGTTTTGTGCAATGAGTCTCTTAGAGGAACATTAGCTGTGTTTTTTAATGATCTCTCCTGTTTTGTGCAATGTAGTCTCTTAGAGGAACATTAGCTGTGTTTTTTAATGATCTCTCCTGTTTTGTGCAATGTGGTCTCTTAGAGGAACATTAGCTGTTTTTTAATGATCTCTCCTGTTTTGTGCAATGTAGTCTCTTAGAGGAACATTAGCTGTGTTTTTTAATGATCTCTCCTGTTTTGTGCAATGTAGTCTCTTAGAGGAACATTAGCTGTGTTTTTTAATGATCTCTCCTGTTTTGTGCAATGTGGTCTCTTAGAGGAACATTAGCTGTTTTTTAATGATCTCTCCTGTTTTGTGCAATGTAGTCTCTTAGAGGAACATTAGCTGTTTTTTTAATGATCTCTCCTGTTTTGTGCTTAGTCTCTTAGAGGAACATTAGCTGTTTTTTAATGATCTCTCCTGTTTTGTGCAATGTAGTCTCTTAGAGGAACATTAGCTGTTTTTTAATGATCTCTCCTGTTTTGTGCAATGTAGTCTCTTAGAGGAACATTAGCTGTTTTTTAATGATCTCTCCTGTTTTGTGCAATGTGGTCTCTTAGAGGAACATTAGCTGTTTTTTTAATGATCTCTCCTGTTTTGTGCAATGTGGTCTCTTAGAGGAACATTAGCTGTTTTTTTAATGATCTCTCCTGTTTTGTGCAATGTAGTCTCTTAGAGGGACATTAGCTGTTTTTTAATGATATCTCCTGTTTTACTACTTAGATTGATAAACAATAACAAAAAAGAGATATACACAGGCATACAAATTCTTAACTTCCTATATATTTTGTGAAAATTGTTTGCAAAACCCAGGTTTGTCACTTTTTCAACTGCAAATTATTAACTCAACCTTACTTTTTACATATGAATACCACACTAGATCTGACCTTATTTTCATACGAATGTAAGATTTCCATGGATGTATATAGGTGTTATTTGATATTGTATAGCAAGCAAAAGTAGAAAAAATCAAAATATTTTTTTTTTGTAAACACAGCTAATGCCCCTTAAAGGAAGGTTGTCTATAAGAGAGGGTTCACTGTAATGACATTGCGTGATACATATGATGGTCATGATAAAAAATCTATTACAGGTCACAAAAATCTGTAATCACAAACAAACTACAAGGAACTGAAATACAATAATGTACTTGAGCAATCCAAATGAGAAATATTTCTTTGACATTAGTGATATTTCAACAGCAGATAAAAAACAGAGAAATTAAATCACTTTCCTTAATCTATTTCCACACATCAATGTCATATTGTTAAGCTAAATTTAGATTGATCACCTGCACTCTATTCTATATTAGATCAAAACATGTACAAAAAAATCCCGACTCAAATTAGTGAAATCCATCAGGCTGTCATAAGCACCCTCGTTATAGCGTACTGTGAACGAATTATGCGTAATTTTTTAACTGGATTGTAAACCATGAAATTCTTTGTATCAACATAAAATGTTTTGTTCAATACAAATGAATGTACATCACTCTGCTACTGCAGAAGACTCGGCAGAAAGCATCCAAATAATTCGGCTACCTGTGTCTGCATCTTGTGATAATTTGTTCGTTCAAGTGCCAATACAACAAAACTACATTAGCAACGTTTACGAAACCCATTGTCAGCATACGTCAAATGGGCTTCGGAGTACAGAACTCGCAGACTTAAAGTAATCAGACGTAACTCCAAAACTTTTATAGTTACATAAACATCTATCGTATGTTTGTTTTTGCTTTTTTGGACTTATTAAAGTCAAATGGCAATATGTTGTGCAAGTTTATTTGCAGCGTAATGGCGCAAGACACAACAGTATTAATATCAGCACAATCTTTCAAACTTTAAATCGGAAATGATTAAAACAAAAAATGCAGTCTGCTGTCAGTAAGAATTTGGCTATAAAACTGATGTTTTAAAAGTGCATTCACTCCGATATTCTAGATACATCTCTCTCTATTGGAACCTGAGTGAAATGGAAGCTTGGCATATAAAATGTAAAGTCAATCTCCTTGTGGAAGTAACAAAACTGACAGGTTGTGAAGAGTAGAGTTTCCTTTATCTCAAGCTGTTAACTCATCATCCCCTGAAAAGCAATGGACTCTTCTGTATATTAATGACTTAGACCAGTTTAAATGTATCTTTAGGGGTGAATGAGTTAAGAATGAAACCCTCAACTTGTAAAATTATTTTGTAATTGGGGCTTTTATCCCATTTACCCCTAAAGACATTTTTGGACTGGTCTAAGTCATTGATTTACAGCAGAGTCCATGATTTTAGGGGTTGATGAGTTAATTTGACCAAAACACATTGGTCATCAAAATGCCTTGACATGAAGGACAATTACCTGTGGGTTCTAACATAACTTTAGGCCCATGTTCATCTTTGAAAATATAAAATATTTTGAAGGATTTAATTTAGAATAAATTTGAAAATATAATGGGAAAGGCATTATCCTATCAATTACTACAAGCATTATTCTTGTGAGCGCCTGATCAGAATAGTAGCAGTCTTGCATACAAGTTCTTTGTTCAAATGGTCCTACCACGGAACACTACCTTTCTAATTCAATATCAAACTCCATTAATTGGAAAAAGATCATTTCTTATTTTCAAATACATGTATCAGTACAGTGGAACCTTGCTATCAAAACCACCTTTCTGACTGACTCAAAGTGGTCTCATTAGTAAGGTGGTCTTATGTGAGGTTCTGTATATACAGTAAAACCTGCTATAGTTGCCACCTCTATATAAGGATTACCTGTTTTTTAAAAGGCCATTTTCCAGGTCCTTTGACTGCATACTTCAATTAAATGAAACCTGTGTATAAGGGTCACCTGCACATAAAGGTAAATATTCTCTTGTCCCTTGGGTGACCCCTATATACAGGTTTCACTGTATTTGAGTATTTATTATGACACTCAAAATTTATGGTCTGAAATGTGAAGTGGTCTCCTAAGCAGGGTGGTCTTTAAGCAAGGATCCACTGTATTTTGAAAGCCTGGATAAAAATTTCTGTAAAAAGGTTTTATTTTAAAAATAATTTATACAAGACTTTGGTTCATCATTTCACTATATCTTTATTTTCCTTTGGCATTCTGTCAGGCCAAATGTCCTGTGGATACCAACATAAAAGAAAAGTATTAAATATGCATCAATCACACCAATTACACTAATGTTGATTGAAACCTATAAACACTACATTAAAATATGTCAAATTATCCTTACTTGAATATCGCATGCTGTCAATTGATAATGCAGAATGTTGCCAATGTCGGCAATCAAATATTATGAATTACTAGGTAAAGTATCGGTGGGTTTCAAAAATCTTACTTAGTGTATCATTCTTGGCTATGACTTGAGTATAAAACATACAGTTCTTATACGTGTGGATAAAATAAAGTGATGAACAAACACAATTTACAAAATGTGTGAGAATGTATATTTCATTGAGTGTTTAACTAGTTCATTGCTTTGTATACACCAATTTAATTTCAATAAATAAATTCTCACACTGCTTCTGTTTCCTACATGTACATGTTTAGTGCACAGGGGATCTAGCACAGTTTGCTATGGGGTAAGGTGCAAATGACCACTCGTAGGTGTGTCATTTTCAATGGATGAAAATGCAATTTATGCAATTGTGTAAGTTTATCAAATGGCAAAGATATGCAATTTATTTTGTAATAAAGAAATTATCAGTCTGCATAATTCAGAATCGGAATATCTTTAGTGATACGATCCTATCCAAGATTATCAAAAGAATTCTCTACTCCAGATTTTGTGTGTTCAGTGTTGTTTATAATGTTAAAAATGTTAACATATCGTTGCTATTAGCTAACTTACAAGATCAAGTAAGTTGCATTTTCATTGGTTGAAATGACACACCTACAAAGAAATTTGCATGTGACCCCATAACAGATTGTGTTAGATTATCTATGCAACATATCAGAAAACAAGAATGACAAGAGATCATTTTTAATTAGATTGTGTACAATGTACAATGTCCTTACTGGCTTACATGCCAAAGGTCGGGGTCCTGCCAGCCATGCACGATAAAACTTTGAGATGACTTTAAAAGTCTGAAAATTTGACTCAATTTGGAACTCTCAACCCATCATATTTAAGAATTTTCAGCATTTTATTTAAGCCCTCTTGAACTTAAGTATTTTGAATTACAATGTAGGATTATACAAGCAGTTTACACACAAATAGTGATTGTCACTGTTTTTCTTTTAATGCTCCCCATAAGGCATGAAAGTCATATCTTTTTGACATGAATCAAAACAAATACCGGTAGTGGCCATGGCACATACAGTGAAACCTTGCCTAAAGAACACCTCGGCTAGGAGACCACTTCACACTTAAGACAATAAATATTTAGTCTGTTGAGAAAATTTTAATCATTAATACCAGTATTAAATATGTTTAGATCCTCACTTAACAGATTACCTTGCTAAACAGGCTACTTTGAGTCGGCCAGTTAGGTGGTCTTAATAGCAAGGTTCCACTCTGCTTTTAGATATAAATATCTGAACCATTATCTTAAACAGAACATATCAACATACAGCTAAAAAAATACTTTCTGGGACATACCACAACTAAATTCACTGCATGTACAATATAGTGTCATAAAGGGGAAAGTGCTACATTGTACAGACTTCATAAATGAAATGGTATTCAAAGTTCTTAAACTTTAAAAGTTTATGCATATGCGTGTACCAGTACATCCAATCATTTTAAACACATAGTACATACAAATGCATTTGCACTATTGTTAACCACAAATATTTCAACAGTTAAATGAACCCAAATGATGAAGTATTCAATACATCAACTGAACAGTTGGCTACTTTATCTTATCTTTAATCATCTGACTGTAAACAAACTCTAGGACAGATAGATCAACAGGCTTGACCTTCTCCATCACCTGAGGTCACTAGCCACCCAGACCTGCACACTGTCAGCAAAAGCCCTGGGACCAGCACCATAAAACTTGAAAATTCACTCAAGTCTGAGAATATTCTAAACTTGGCCTGTTCAGTCAATAAGGCCCTGACCCAATAAAACTTCAGAACTTTTTAAGTCTAAAAACTTAACTCGAACTTAGTTGATCCTGAATGAGAATATTCTCTTATTCAAATAAATTCTCAAGTTTTATGGTGCTCTGTACATATTTTAGTATTAACCAAATTTGAGTAGAATTTTAGACTTAAGTAAATCTTCAGTTTTATAGTGCCAGATCCCAGTATCATTGACTTGAGGTTAACATTCCTCTTAATGTTACACTGGTGATACTGTATAAGAAAATTGACGGGAATATAGACCTTGTTCTTCTGTTAACTCATCACCCCCAGGCCTGTGGTACCATTTAGACTCACCCAAATAAGTAAACAGAGTGGTATACTGTCATAAATCAGGAGTGAACAAGATAATACTGCATATCAAATTATTGTAGAATTTAAATCATACACTCCTAGATTCTGACAGTGGACTTTACCACTGTTTGATATCGGGCAAGTTCAAATGTGACTACAGGGATTGATGAGTAAAATTTACAGTTTAAGTATCAACTGATGAGCAGACCACAAAATAACATGGGAGTGATCATTCAGGTTACCTGGAGTTTACGACTCATACAAATCATGTAACTTCCTTTTCATTCTCGATGAATTTCATAACCTGCAGGTTACAGTCATTCCTTTCAGTGTAACCTGTAAATGGGTTACAACGATCTCTGTTATGTTTTGGCCTGATGAGCGAGTTACAAATGAAGAATCTGGTTTTATCACTATTGCGATTTGTTGGTTTATTTTGGTTTTTCACATACCAGTAGACAACAAATATATTTTCAATATTGTACACCCCCACTCTGACCACAAAACACTATCCACCACAGATTACAAAACCAAATTTTATTTTGATACAAGACTCTATCTATAGATTCTTATCATTTCTAGATACCAAGAAAAAAATAAACATCTGTAATGTATATTTCAACCTCCATACCATCCCAACATATAGAGTGTGGGCTCCAAATTTTTAATTAACACAGAAACACATCAATTACGCACTAGATGTTTAAACCACTGATTGATTAGTGTTATACATTGCACCAAGATTATTTCAATCACACCAGTCGAAACAAAGTTAGCACGCAAAATGATTGAATAAAACACAACAGACGAATACATTGCATGTCTTACAATAAACCTTACAATGTTTCGCTTATATCATTTGAATGGTTCACAGGGTTTAGAAATAATTCAGAAAAAGAAAATTTATACATTTAAAACATTATGTAAAAGGACCTATTCTTCTCCTTATCAATTTTACAGCATGTTTAATTTTAATGTTCCGTAACTTTAAGTTCATTAAATATACATGCATAAGAAATGTATATTTTTGTAGCATTAAAGTTCATTAAATATACATTTATAAGAAAATAATCCTTCTGTATAACAGTACATTCATTAAAAATTTAATAAACACACGATTAAATAGTGATAATAATTTTTGACCAATTTATATATATGAGGTTACCACAATTTGTAATTTATATCACACACACTGAGTGCAAGTACATGTAGTACTGCTTTGGGGTTTTATTTCTTGGGCATGGAGTAAATTGGACATTCACATTAAAAATTATGTCTGCTTTTAAATATACTACAAGAGAGATACAAGTACTTCAAAATCGACATAAAAACATACAGGTTTTGTAATTCAATAGGAACAAGAAAGATTGAAACATGTTAAAACAATTATTGAATAAAATTAATAAAAATGGCTAATTTGGTTCACACACTATTTGGATTTATCCCTTAACAAAGTTAGGAATTTTTAAAAACAACATCATAAAAAAAAAATTACATAAAGTAATTAATATTCAAATGTTTATGATTCCCCAGCCAAATCTTTATTTACCATTACATGTATTACCCAGTTACAGTTATTTAGAAAACCCTGTTTATTCATAAGGAAAATTCCTTCCCTTTTGATTTCAGTATGTAATTGGTATACACATAAAATCAGAATTTGTAAAATGATTTGATCTATCCTTTACTTTCTTCTGCGACTTTGCTGTACCCTCCCCATTTTTGCCATACAATAAGTCATTCACCCCTAAAGACAAATTTGGACTGGTCTCAGTCACTGATACAGAAGAGTCCATTGTTTTTCAGGGTTTGATGAGTTATACTACACTCAGCAGTAAGACATCTATATCTTCCGCAGTTTGACAAATACTGGTGAACTCACTGAATGACGTGTAACAGATATTCCAAGACTTTAACAGCTGAGCTGAGTGCTAAGAAATTGATGCCACCTGCCAATGAGTATGTAAGTACCTTATCTGTCTCCACAAATTAGGATTGGTTTCTCTATTACTGATATGAGTAATGTAATAAAAAAGTAATCCACACTTGTCTTTTAGACACTTCTCTCTATAAGTACACTTGTAAAAGTTCAAATATCGACGAGAAATTTAATTCAGGTACCTTTTATCATTTTTTTTTTCTATTCATGTTTTTGAATTTTTGTTCTAACTGACTTTAAAACTGGAATAAAAAATAAAGTTTTAAATGTCTCCATCAAATCAAAAAGAAAATGTGACATGAATCCTTCTGTGATTCGTGCATTTTAGCAATTGTCAAATTCCCATATCCATCAACTCAAAGGAGAATTTTGGCCTACATCAAACAAAAGGATGGAATACAGCAATTCATCAATTTAATCTTTTCTTTCCTCCTTCCTTTTTACCTTTTTTAAAGTTTAAGAATGATTCCCACAACCCGAATTCTTACTTATATTAAAGTGTCAAAAAAACAAATAGCATGTTTTTTCCAAAACCTACATGAACAGTTAAAGCAATCTATTATATCCACCAAAACTCATTAATTCTCAATTTCGGTACATTTCCCTATTCATCTCTCTATACCATCCCCCTAAACTGTTTTCTTTATCTTATGAACTTCTATATCTTTTTTTTTTTTTTTAAAAACTCAAATTTTATTAAATAAAATTATTTACTTTTGGGAATGCAATTAGGATAAACAGGTACAGCATTAATTATATATGTGTATGAATTTGACAATACTAAAGGGTGGGTAACTTTTTGAGTTCTATGAAGGGAGGTAACTAATGTGTTATTTTATACAATGTACAGCTGTTCTGGTCCACTGTACCAGTTTAAATATATGAAATGATTATGATTATCACTGTCTGATTCACCTTCTTTCACCTACCTGTGAAAAATTCAGCTCATTCAATGGAACACACTGTTCTTCTACCCTTTCCACAGCACCCGTTACTTTTCCGATTTTCTCAGCTTCCTGGGCCAAGTAAAGATCCAACACCGGAATTCCGCGTGATTTGATGTCACTTTCTGTTAATGAATTAACCATAAGCATTACCCACACAGGTCTTTTTCTCTCCCAATTCCCTGCTATTGCATTAAATAAATAGTCTGCATATAAACCCATTCCTCGTTGATCTGCCGTCATCCATGCCGGCATCATAGATCGCACATATTCAATATGTTTTTTTAATCGTAAATATATATCTTGCGGCAAAATATTCACAAGTTTCTCTCCTCTTGGTAGGAGCTGACAGTTTGCTAATGCCGATATTGTATACGGATTTGTGAGGTCAAGTTCAAATATCACATCCTCCGATTCCTCAAACGCTACTTTGGTATTTTCTGGTATGTAATCCCATACCCTTGTATAAGGTACATGAATTGTACCAAAAAAGTATGATGGTGGGTTTCGCTTTAGTGTCCACAAAAACGAATTAAGTTCAGACGACTGAAAAAATAGAGAAAACAATTAATAAATAACAAATAAGAAACATTTATAATTTCTTTTTAAATCTAATGTGCACTTGAAACTGGTGTATACCAGCATATTTTCGCTCCAGTTTAATTTTCACCCCAAGATGAGAAGGTGAATTTAAAATGAAGGCAATGCATTCAAGCTAAATAACTGCAGTTCTGGCATTAATAATATCATATGACTATGGTGATTAAGGGCAAATTAAAGATGGGGTGAATATGTCTCGGCCATTAAAGGGCGAAAATAGAGCAGGGGCAAAAATATCTGGGCATACAGTATAATGATATCATAATAACGATAACCACCCATTTGCCACTGAAATGTGGTCTCTCAAGACTGGTGGTCTCTCCAAAGATGTTTTATTTGAATGATTATATAACCAAGTGGTTTCAAGAATGTGGTTTTTAAAAGACGGGTGGTCTTTCATAAAAGTGATCTTTTAAGACAGGTTTCACTGTCTTGATTAAACAGGGTCACACTAATCCATTTAACAGATAGATATGTTCTTATGAAATTTTCAATTCATATGGGTTCATTTTAATTATGAAATGAAAAGTAAAGTTAGAACATATTTTAGTGTGAGCATGTTTGCTGTAAGAGTATATACATGTACATGATTATGTGATGAGAACGAATATCAATGAGAAAGTGACTACCGGTACTTCTTCTGAACTTAAACAAATCATAAGTGCACAACATTAGATCAGTGTCATACTGACATCGACATTCAAGTTGACATCATTTCGTTATTGTGATAAGGTATTTACTTATAAAGATTTTGCCTATATTTATTACTTTGTATCTCATATCTACGTTATACAACATTATTTAACATGAGTTAATCCCATGTTCATATAGATTTAATGAAGCAGCTTTATTTGTTATTCTATTGTAATCGCAATATACCTGTTCAAATTTAAACCATAGTTAATGCTACCTCAAGTTCTTGTACCTACCAAATAAAAATAATATAAAGTTCAATAAAACAAGTCTATAAGCTTAACATTCTTTTTCAAGAAATTTTAAATATTTAGTTCGGTAACTCTTTTGGACAAATAGCTCACGATGTGTAAATGTATCGTTATTAGTGTTGCATTACTAAAAATGTAAATATATATAAAGGCTCGTACCCAGAACTAAAATACTCAAGTAGGAAGCTTATAAGTACCTCTGTACACGTAATCTCTTGTGAAAAAATATTTGTAAAAAGCTCCTGAATAAAGTGGAAAAAGCACAGGAAATGGATTGCGATAGGAATTTGAATCTGATTTTGTACTTTAATATCTATTGATCTTTATCATCACGCTAAGTGCAGATCTTAATACGACAATTACGATAATGTAAGATATCGTGTAATACAATAAAACGATACAAAAAAACCTTTTCAAAAATGAAAGCAAACAGCTTAATATGTCTGAATCGGAGTAATTCTGAATCAAAGTAATTCATGTCAACTTTCGTTGAGATAGACATATTTCTTGAAAGCTTTCTGTCTTGATTAAAAACATGATAAAAGCCTTTCAAATGATGAACATTTCTACAACGGTACATTATCGTTAGATGATTTCCTATGATAAGGGTACATGTAGATGGAATCTTATATTTTCCGATAATACAGATGCTTATTGCGAATACTGAACGTTTTATCGAACAATGAACCACCCAAATTTTAGGCGACACTTGTTTAATCAGCTGGCCAAATATATGACTGGAAGGTAATTGTGTAAGATCGGAGAAAATTGTTTCATTACGTTTGTATGTACATAAATATTCAACACGCATTAATTTGTTCTTTATCATGTGGTTTAATGTATGATAAATCAGAAACCCTAAGTACGAAACATAACCAACATTCTTTAATTTTCTTTAGATGTTGAATAAATTATAAGTTCTTGTTTAGACAAACATCCAAATACAGAATTACATATTTACATTAGATGACAAATATAAAAAAGCACACTTGTGCAAAATGAAAAAATAAATATAAATAACTAACTGGTTTGTATTCATACTTATTACATTGTACAAATCAGGATATTGACCATATGGAATGCTCATGTAGTTTGTAAATATGATACAAAGTTCAGAATATCCTAAATAAGGCCATCATTTGAAAATTATCTGTCTGATGTACCCAAGCACTGGTTTGTGGAGAAGGCCAGTCAATAGGCAATTAAAAACAAGAATTTTTATGTAAACTAGACAAAATTCATGCAAAACTTATTTTAAAAAATCTGTTTTGGGGTCATTCTTTTAAAAGTGGGTTGGTTGGGTCACTTCAAACATTTCATTTTGGACATGAATTTGATGTACTGATGAAATCAATGATTATATAGATTTAGTACAACATGTAGTTGAGAAAAGTAAAATAACAAATCGAGTCAGTGCAGAACTTTTTTTGATGTATTTTGTGCCAGGCATTTTGGAGTTTTTCCATACTGAGTTATGTTACATGTAAATTGATTAACAATGGGTTTTCCCTTACGCATGATTTCTGTGTCTCTAACACATAAAATCTTGTCAGGATGCAAAATATGAACATTAGTGAGTCCCTAAGGACACACAAAAACTCAGCAATTTATTTTTTCAACCTGAGTCTGAAAATGTGTGCCACTGTTTCGTTTTTTTTTAATTTCATTGACTTGGGGACTCACAAATGTAACGAAGGACTCAGGAATTTGTTCTTGTGGGTCCCTGGGACTCACTAAAATAACATCCAAGGAAAAACCCCGTTAACATACTTCTAAACATTTTTCACCTAAATAGAGATGCCACCAGTGGTCCTGTATAGAATACATTTAAATCTGGTTTTGCCGTTCACCATTACACCCCATTCACCACCATATTGCTGAGAATTGGCGTATGACATTAAGCACAAATACAATTAAGAATACTGAAAACCTGAAAATTTTCACTCCAGTTTAATTTTTCACCATTTTCGCCTTAAAGTGAGAGGACGAAATTAAAATGAAAGCAAAAACTTTGAGCTTAATAAGTGAAGCAGAGACATATTATCACACATGCATGTCATCCATAAGACTATGGTAATTAAGGGCAAATTTAAGACAGGGGGTGAACAAGGTGAACATGTTTTCTGTTGAAAAGGGGAAAATAACCAGAGGTGAAAATTTCCTCATTTGAGAGGTCACCTGTTTTGTAAGACCAAATTTCAGTGGCAGATGGAGCCATCTTTCAAGGCAGGTTCCTTGTGCACAATGTATGATACATTTGTTTCTTTATGTTTTGACAAAAATGATAAATCAAAGGCATTAACCAGGAGGGGCACCGACAAATTTGACAAAGTAAAACAGCACGTGGTATTGTAGTATCAATTTTCTCTTGCCATATTATATTTCAGTGATTTATGGGTTAATTCTAAATTCAATCACAAACAATGGTCATTCTTCACATAGTTAGAGGTACGATTTGAATTGAACATCTAAATGAATCTGATATTGGACATAAGATAGATAATTACATGTAATTATTCCCATTACAAGAAACCATACATGTACAATATATAGAGCCATATTGCTGATACACTGAAATCTGAATAGAAATGAAAATGTGTGAAACCTACGTATCACAGAATTAATAATATTAATATTGTGAACCATTGCTTCTAACATCTCATTTTGGGAATACGGGCAAGGACATTTCCCCTCAAACTTGAACAATAAATGATGTTTTAAATTTCCTCAAATAGGAAAAATTACCCAGTAGTGAAATTTTTTGTCAGATTGAGAAAATTAATGACCAACAGATGGGCCTTTGACTCGGGTGAGCTAAAATTTTACACATAAACTACATGTAAGTACAAGTACTTTTCAAAAATAAATACACTGATTGCACGGTAAATCATTATTTAAAGCACTACATAGATTATTCGAAAACCTGTACATGTAAAACAAAAAACAAAAGAAAAAACAACAACAACAATTAACTACAAAAATAAAAACAAGTCAAACTGATAGGCTTTGTAAAGTAGGTAAAAGTATTTTAAATCAAACAGAAATAACCTAATTACATTTTACCTGTCTAAAACAAATCCTCGGGTAAAGTGAATACCTGTCAGACAATTTTACAAGTGGCTAGTATATGTTGGAGACATATTTTGAAGTAATCCAGCTGTGTATGACATTGAAATTTAAAAAGTAAACAAGGTTCCAAAGTATCTATATAGACAATACTCAAATATACAGAGAAATTATTGTACCCCTGATTGGGACTAAAACAGGAATACAAAATTAAGCCAATATTTTTCTACAAATACATATAATTGTTATAATCTAAGCATTTAATCCCTTGTTGTAATCGAAGGGCAACTGATCTCCAACTTGTTATAATCTAGGGACAACTGATCCCTTGTTATAATCCAAGGACAACTGATCCCATGTTATAATCCAAGGGCAACTGATCCCTTGTTATAATCCAAGGGCAACTGATCCCTTGTTATAATCCAAAGGTAACTGATCCCTTTTTATAATCTAGGAATAACTGATCCCTTGTTATAATCCAAGGACAACTGATCCCATGTTATAATCCAAGGGCAACTGATCCCTTGTTATAATCCAAGGGCAACTGATCCCTTGTTATAATCCAAAGGTAACTGATCCCTTTTTATAATCTAGGAATAACTGACCCCTTGTTATAATCCAGGGGGCACAGCAACTCACTTGTTAGATGGTAATCCAGGGCCAACTCTTCCTTTATTTGTTACAATCCCAAGAATTAATGACTATTTGTTATAATCAGATTATTTGAGGGGTTTACCTGGTGGTTAGTTATCCCCTTCTTGTTATAATCCTTGAGGTAAACAGTCCCCTACTTGTTATAATCAGATCCTAGATTAGAGGTAAATGATCTTTTTCTACTTACTATCCTAGAGCTAAATGATCCCCTACATGTTTAACCCTAGAGGTTTATGATCCCCTACTTGTTATAATATAAGAGATTTTAATATAATCCCTAATTTGTTATAGTCTTGAGCTAAATGAATCCCTTACTTGTAATAATCCTAGAGGTAAATGATCCCCTACTTATAATAATCCTAGAGGTAAATGATCCCTTACTTGTTATAATCCTAGAGGTTAATGATCCCCTACTTGTTATAATCCTAGAGGTTAATGATACCCTGCTTATTATAATCCAAGGGGTAAATGATCCCCTAATTATTATAATCCTCAGGGTAAATGATTCCCTACTTGCTGTAATCCTGGTGTAAATGATCCCCTTCTTGTTATAATCCTGGTGTAAATAATCCCCTACATGCTAGTTTCTTAAGAGATTTTAACATGACCTCAAAATTGTTATAATCCTAGCAGTAATTGGTCCCTTGCTTGTTATAATTCTAATGGTAATTTATCCCCTACTTATTATAATCCTGGGTCAATGATCCCCAGTTTGGTATAATCCTAGAGGTAAATGATCCCCTACTTGTTAAAGTCCTAGAAGTAAATGATTACTAACTTGTTATAATCCTAAAGATATCTGTAAATGATCCACAATTTGTTTTAATCTAGAGGTATATGTAAATGTTTCAATACTTATCATAATCCTAGAGGTAAATAATCTCCTCCATAAGCTTAAGTGTAAATGATCCCCTACATGTTATAATCCTTGAGAAAAATAATCCCTTATTTGTTAAAATCCTAGAGGCAAGTGATTCCCAACTTGTGATAATCCTAGAGGTATCTGTAAATGACCCCAACATTATTAATCTAGAGGTACGTCTAAATGTTCCCCTACTTATCATAATCCTAGAGATAAATGATCCACTACATGCTATAATCCTAGAGGTAAATGATCCAATACATGCTATAACCCTAGAGGTAAATGATCCCCTACTTGTTACAATCCTAGAGAAAAATTATCCCCTGCTTGTTATAGTCTTTGGGTAATTGATCCCCCTATTATTAAAATCCTGGGGTAATGATCCCCAACTTGTTATAATCCTACAGGAAAATGATCCCCTGCTTGTTATAATTCTAAAAGTAAATGATCCCATACATGCTATAGTCCTGGGGTTAATGATCCCCAAATGTTATAATCCTAGAGATAAATTATCCCACACTTGTTACAATCCTGGGGTAAATGATCCCCTGCTTGTTATAATTCTATGGGTGATTGATCCCTACACTGTGCTTATTTTAATCCTAGGATTAATGATCCCTTTCTTTGTCATTCTATATGGTTATTGATCTTTGCTTCTACAGTGTACTTGTTCAACAAAAACTTGTTTAAACTTACGGTCATTTACATTTTTGTCTTCATTCAAGAAACATAATGATAAAATCACTGGGTGCTTGTTATTACCCTTGGATACTTTTAAGTGCACCACTGACATATTTAATGTCTAATGTCAAAAATACCATTTAAGCTGTTAATGTCAAACCCACAATAAGTAAACTTTTCTGATAAACATATTTTAAAGTGACAATTTGTTACATGAAAATTTGAATTTTTGTCAATTTTCTTGCTCTCTTAACGAATAGACACTTCTTCAAACTTTACATATTTGCCCCCACCCCAAAAAATAAACCCCATACAAATTAACACCAAAACAATAACATTTACAATTTATACACGGCTTCTATAAGGAAAACATCTGTATATTTATAACCATTATAACAAGCATAATATTTTGAATTAATTTCACACTATTATCTTAATGAGAATCTTTGGAATGGCTTCTGTCAGAAAAAGATATGTACATTTATGTATATACAACAATTATAATTAATTATTGTTTAAACAAGTATACTTTATCAGGTATTAAGTTTTCACAAACATAACCCTAGATAATTACGGATTACTAATGAAAGGAGCCCTGTAAGGCTGAGATAATGCTTTGTATTCCACACAGAACAATATCACGAAGTCATCTTAATGAAGAGAATCTCAGAAAGATTGTTCTCTGTTTTAACACATACTTTTCAATAACATAGGTATAATTACAAAAGCTGTTACACATTGATATTATCATATGGATATATAAACATATTGTATTACTGTAAGAAAATATTATTATCAGCCACCATGTTCTATGATGATTTAAAAAACAATCTAGACTACAAAACAGCAATCATGAAAATTGCACCGATATGTTTGGTTTTTGAAAATTTGTGTACAAGTATGAATAAGGTCTAAAATTTGTTAATACAATGTATGTTTAATTGTCAATTTCCAATAATATAAATAAATTTAACTTGCAGTTTAAAAACTGTATTTGTTTTAACAAATTAAAAATAGGTTCACTTTTTAAAATGTCATGCATTTTAACAAAATTAATTAAAATCTTTTAGAATCCAATAATGTTTTACTAGATTAGAATCATATTTAAATACATTCTAAAAATCAACTCTCCCTTTCCCCCATCTAATTAAAATCCTTAACTTTCATCAAGAAAACTAATCAAGTGTTACAAATCCCTGGAATCATAAATCTGAATACTTTAATATTTACAAAAAATGTATATAAAACTATACAAAGAACACATTTTGAAATATGAATCATTTTATAAGATCCATGGAGCTGCAAAATTTGGGATAATTTAAATATTTTCTCTTTAAAACCATAGTTGATATATTTAATTGATATTAATGCAAAAGGCTTTTTCATTTTCATAATCTGTGATTTAAAATTTTTAAATTTGAAAATTAAGAGTTATAAATATTACAGTGTTATGGAATCTGTTGACCTGCAAATCTAATCAATTTCACAATATGGAAGTGTCAATTATCATGACCTCTGCTCACCAGCAGTGATAACAGAACTATTTACATAGTGATCAGTATCAAAATACTTCTCATTCTTCACGACATCTAACTCTACAGGAAGTGTTGGATGACATTGATAAATTAACAAAACTTTTATAAAAATGGCAATAAATGACAACTTCAAGTTTAAATGCAAGAGAGTGTGAGTATTCATGAATGAAAACCTCAGATTTTATAAAATGGGCATTTACAAAATACTGGCCTTCCTGTATTCAATGATACAGAAAGGTCAGTATCTTCATTACTAGAAGATATTAGATTACAAAGTGTAAATTGTTATACAGAGTAACATATTAAACATAATTCATTTAACTGGCTATGCCTTTTATTTGAAGCAAATGATATAATTATAAGGAACAATGTATATATATACAATGTAGATAGACTTTGTAATACATTTAATCTAAGGCGATTGACTGACTTAAATAACAAACCATTTAAATATTATATAGTAGTAAATAGCTGTGTAGAAAATAGTATATAAACTATGCCAATAATATATATCCTTCTGTAACTTTAGATACGGATATATGGGGTGATGATTTCATTCCTACTTCTTTTTCTAAACAAAGTAAATAATATATTATGAAACAAATGTAAGAATTGGAATATAAATACAGAATAGGCAGTATTTCTTCAATTCCTCCATTCTTTCTTTCATTTTAATTCAGAACATGAGAAGTTTTCAAATTCTTTTCCGACATTCCAAAATACGATTTCAGCTATACGCATTGAACGATTAACGGTTTGCAAAGTTCTGTTGAAATTATACTCCACATAAAGTCAAAGTTATGATTACGAAGAAAACGAGCACTCTCTTTTGAGTGTAAGTAATTATAATTAAATCGCCCGAACGAAACTTAATTACCTACCCCGTACTTACCTATTCAGATAAAATATACAACTCTATCTAGATAGACCCATTTTAACGAGTGTTAATTTTCTATACATGTAGTGCATAACGGGAAATTGGGAAAGCTTTTAAATTATTCCCGTGGCGAGCTCCAATTTTCCAATCAGGATAGCCTCCAAAAGTCTAATTTAATCAATACACATATAAAATTACTACTGAGCCGCAATAACCATGTTTTTAACTTTACTTCCATCTTTTAATATCTATTTATTATATCAAAGGTGTAACCTATAATTGCATTCAAAATTGGTTTTTTTTCTAAAAAGAAAATTTACAAGAGGATATTGGTGAACTTGATCCAGTTAAAAATTAAATTTAAATGTATCTTCACCGGGTCAAAGGCGTCGTTGAACGGTGAATGTAAATTTGTAAATGAACAGAGAAATGAGGAACAACTAACAATTTCAAATACTTACGTCTTGACAAGTAACCTCTTCTTGTTCGGGTTTCATGCCTGCATTAATTACCCATTGTATAATAAATAGGCATTTGAAAAATAAACTATACATCTTGTATTAAACCGTCCATTGATGCACGTGCATTGTCTGGCCGCTGCTTCTTCTAAGTGATCTCCATCGTTGTGATCGAAAGGTCAACAACACGTGAATATATTCGCTATTTTCACACAACATGACCATTCACGCGCGAGTGATCAGTCTCTACATTCCTACAGTAATAGGTTTCACAAAAAAGTAAAACGTCTCACTCATTTAAATCCGTTTAATTGTTTCCTCATCCGAGTAATTAGTATTGTTTACATCCTAACTTAGACGGTGGCGTGTGTTTACACTGAACGATCTGTAGAAGGAATCCCTCTGATACTTCTTAGCTCTCAACGTGCTCGAGTTAGAGCGAGAAACCTGATTGGTAGATGACGCGATATAAATAGATGACAACTTGGGGAGTGGGGGTATGTTCTTTGTGGCGTCTATTTAGTTGGCAAATAAATCATTTACCGAGTGTTTACAAGTTGACTTTATTTCTCGTCGAGTATAACCCAAAACAAATAAAGCTGAAAGTTAAAGAAAAGATGAAATAATCCATGTATTGATTAGCTTCCGTGCTTACATAAATACCTACAGTTTTCACATTTCCATAGGAAGATGTTTCGTCGTCTAAGTGAAAACATTAGAAACAGATTATCAAAATAATCACTTAAAAACAAACAAATAAATCGACAGGACAAGCACGTGTTATATAGATTAAGTATGATAGGGTGGTTTCCAGATTAGCAAATAAATTTTTACCGCGGGGGATGCACTCTTACTCAACGGAATAAATCAGAAAAATATTTGAAAGTAAGCTTTTAAATCATAAAGTACAAACTCCAAACCCACTATTATTATGTTTGGTATTTAACTTTAAAAGTAAATATTCATTATGTAGATCTTTCTTACAACAAAACACCTAAGAGGACATTAATTCCTACGTGACATTTCTTCCCCCAAAAAATGAAAACGATATTCAAGTATTTCACCAAGTAACGCATAAGTAAGCTAAATATAATTTAAATACATATTTCTAAAATATTTATAAAACGATTCAAATAAAACCAAAGAGGTTTTTAATTCGTATTTGACATTTTGCTACTTAGAAGTCGCTATTTAAAGTATTACATCAAATACTACTTTCTGGAAATACGGTTAAAAATAATAAGACATTGGCGAATATCATTACAGGTATCATGTTTTCGACTTTTTATTTTCCTCGGATTACACAAAAAAGTGAAAACATGATATTTCACTTTGGGGGGTATAACCTATTGTAGATAAAAAAGGGGAGAACGTGATACACTGAAGAACTAAATATTCCCGTTCAAAGTTATTACACACCCACCCGCCCTTGAAAAAACAACCTGAAACGAGTATATGGTCGCTGAAATGGCGAACTTGTAAAATCTAACGATACAAGGGTTCAGAACTTCATATATAACAAAGGATACACAATATGTACAGCGTATACATTATCTGGCCGATGTAAATGTAAACATTTTACAAATTGCTACAATTTCTTCACCCTTTAAACCAAACAAATAGAGAAAAGGGTTTATAGTGCGACATGACATGTCACCTTCTATCAACATTTCCTTAGGTTCCTAGTTTGATTTTATGACATTTCAAATGAGATAACGTATTCTCGTGTGATACATAATTAGACTATGTTTTCCTAAAATAAATATGAAAATTTTTAACAAAATTAGTGGAAAAAGAATTTTATAAACAGTGCGTGTCATTTGCACTTTTATTAACAGTTTTTTTTAAAGAAAATTGTCACAAACCAATGATCGATTAATTTCAATCCCCAAATTTTATTAATTTTATTACATGTGTGATTAACTGAGCTGATAGGAAAACCTTGACATTGGAACATGCTGTATTTCATTCTTTTAAAGAGTAGAGTTCTTTTAAATTCTGTCAGTTTTTCGGAGTGGGGTGGGGTGTGTACATTTTATGATATTGTTCCTCAACGTTGCAGACATTTTGGAATTCAATGAAATATGAATTTTTGCGGTCTGTTATTGGAAGCCGTGTCGTATGTTGCATCTAGTCAATAGGAAATCTACTGACTATATGCAAATGAAAATAATAAAAACAAGTGCCAAGTGCTATTTACTGGTAAGGTAGATATAAAAATGAAATAACTGCAATTAATTTAAGTCATAAAATTTCGGAGTGTGATTGGGTGTCAATAAATATGATGGACGAGAACGAGAAACATTTAATATGTGTATTGAGAGGGCATACTAACCACTTGGTTGCTGTTTGAAACACTTACTTTGGCGAACATATACCTTGAATTAAGAAAGGGTATCTTAAATCACACAGTGCAGGCTTTAACATCAAAATATACAAACAAATGTTTAATAGTGTCTAACATGCATGTTTTTGATAACGTACACGTGTAGGCCTATCGTATACACGTTTAATAATATGATACCGTGATATCATACATGTATCATATCTTCGGGCGACAACTCGTCAACTCCGAGCGCAATACTTGTTTTGATTGAAAAATAAATCTGTGATAATGCTTATTAGATTAGCACAAAGTCTTCATTCGTTGAGGAAAAATGTATTTTAAATTGCATTATACTAACTAAGTCTATTCCTTTTAATATGCTGTTCATGAAAAAAAAAACTGTTGTTAAAATTTGGTGGATCGTTCGCAAGATTAGATTTTAAATCTCACCAGTCACTGAATAACTGTTTTCACACGGAAAATTATTTTCTGTGTCCCTGGTTTCATCGCATTTGAACTCTAACCTAAATTAGGAATTTCAATTGCAGCTTAAATGCGTGTGACCCAAGGGAATAAATTCAAGGTTTGAATGTTAAATTGTCGTAAATAACTCAAAATTTACATTATGACAACTCATGAAGCAGATTTTCTGTTTTGTAACATAAACACGAAATTTTCACTGTGACAAAAAGCCGCCTGGATTTAAATTCAACGCGTGGTCCGGAATAATACAAGATCTATATACATGTATATTTAAGGAATGTAAACTTGAAGTCCCCGCGGCAGGTTTGTCACAGAATTTACTCACATTTTGCTGTAAAACGTAAGTTTTCTGAATGGACTGATAACACGTATATATACTCAGAGTTCACAAGCACACCGGGTTACTATTGTATATGATCGAGATTCAAAATCGGACATTCACTCGCTGTGGCTCTGTCGCCTTAACAAGCGGAGGGTCTCGGGTTTAATTCCTGGTACAGGGTAGGTCCTAATATCCAAGATTTCTAGATAACAGATTGCCATGACTATTCCCTCAAACGCTGAGTGCAAGAGATGGAAATGATGACTCTTCTGTATGTTGTTTTTTAACGAGGTATAGAACGTTATAAAAGAACATTCGCTGTATTGGCAGCTGCCTTGGGTGTTGGGACTTTCTTTGCTATATTGTCGTCTGGGCAGCCGCCTATGATATATCACCCATATGAATGAACCTGAAACACTGATTAGTTTTTGCCTGTTTCAGAAAAGCCTTTTGAGTCCCATTCCCCAAACACAGTTTGTGTCTTATCGTTGTATTACATCACGCCAATAATTTTTCACTCAATATTGTGATGTGACAAATAATTCTACCTGTGCTATGAGTTGATGCCAAAGCAGTTTGGATTCTTGTACGTGCCACACATACGGTGGCATGTAACCTTGGTTTTATAAGGTCTCACCCAACAGACGCTTAACTTTCATTCTGTATGCCAAACGCTTGGCAAAAAAAAAAAAAAAAAAAAAAAGTCGCCACCATTTTTCAAATTTAGATTTTGAATTTTGAATAGTGTTTTACGCCAAGCTCAACAATTTTTTCAGTTATATGGTGGTGACGAGTTTTTAATGGTGGAGGAGAGAACCAGCGGTTACAATGTACCCGGAAAGAGACCATCGGCCTTCCGCAAGTAAACTGGCAAACTTTCTCACAAAAATCACCTCAGGTTTCTGCTGGGCCTGAACTTACACTGAAAAGAAGTGAGATACTTCGTGGTTCAAAGTGTTATGATCTAACAACTCGACCCCACCATTTTTAAAAGTTTCTGGTAAGACACGTTACCGTGAATGGAACCCGGAACCTCCCGCTTGCGTTTCCTAAAATAGTCTTCAGATGCAAGTTGATCTATGGCTAGTCATGCTGTACTTAAAGTACTGCCTGTGAAGACTAGCCCACTTGCAATACCCCTATAGCATCTTTCTATATTTAAGATGAGCTACTAATACTGTAGGACCTAAAGTAAACAATATTGTCATCATCACAACCACCACCCAATGATGATGATCATCATCATTATCATCATCCCAGTTTAAACAGCAGCCTGTGGAGACATTTCTTTTTAAATTTTCGATGACTAGATTTCTTCAGGATGACATGAATTTTATCATTCATTTCGTAATGATGCCGGGGTACTTAGTCTACATACAACCATTTGAGTACAGCACTGACGAGATAGCATCTATCCGTGACTTCATTACGCACTGTGACGAACAGTTAAAGATGTAGTGTCAGTATCATACGCTCTCATAGCCACAGGCTGTGAACGCAACGGGATTTGATAACCGTGTTATGCTTCATAAAACGATATAAAAAGATCAACTTATTAGATAAGCAGGAGAAAATGAAAACTAAGATTAAATCAAATTTAATCAAGTATAGCAGGATTCAATGAGGGCAAACCATCTGCACGTAAACCAATTCAATGACGGTAAGTAGTCCGCCGTTAGCACGCACCTAGTTTTTGACGAAATGACCATGAAAAGGGTTCATAATCGAAATCTCTTCGTCTTAACGAGATTAGTATAAGCATAATGTTTGTAAATGATTCTACTGAAAGGCCAGATTTAGGTTACAAAGAGGACGCTTCCTTTGAAGTATAAATATGGTCTATATTTGACGTATACGGGTAGCCAGAATGGCTGGGGGGATTGCGATAATTCCTGACGTATAGGCTTCGGCGGTGACAAAACACATTAAGTGAAAGTAGAAAGAGAAACTAGAAATGATTTAAATAGGTAGATATCAGAACCATGAAACCGGTGCTAGATAGAGATATTAAAAGATTTAATTGATACACTATACTTCGGAATCGTTTTTGAAATATCTTTCACTCTCTCTCTATATAAATACATTTGACATGTATCCCCTGCCGCTAAGTGATTATAATAAGAGAGTTTTATAATATTTCAGTTTCAACAGGAAGTGTATTGGCTACCAAACACTGGGTAACATTTTTGTAACCACGTGAAATATTTCAATATGGATTGCAATAATAAATGACAGATCGTCTTTATTTTAATAAGGAGGCTCCAAAGTGCCATGTAAAAATATATAAGACGTGCACACAAGTTGAGTGGTATCATTGTCTCCAATATCAAAGATATTGTTCTTTGGGCCTGTCTGTTTGTAACATCCTGGTTTCCATTAGATGGTTTATGTTCTTACCATTTTGAAATTTTTTGGAGGAGAATCATCGAAACTGGATTTTAGTTGTCGTCTGATTTTATAGTACATAGATTAGTGTCATATTTTAATTTTCGAATTTACTAGCTGGGTGGTAAATACAAATTTTGGATTTACCACCCACCTAGTAAATTCAAAAATTAAAACATGACACTAGTCACTGTGAATCTCCAATACTGTAAGAGCCACCTTTCTATATATACACCAATGCCTTCAGAATGTTTGCTTGAATATTGTTTTACGCCACTCATAATTTTGATTCCGCCATATGGTGGCAGCCAGTATTTAATTGTGGAGGAAAGAACCGGGTTACAGTGTGCCGAGAAGAGAACACCGGTCTTCCGCAAGAAAAATGACAAACTTTCTCACAAAATCAGCCTGACTCGAACTCGCGTTAAGCAGAGGTGAAACACTTCATGGCTCAAAGCGCGATGATACAGGCCTAACCATTCCGCCACGGAGACCCTCGTAGATAGTCATACAGAGATACGCCAACACATTGTCAATAAAGTTATTTTTTCCCTCCAAAAATAGAAAACCAAATTGACAAAGCTTAGATAAATTCTGATAGTGGTTCATGTTTATTTAAAGAACCCCCTTTTTGAAATATCTGCAAAAATCCCCCTGAGTATCGAAGATACAAAAGATCCCATAAAATGGGAAAGTAATAATAACAAAGAAAATACCAAAATATCAACACTGAACGATATGCGCAGAAAAATACACACAACAAATGGATAATAAAAAATGCTATGCCCCGGAGAACCCAGACATTTATAAATACATGTATGTTTGAATCCTGTATTACTGGAAATGTTCGTGTATATTTATTTTCGACCTGTATTGACAACAAAAAATATTCACTCCGTCTTAAATTCGCCCTAAATCACCATAGTCACGTGGGTTTCCACGAATCAGTTATTTAGCTGGAAACTTTCATCTTCATTTTCAAAACGCCCCATCATCTCGAAAATTAAACAGGAGTCAATATTTTCAGGTATACAGTATCTCCGAATACTAAGCGACCTAGGACCATCACTGACTCTAATACACCCATCCTCTAATACTCATAGTGTATCATTTCGTAGAAGAATTACTCTTTATGCGTTACTACACGATATCTTGATAAAATATTGAAAAAGTTGTTTACTCCCATGTCAAAATATACGAATAAACCATTCAGAATTTGAAAATAGAACACTCAGCATACCATTCTGACCTTTTTCTCTAAATTATACCGGTAGGCCTAATTCCTATACTACTAAAACATTTTCAAATGTCTGATGCATCAAAACGTTATGATGATTTCAAAGCAAAGTTACATAGGGCAGATGAATTTTAGAGTAGAAATACTTTGCGGGCTCATTTCCTACTTAAATTGGATGTGGCTCATGTAAGTGGAGTTATGAGGCATTCCTTTAAGAATTTACCTCATAGACGTAAAACAAATGAGGACCATTAGTATTACATGTATTTGATATAACACTTTGTACATAAAGATCATAGAATATCATTACACAGACAGATGTAAGCCAAGGATTGTGTGTATGATAATGTTTGCGCAGCGTAGGTTACTAACTTAATGACCCTGTGATACATTTACATTTAGGGATTTTTACATGACGTCGGAAGCAGGGAGTGGGAATGGGGGTTGAAGGGCTTATTAAAGACCCCAGCTATTTGACAGTACATGATTCTAATAAAGAATCTGAATCTAAATGGTTCATATTGTATTGTTATTACACACAAATAGAATTTTATCGTCTGGAATAAGTCAATAAAATACCTTTTCCGTAGTCCCCAAGATGATATCCATTCTGACGAGCCTGTTCTTACATTACTAGCTAGTGAAGGTATTTTATCAGTAATGTTTATGTACCACCGACAAATTTCTCTCTCTCTCTCTCACTTATATGGGTATGTCACCAGGAGTAGATGAAACACCCGCAAACTTTAGCTTGTGCTATGGACATTATCCAATGCTGTAACGGTTCTTTGACAAGCATTACTGTAGTGCCACAGAACCTTATCATTAAGCTTTCATCCGAAATAAGACCCATGACTTTCAACAGACCTTTTCCAAAAATGTTCTGTTCCGACAGGGTTCGTAATAATATCATGCACCTTCAACAAAAAATGTTTCCTACATAACTTCCGTTTAAAGAGTTTATCGCATAGGCGACCAAAAATATGTATTACGTACAATGAAAGGAGCCAGATTTGAGAAGTAGCCTAAAGTAAAGGCATGTCACTTGTCAACTTTACAAGAATGAACATTTAGTTTAACCCCCCCACTCAAATGACCCGAAACAAGATATTGAATATCGTCAATTTAGATGTTATGAAACCCCAAATTACCTCGGTCGCATTTCTGTTGACGTCACGTGATCCGAGTACAAACTAAACGGAATGTGACAACTAGAAAAAGGCTTACTCTCATACTCGAAGGGACAGTCATACCTAAGGCTTGTAAACAAAAGCATTGACCGCTCCACCACCAAGCGTTCGCCACATAAGAGACCCGAGTCTTACCGACAACAACACCTTGGAGAACCCTCACTGTATTTGTAGAAGTCCATAGTTCAAATTAAAATTTTGTGGCACCTAACACATATGCTAGCTGGTCTCAACTCCATGTCAGTGAAATGTTCTTGGAGGGTGTAAAACAACAACAAAACGAAAATTAGAGGTGGGGGTATGTTGCGTTTTACATTTACATCAATAGGCATTAGAAACAACAACAACATCGACGATGACAACAACAACAACAAACAAATAAACAAACTACAGGTCCACCAAGGTAAGTTGGCACATGTTTACAAACACAACGAGTCTAAATCAAATCATAACAGGGGCGACAAGCCACTTGTCACAAAAGTATTAGAGATTCAGTAATGCATGGAGTCCATGCAAAGCAATTAAGTTTGACCTATACAACCTATTTTTGGTATCGTTTTGATTTTTGACTCAACCCGGATGTGCCACTTTACCTTGGTATACCTATAGGTTACATCCAATGACATTATTTATTGTTTGATTTATATACATTCCATCCTAAATATCTGAGGTTGAGTACAGTTAAAAATGTCAGTGGCAAAGCGTTATTTTTTTATCCAATGTCAAACAGTAAAATATTTTGATACAGCTAGGGGATTGTGATAAGTGATATACTTAATTCACAAAACGAACAAAGTTCAAGAATTTTGTTACTGATGAATGCAAGAGAAATGAGTTTTCGTCATAAATAACTCACACATTTTCAAGTACATAAATAATCCATTTCAATCACAGAAGAAATCGGTGCAAACATGCAGTGCAACTAAGAGTATTTATGCAATTTTAACAGTATCTTCTGAAATAAAGAGAAAGAAGAGAGAATGGCGGAGAAAACGATAAAATACTAGTCACATTTGGCACAATATTGCAATTTAAATCACCAAATTTCTACATGTGAAAACATCAAAGAAATGTAGAGTGCCCCTCATGCTCATCACGAACACTTCAATTTAAAAAAAAAAATAACTTCATCATGACTAAGTCTCGAGATTTTCATTTTTTGGGTATTTGTAAATTTGTAACCAATGGTAATGTTTGGGTAATTATACACAATCACACATGATTTCTCATCATATGTAATACAACTGGTTTCATCAGATTTAAGAGTTTGTTGTGAGCAGCCTCTTTACTTCAGCTATAAAGATATAATCACACACATTAAATATTGATATGAACATTTAAGAAATCTACATCTAATATTTCGCGTCTAACTGAGAACAGACTAAGATATAAACACACAGAATTTACCCTTTTATTCAATGAAAAATTTACATCTTCAAAACAATTGATAAAGTGGTTGAATTAGTCGCACAAGTGGTAAAACAGAAAATTCTGTTCTTGAATAAACAAGATATATGTGCTCACCTGTTGAAAATAAATTTCAACTTAATTGTCGGTTTCATATCTGTTGCCGCAGTTTCTCGTTGTACCTTTTACTGAAAAAGAAAAACCCAACGGAGCTTGTTTTATCTGCGTGGTGATTAGTGTTTTCATTTCGCGAAATCCAAATATCAAGGAACTTCAGACATTCCAAAAATTTCTCATTAATTATAAGATTAATTACGGTTTCGCTTTCTCTTTACCCGGTGCTATCATAAAGTTAATATTCGTATTGATACGCAGAGCGACACCTGAAGTGAATTATTCCGTGTATTCTTGGATTTGTGTTTTATTGCTATTTCAGGTGTACTTTAGATGATAATCTTATTCTGTGGACATAAAAACTCTGCAAGAATGGAGAATTATTGGCAAATTGTGAGAGAGAGGAAAAGGAAATACTTGCAACTTGTAACTTTTACCAGAAATTTATTGAATTTATCAGCACACCTGAAAGGTACTGAAAATTACGACAAGGGAACATCTATGTTTCCACATTTTATTATCGCAAAAAAGCGGGAGTAATGAAAAGTAAATTATGTTTACTCAATAACATTTGCAGGGTTTGGAATTACAGTAGATAAGTTTGTTCTGTCAGATCAAGGGAAGATTTTCAAAAAAGTATTGAAACACTAAAACAATCAAAATGTTTTTATACCAAGTCAGGCAGGAGTATAACAATATAAAGTACTGAAATTTATGACTAGTTTCAACAGAATTTCAAATTCTTAATGAGAATTTACAAAGTGCTTAGCAGAACAAGTGCTACAGTTAATGTCAATATGAGAAATTGCAATGTCAATTTATAAAATGATCAGTTAGAAAGGAATGCCATTTTGAAATGTTATATAAGAAGTCTAGACGATGTAATATTTAATGAAAATTGTACTTCTACACAGGGATCAGTAAGAAGGATAACAATTTATAAATTATACAGGTAGTCACACCAAAGATAAAAATAAAAAAAAAGATAAGTCTAAAATGTCAGCTTGTACAAGTATAAGTCTAAAATGTCAGCATGTACAGGTATAAGTCTAAAATGACAGATATAAGTATAAAATGTCAGCTTGTACAGGTATAAGTCTAAAATGTCAGCTTGTACAGGTATAAGTCTAAAATGTCAGCTTGTACAGGTATAAGTCTAAAATGTCAGCTTGTACAGGTATTAGTCTAAAATGTCATCTTGTACATATATAAGTCTAAAATGTCATCTTGTACAAGTATAAGTCTAAAATGTCATCTTGTACATATATAAGTCTAAAATGTCAGCTTGTACAGGTATAAGTCTAAAATGTCAACAAGTATAAGTCTAAAATGTCAGCTTGTACAGGGTCATAATATATAAGTAAAAAATGTCAGCATGTAGCTATAAGTCTAAAATGTCAGATTGTACAGTGTAAAATGTCAGCTTGTAGGGATAAGTATAAGTCTAAAATGTCATCTTGTACATGTCAAAAATGTCAGCTTGTACAGTAAGTAAAAAAAATAATGTCTATAAGTCTAAAATGTCAGCTTGTACATATATAAGTCTAAAATGTCATCTTGTACAAGTATAAGTCTAAAATGTCAGCTTGTACATATATAAGTCTAAAATGTCAGCTTGTACATATATACATGTAAGTAATAAAAATGTCAGCATGTACAGCTATAAGTCTAAAATGTCAGCTTGTACAGGTATAAGCCTAAAATGTCTCTTTGTATAGTGATAAGTCTAGAGTGTAAATTTGTACAGGGATAAGTCTAGAATGTCACTTTGTACCAGATAAGTCTAGTGTCAACTTGAATAGGGATAAGTCTAAATTGTCAACATGTTCAGGGACAGGTCTAGAGTGTCAACTTGTACAGGGATAAGTCTAGAATGTCAACATGTACAGGGATAAGTCTAGAATGTCAATTTGTACAGGGATAAGTCTAGAATGTCAACATGTACAGGGATAAGTCTAGAGTATCCGTGTACAGGGATAAGTCTAGAGTATCCGTGTACAGGGATAAGTCTAGAGTATCCGTGTACAGGGATAAGTCTAGGGTGTCAACATGTACAGGGATAAGTCTAGAGTATCCGTGTACAGGGATAAGTCTAGGGTGTCAACATGTACAGGGATAAGTCTAGAGTATCCGTGTACAGGGATAAGTCTAGAGTATCCGTGTACAGGGATAAGTCTAGGGTGTCAACATGTACAGGGATAAGTCTAGAGTATCCGTGTACAGGGATAAGTCTAGGGTGTCAACATGTACAGGGATAAGTCTAGAGTATCCGTGTACAGGGATAAGTCTAGAGTATCCGTGTACAGGGATAAGTCTAGAGTATCCGTGTACAGGGATAAGTCTAGGGTGTCAACATGTACAGGGATAAGTCTAGAATGTCAATTTGTACAGGGATAAGTCTAGAATGTCAACATGTACAGGGATAAGTCTAGAATGTCAATTTGTACAGGGATAAGTCTAGAATGTCAACATGTACAGGGATAAGTCTAGAGTATCCGTGTACAGGGATAAGTCTAGGGTGTCAACATGTACAGGGATAAGTCTAGAATGTCAATTTGTACAGGGATAAGTCTAGAATGTCAACATGTACAGGGATAAGTCTAGAATGTCAATTTGTACAGGGATAAGTCTAGAATGTCAACGTGTACAGGGATAAGTCTAGAGTATCCGTGTACAGGGATAAGTCTAGAGTGTCAATGTGTACAGGGATAAATCTAGAGTGTCAATGTGTACAGGGATAAGTTTAGAGTGTCAATGTGTACAGGGATAAGTCTAGAGTGTCAATTTGCATGTTAATTTGCACAGGGATAAATATAAATGTGTTTTAATGAAAATTGGATGAATACAGCCTAAAGATGTCAAATGTACTGCGAACAGTAAAAACAAGAGGGCATCAATTGCTCACCTGAGAACCATCTACAAATGGGGAAAGAAGACCAAGAGCAGTAAAAACAATAGGCTGATCTGGCATAGAAACATAAATATTGCTGTTTTAAGAAATTCAAATAAAAAATTCTAGAAATTAAATTTCATCAAAATTCTTGCAAAAAAACCATTTCCTCTCCTAATTACAAGTAAAATTTCTTTTCAATTCATGTAGTGGTTTTGGAGAAGAAGATTTTTAAAGAGGGATACCTTATGGAACCTAATTTGACCCACCCCAGATACACCCCTGGGCCAATCTGGCTGAAAACTATAAAACTATAAACTTCATAGAGGACCTTGAGTACTTGCTTCCTGTAAATTTTCGTCAATACATGTATTCCTTCAGTGGTTTTGAAACAAAAGCTGATACTGTGAAAAATGCACCCCTTCCCCCTCTTAAAAAATCATAAAAAAGGTCTAGAAATTAAATTTTGGCAAATTTCTTGCACAAATCCATTTCTTCACCTAATTACAATTGAAGTACATTAAATGAATGCATCAAAGTGAAAGCAAGGGGAGATAATTGAGGAAATAATGCAAAAATGAATGTAAATGACCTCAAAAACGCGTAAAAAATTAATATTCTGATTTCTATGAAAAATACAAACTTGCATCATACATCCATGTAGATCACTCAGAAACAATCTGTTTTTCAATTCATACAGCGGTTTTGGAAAAGAAGATTTTTAAAGAGGGATACTTTTTGGGACCTATTCTGCCTCGCCCTGGATCCACCCATGGGCCAATCTGGCTGAAAACTTCAAACTTGGTAAGGGACCTTGAGCACTTGCTTCCTGTCAAGTTTCATCAAAATCCCTTCATGATTTCAGAGAAGTCAAAAATCTGAAAAGTTTATGGATGGACAGGGAGTTATCACAGTAGCTTACTTGAACCTTTGGCTCAGGTGAGCTAAAAAAAAGCAATTTATAGCATCAGTCTAGACAACATGTCTAGATAAGGATACCGATTCTACCAGGAACTTTCTAGATAAGGATACCGATTCTACCAGGAACTTTCTAGATAAGGATACCGATTCTACTAGGAACTTTCTAGATAAGGATGCCAATTCTACCAGGAACTTTCTAGATAAGGATGTCAATTCTACTAGGATCAGTTAAGAAAAATTACCTCTAGATACATGTATAAGAGCTCTGATTTTTTGCCTACCAACTAGGACTTACCTATAGTCTTTTTAAAGATAGAAAATTGACTCAAGAAAAAATGACTTTAAATAGGCAAAGATCAATCTAGTTAAAAATCTATCTACAATTGCTCCCATTTTCTGATATGTCATGTATAGGATCTAACACAATTGCTATAAGGTCACTTTTCGACCAATCAAAATGGGACTTACACAATCTTGAAAATCAAATGGCAAAGAAATGTGAAATCCAGAAGTACATATACAGAATTCTTTTCATAACCATGGATAGGTTTGAATCACCATAGATATGCTGATAGAATTTTGCAGACTGACCATTTCCTTGTTATAAACTTTAAAGGTGTTTTAAGTCGAATTTTCATTGGTCAAACATTTCACATCCACCAGAAGTCATCTGCATGTGACTCCATAGCAGACTCTCAACCAAGAAAAAATGCAACAGTTTATGTCAGTTCATAGACCAGTAGTTGCTTCTCAATCCAGCCAAAACAAAAATAAAAAAGAAACCATATTCGACCCAATAAACTCCCAGGGCACTACAAAAATTGGGAGACTGGTAGGGGGTTATTAGGACCAATTAATAATAAAATTAATGAAAAAGAGTTATGTTTTTATTTCGCACAGTGGTAACGTTGTTGTAGTTATTACTGAGGACACCCATCAGCAATCTTCTGTTGCTGGAGTATTAGAGATAAACAGTAACTTAGGTTTTTCTGGTCCACATCTCCTCGTCAAACAGCTAGAAAAGATAGTAGATCCGCCATGTAAAAAAGGTGAGTAGATTTGAACTATAGGGGTGCATGTAGGGACATGAGCCCTTATTGGGTCGAATATGATGTCGACAAATAGACAATACAAAGACTCATATGAGATAAGTTTTAATTTGAATATCTAATGTCATGACATCATGAAATACAACTGAAATCTGTATCAGAACACAAATCATTGCGTTCACTGAGAAAAACGGAGTTCATGAGCACAATAAATAGGTGTTTTATGGAAACTTCACACTGCCAATGAAATGCCGTAATTTATACTATCTGGAGCAGATTATGTGGTAAAAGAAGACATAGAAAACCTGGTAACAGGTTTATGAGGTGAACAGATTTCACTACTGTGTCAAATCATGTAAAAACGCCACAAAATATCTAAAAAGCTAAATGTGTTTTAACTTGGATATAATCGAAGAACAGCATGATTCCTGTTTCTGTGATGTGAAAATGACAAGTTCATCAGTCAAACAAATTGACAAGGAAATCTGGAACTCTTCTCAGTCAACCTGCATGAGCTTTCTAGTTTTTTTGTAGCACTTAGGTTATTTTAACAATGATTCCAACATAAATTGATAAGAGAAATACGAATCACATCCACTTTAGCACTGTTCTGGTATGTATATACAATGTGACTCACTGGTTCTCACATGTACTAACAAGAAGACACTCTCACTCTCACTGACATCATCAATCTCCTCTACCCTTGCCTGGCCTTTGTGGACCGCCTCGGCCACCACCTCGCCCACCTCCACGGCTTCCAAATGCACCTGTAATTATAGAAAGATATGTATCTTAGGAAAATGATGTTATTACCTGTACAGTAACAAAGTACTCTACCTGGAGACAGACATTTATCAGTAAAACAGTATGAATTTAAAATCTAGGTAAGTGGAATACATGTATACATGTATATGCATCTCACAATAAGGCAATGTAAGGGTCATAGGTATTTCATATGCAGGTTGTGGGTTCAAGTGTGGGTGCTGCAGTTGGGTGCTCCTTTAAGATGGCAAAAATGTGTAAAGCTTTTAATTTTTCTATAAAAAGGTGGAAAATTAATAACAAATTACTGAAATGTTCATCCCTTGCTACACTCAGAAAAATATATTCTATAGTTTTTGCCCCTCTAACTTGAAATACTTAATCCGCCCCTGATATGAGACTTATCACTAAGGTCTGTGAACCTTGATATTGGTTCATATTTGATTTTGTTTTTGTTGTTTTACATCCCATCAAGAACTTTTCACTTATATTGAGATGTCACCAGCTTTAGGTGAAGTGCCACAAATTTTTGCCTGTGCTATGGACTGACATGCCACACCTTCCGCGACACAGTACCGGTACCTCAGTTTAAGTCTCATCTGAAAGACCCATGAATTTTTCTCTGTATGCCGAGCGCTTTGTGAAGAAACAGTCACTACCATTTTTAATTTGGATCATATCACTGGGATTTATTTATATGTACAACACTATTTCTCAGACTTGTCATATCTTCAACGGTGAAGATTTTTGGAGGGAAATTTAACAACAAAAAGTGAAACAGAACATTAATTTTATCAGTTTCGTAAGGAGCACTACATGCTTTTACGTAAGTAATTAACATAAAACAACTATGTGCATTCTACGGAATTACAGATATACACAACATGTATCCACATAACGTACATGTATATACCGGTAATATAATAACTGTACATTTGTCAGTTTTACCATCAAATATCACAATGGTGGTACAATGTAATATCAAAAATGCTTTTGATCTCTTTCACTCCCGAGTATGTTAATGGTATGTTCTTTTCTGGTAAATTAAACTACCGTAGTTCATTATGGTCTGTGCTGTTGTAGGGGTTAACAAACTACATTGTAACTGGTTGTAGGGTCAAAATTAAATTTTTACAGGAACTGATGTTTCTGGCCTACACAGATAAATAAAACACTTATAATACAGCATTTTTACAGCATAGGTTTATAAAAAGAAATCAAAGCGTCTTAGTCACCACAGCTAATTTTCACCTCTGTGCACCGTAATTGGTGAAGAAGTTTTTAAAACAATGTAATGATATTTCTTTCCCAAGTTTATAGAGAATACAATAAAAGAATCAATGAAATATAATAAAGTACACCTTTAAAGAGATAAAAAAAGGTAAAGTATTTGTAAGAATGAGTATGTCAAGTGTTTATGTCAACAAGATCTGAAATATCAGTTATCAAAAAAAAAAAATCATCACACAAAAATATGTCTACAAGCTCTGCATCATACACAGGGTTTATAAAAACCTTTGGGTAAAGAATTCGAGGACTTTTAAAGACATTGTTTATAAGATTCAAGAATATTTTCAAGTTAACTTTTGTACAATTTTTTGTATAACATGTACAACAACTGTAATAAAGATTTATGATTTACAATACAAGTATGGCTTCTCTAGAATGTTCCAAAGCAAACTTTATTATGTTTTGAAGATTTTACAATAGCGTTAATATTTGAATAACTTGTATCATTCATTCATTAGCTGAACTAGAAATTGACTAAAACAAATTCTAATGTTATAATACAAGAATTAAATAGAATTCAAGTATTTCTCAAGATTAAAATTGATTTTTAATGATTTTTTTCAGGACAATTAACTGTTTTCAAGTAAAATGTCAAATTCAAGGGTTTGACACAACCATAGATTAATGATGCTTTACTTTTTACAATCAATATTTATACTTTGTTAACAACAAAGAAGAAACAATTTTATACAGGTGAAATATAAAAAACATCAATATTACAGACATGTATACAGAAGGAGAAAGAGACAGAGAGAGAGAGAGAGAGAATGATAGATAAAGAAAGAAAAATAAAGAGAGATAGAGAAAAAAGAGAACAAAACAGATTGAGAGAGACAGATAGAGAAAAGTAAAAAATAGAGAGATAAAAAGAGACAGAGAAAAGAGAAAATGAGAGAGAGAGAGAGAGAGAGAGAGAGAGAGAGAGAGAGAGAGAGAGAGAGAGTGAGATAGAGGGAGGCTAAAACTGAACTTAAATGTAGATGATATTCATTTCCTATTGTAAGTTTGAACATCCACTAAAAATGTTTGAGTGTTTATTTCTTACATACATGCATGTTAAAAAGATATTCCTAGAGAATTATTTTTGGTGATGATAAGGATTTTCTTCTGTATAAACTCATAAACTCAAACTAAAGCAAAATTTTAATTCTGAATGACTTTTTGAAATGTGCATGTATCAGTGACTGAAGTGCTTTATTAGCTCCCACCCAATCCTAAACTGACTTTTTCAAAAAAAAAAAAAAGGAAAAAAAAAAAAAGAAAGATAAATATCTCTCTGGCTTTTGAAACTTTAATCCTATCCATCTTTAAAATTTGAAATACATGCCAATTTATCATACATGATCACAGAAGGGAAAAGGGAGAAGTGATTTTGTAATGGTTAAACTTATACATTGTACATCAAATTAATAGGTAAGGATAAATATGTCACTACCTGTAATTAGCAGCAACCTTGAGAAAAGAGACATAGAGCACTGTGCCCGACACAATTAAACTTAAGAATTTCCTCAAGTCTGAGAATTTTCTCAACATGGCCTGCTTAGCCAATAAAGTTTCAGGATCAGCCAAGGTTGAGTAAAAATTTTGGACTTACATATAAGTCATGCTTGAGTTTTTATGGAACCATACTCTGATGTCCATAATGGATGTAAAATACTGGGTAAATGTGATGGTCAAATATTTTATCAAATAGAAAAAAAAAAAAAGAAAAAATATGGAAACATTTAAGGGGAGGAAGGGTACCCTGGGGTATACAAAAAAAAACTTATCAAATTTTTCTTATTTTTTGCATATTTATTCATAATGAATGTATGGATTAATAGAATGAATAATCTAGCACATTTGTGGGTATATAAGGGATAGTTACATATGCAAGAGTTATGCCCCTTTCCAGAATTTTGATTCTTTTCATCAACTATCCTATTCATTATTAAAAATATTTACAAAACTCATTTTTATAGCTAACTTGATAAAATTTGATAAAATGCCATAGTATCAATGTGTTTTTATGCTTTTATTAGAGTCGGTGAATAAAGAGGACAAAAGATTGAAAGCTGTGACCCCTAAAATACCAAATTTTTATAACACTTACATCTTAAATTTGGTCACTGTAAAAAATTAAGTCATCAAAATTTTTTTATTTTTTCTGTAAATGATCAATTCAGAATGGTTAACAATTATTTAGAGTCAATAAAACAAGTTGTGGGTATATAGCGAAGAAATAACATCTTGAAGTATGCCGAAATAGAGTATTTTTAATAAGAAATTCTTTAAGAGAAGACTGTACCACCATTTGACCTTGAGTGTGACCTTGAACATGACCTTGATCGGGCAATGCACCTCGTCACAATGAACCTTCCCTGTAAGTTTCACAAAAGTATCATATACAATAAGAAAGTAATGATAATTTATGTCAAAATGTTACTGTATCCAGAGAAACAGACAGAGGGACAAAAAATGCCAGACAATATGAAGCTGTGTTTCATAGCTGACTCAAAAACATATGACTGCTAAATTAATTTTGTCACAAAGAACAATATAATTTACCTCTTGATGTTAATTCACCATTCAGTTTATATCTTTTGTGGACAAATTTATGTCGTCTGTCGTTTTTGTTTAGATTGCCAACATCAATTCCTGTTTATATTACTAATATTGACATTCAGGTCATGTGACCAGGTGTCCTTCTTCCCCTTAAGTACTCAGCCATATAACTTCGAGTGTTATTCAGGACTGCAAATTTTATTTAACATCAGCTTATTCTGGAATCTGATTGGCTAAGCAGGCTAAATAAAGAATACTCCAAGATTTAATCATACATTGGAATCTCGTTATGTCGAAATTGGATGAGTCGAAATTCTGGTTTTGTCAAAGTTGAATGGCTGGTCCCAATTTTTACGGATAGATAGATAGATATGGTACATGTAATTAAAATTTCAGTTATCTCAAATTCTAGATATATCAATGTAATGGGGGTGGTCCCATGATGTTTAACATAACAAAATTCTAGGCAAAACTCGCTTATAACAAATTTCAAGGGACCTTATTGTTCATTTTAGTTATATGATAATATGATGAACAGTTTTTTATATAGTTTTAAGCGAAGTGGACTGGAGAGTTAAAACAAAATTTGATCAGAAAAAAATTCACTATAAATCCAGGCTAAACAGGAACTTTTTGGGAGGTCAAAAGAAAACAAAAAGGTTTTTGTTGAATTTTATTTACACAACTATAATTTTTGCTTGGCAAAAAGTTAAGAATTGACTTTCATTTAAATGATATTGATCAGTTTGTTATACTTCTATAAAAGATGTTTGATAAGGCATCATGGGACATAGAAATTGGTTTGTTATAAGCAAAAATTTGTTATATAAAATTTGTTGTAAAATTGTTTTCAACTAAGAATATATATATTGGTGCAGTCAGGGAATATTTATTGATTCGTTATGTGCATAGATTCATACAAAACAAGTTTGTTATATTCAAATTTCACTGTACATGTATTTTTAAGTTTAAAGGCCGAGAACTATGATCTTGTTGATTTTTCTCTAAATGCTTTTTTAAGTGAATGCAAAGTAGAGATATCATACAAAGTTCAACTGTAGATTCCTAATATTATACACACATCATCCAGTACTATGTACATGTAACTAATCAAGATTTGTTTATGTCCAGATTTCTGGTTTTCTGCACTCATTTTCCTAACAAATCAACAAGTAATTTATAGCTGACCTCCACACTTTCTCCATGGCAGGATGATCAGAGCCAGCGTCTGACCACCTGTTTCGATAAATATACTGGCAAAACCAGGTAACATACAATCACATGCTGAAGACATGTTGAAACGAAACTCACGCACTTTAAAAAACAAAAAGACGATCAATCCATGTTTTTTTTACTGTCTGTTTGGATTGTTTTTATGTGTTTTAAGTGATCAATACCAGATGTGATTTCTCTTTATCTGATAAAAATCTCTGAACTTTATTAAGAAGGCTGCCATTATCACTACAGAACTTGAATTGGTATGTTCTACTGGTGGTTCTGTTGTTGTGGTTAATTGTAGAAGATCACCGCTTTGAACTATGACAAGTCAATGATTTTTAAAATTCTTTCTTGCTGGATTTTTGTTCTGTTTCTTTGAAAGTTATTTTAATGCCACACTCAAAAATTTTTTCAGTTCAATGGTGGTGGCCAGTTTTTAATGGTGGAGGAGAGAACCCAGTTACACAGTTACAATGTACCCAGGAAGAGACCACCAGCCTTGTAAGTTAACTGGCAAACACACACGAACAATTATCTGAGTGACTGAAATTTTTCTACCCTCACCAAAAATGGGCCTGTACCTTTCCAATACAGAATGTTGCAGTGTTTTCCAAAAATTGGGAAAAGATCAAACTGCATTACAAATACAAATTTATAATGTATATAAGAATATAATTTCTCTGACATATTTTGCTTCAACTACGGTACATTTCTTATCATTTTCTGGTTTTTTCTTCAATTAATCACATTTTTTATCACAGAGGTTACAATTGGGAATTTTCTGGCCTGAAATTAGGAATAATGTGACCATTTTGTTATAGGGAATGGGCCCTTATACCGAACCTGCACAGACCCAAAAAAAGACTCTGAGTGATCAAACTTTATAGGTGACCCTTTAACACACTTACACTGGGGACGTTGAAGAAATCCTCCTTGGGAGGCAGAGTTGTTCTATGACATGGTTGATAATAACAATATGTGTGGGCTTCTGATGGGTGTGAAAAAACAAAACAAAAATGACAGCATCAAATGTATTCTGTAGATATACAAACAGATAAAAATATTTTCAAATTGCATCAGAAATACTGGAGAATGATAAAGGAGCGAGTGGTGATATGGCTGGTTATATTGTAGATAACCTCTTCATACGCTAAATGCATATTTTTATTCATTTATCAGTAAATTTCAAAAAGCATTTATTTCAAGATTTCATCACAGTCTAAACAGGATGTCCTTTACTTTGCTCTAGGTGGATCCTTCATCCCATCAACAATTCTGCAGACTTACAAATCACAACATATGACCGAGGTCTGCTTCTGGTGTGTCTCCTATTTATCAAGGGATAGACAATTAACAAAATATATATAACCCTCGGCTTATCTACGTAATCTTGAAAACAAACATACAGACTAGGATCCACAAAAAAGAAAATCAAAATATGTGTATTAATCTCCGTCCATCTTCTCTGCAATCTCCACAGAGACAAAAACATGCCCCGAACCACAAAGATAGGAATCTTAATAAACATAAAATTTGATAAACGGAAATGATGCACTAAAACCCCAACAAAAAACAAACAAACAAAAATCTCCCCAAAGAACATAAGTCTACTGTTAAACATTATTTATGAATGCAAAATTTTATAATTCATTTTGTCAAAACGAGATAGAATCAAATTTATGACTTATGTATGTAGATGTATATCCTTTCAGCAAGAAAGGATATATATCATGGCGAAAAAAATGGCTTGAAGACAGAAATCAATAAAAATGATTTTTTACGAGTTATGACGATAGACATTAGAATACTTTATCTGCAAGAAACATGAAATGGATCTCCTTTATCAATGATTAAATCCCGACTTACATATTGAATTGAGAAAAAGAAAAAAAGAATCAATTAGGATATAATTCAACACCTACAGGAAGTTGATAAAATTTATTTTGATATTAGAATACAAAATTGAAAATGTATAAGTGTGATTGTTTGTTATATATCAACGTGGTGCATGCGATACCTTATGCGTGGTATGATCATATCAGTCTCTAATCTAAATTCCTTTCTAGAATTTTGAGGCTTTGCCCGATTATCAATTGTATTACTATCCTTAAATATAGAGATGAAAAATGATCAAAATTTAAAACTTACATGACATCAGTGTAGTAGGTCAGTCATTTATTTTTTAATTCTAGTCCTCAATTCTATTTTTGAAGTCAAGAAACTCATAAAAAGGTGAAAAAAAATCCTTAATTTGACATAATTCTTTGTAACTATCAAGAAAGTGACACTGGTAGTAAAGAATTTGAAACCAAGACATTCTTCTTTAATCTTGAGCAGGGCTTGATGAAAGTTCATTAGTTACAAAGTATTTCTAAAATATAAAGATTTGTACAGTGTATGCATCCTTATCTTTCTTTAACTTAAACCAGAGGCTCCAGCGAGCCTGGATCGCTCACACAGATTTTTGGCAAAATGTGGAAATTCTACTTAATAAAATTTCTCCAATAAAACATCAATTGCTAATGACTTTTTTGGTAGATCTTTGCATGCTGAACTTTTAGTTTTTACACTTTCTCTCTGTTGACAATACTTTTGAAGATAAAGATCAAAACCAACCAAAAACATGAAAAATACACAAATGCACTCCCATCAGAGTCGACCTGACAATTTACTTTCTATTGACTTTTTTATATCTGTGTATGCAAAATATTTTGGTTCATAAATATATATATATATATATATACACACACACACATTTCATCCTTGATATACCACCACCTCTTGTTTTCCTTAATTTTGGCGGTATAAAAGGTTATGAATTATATCAAGGTTTATTATTTTCAAGGTGTGGTCATTTTCGTGTCATCCTTGCTGTATATCATATCTTGTATACAACTCACTACAGTAAAGTCAGACATTTTGTATATATCTGGGATGAACTGTATATAAAATGGTTCCATAGTTTCAGAGAAGGAGATTTTTTAAATACATGTAGCTTTTACATGTAAGAATGGTTGATGGATTCCAAGTGATGACAAAAAATCATATGGACCTTCGGTCCAGGAGAGCTAAAAATGTAACAAGAGTAATGTAAACATAATACTACCGTCATGAAGAAATTGTGAAAGGGTTTCTCTATAATGGAAATGTTGGTATAAATGAAGGGGTAAAGAATTAAATCCATTGCATTTATTATTCAGAAACTGTAAACTGTCATAAAATAGAAAATACAGTTTGTAACAATCTTATCACATTATTGGAAAACAACAAGTGTACTATGGTGCCATATGGAAGTTGAATATTTTCAAAAATCTGTGTAAAAATTTTGAGTTTGTGGAGATGTGCTTAGTCAGTAAATTCTAAACAGCAACCAGATACTTTCAACGAAGACCTGAGAGAGATTCTCCCCAAACATGTATGTGTCCACATGTCCATAACACTGAAAACAAACTAAACATATCTGCATTTTTAGAAACATAAATAAAAATCCAGTGAAAATTTTTGTTTTGTTTTTTACATGTGTATAATAAATTTCACTGATATGATATGAATACATTTAATAAAGCTCACTGCCATAATCAGCAGCAATTTTAATTTTTTCGTTTTAATCCAAAGTTAATATTTTATCAGACATGCTTTACAGGGAGAGTTCATTACACACAGGAATACACTTATTGTGAGATCAGTTACACTGGGGTAATGGTATAAATTATATCCTTACAGTACAGAAATCACTTAACTTTTGGTGTGATTTATTTGTTGATATCTGATGACTCGGTTTCATAAGGGAGCATAAAAAGACAGAAGCTGATAACAAAGACTTTATTTCTGTGATATTTCCAAATGAAAAATGTATACAGATTTGGTGGAGAAAAACTTAATTAAATACAGTAATAAAATATATAAATCTTGGTAATTAGAATAAAACTGTCTACTTGCTGGCTATTACTGAAGCCAGGATTTATATCCATGTTTATCTCAAGGTGAAATATCTACAACAGCTGTACTCAACTTTCACCTTTTTCTTTTTCTCATCACATACATTTTCAGTTGAAAAGAAAACATAAAATCTCTGATTCTGTGAACACAGTGGCATCTTGTTTCCACTGAATATTCTCTGATACAAACACCGAGGTGTGTTTGTCAAAATATTATTAGAAAGGTCATCCTAATGATTATGTAAGTATATAAACTTCTAACATTCTTCAAACGTTTTTGTTGATTGGTGTTAATTATGATGAAATCCATAACTTTCAATGTATGATTTATATGTCTGATCATGAATCAAACAATAATGGCAGCTGTGGACGTTATTGGATTTGTAATGAGGGAGTGCCTATGGTATGACTACCGGTACTTAAATCCCTATAAGGCAGGACAGATATCTAGCAGTAGTGTGTGGATATGTGTTCTTCTTGAGTGGTCCGTAATTTGTAAATGTCGGTCGAGAAGTATGACAGTTTTTTTATAATCCATTGTTTTGATTTTAAGCAGAATATATTAATTCTGTCTTTGATTATTTTCATTTTACTCTCTATGCGGTAAAAAGTAAAACATACATTTATAAGTCTGCCCAATACCATGACAACTTCAATGACAGGACACGTTTTCAGTGTGTAATCTATTTCATGCCTCAAAATTGAGTGTCTGTGAGGCACGGAGAGAAAATACCAGTACATTAATAAATTTTATAGTCATGAATAAAAGTAGTAAACTATGGCGAAGAAAAGCCAATTTCCAAGTCATGTATCTTTTTAGATTCACTATATTGTTATGATAAATAAATGCATACTTTGTACAATGGATGTACAGCAAGTTTCATAATGTTCATAAAAAACAACCTTCATTGAGCCTCTTACATGTAATCCCTATGTTTGTGGATCTGAGACTGTTTTAGAAGTACAGAAAGGGAACACATCGATAGTTTATTTGCATGAAGAAATACAGTAAAATAGAGAAAACATTCCAAGAATCTAGTTAATAAATATCTTTTAATACATTAATTTGTGATTATCAATAAACACAAACATTGAACAGTAGGCTAATTATAGGTGTTTTATATGTCCCTATACAAAACCCTCATTGAGCCTCCTGCTACTGCAAGTTTCTCCTTTTGAAAACATTGTACTTGTAACTTGATGCCTGTTTTCAATCCATGTGTGTAACTTTGGACCAAGTTATTTTTTATATGTTGATACATATACATCTATAGGCAGTTTGGTACAGTATGTAGAATTTTTCACAGTTGTGTAATTAAATGTTAGACATTGCCTATCTGTAAACAAATCGAAAGTAATACATGATCTTTTTTTTCTGATACTTTCGATGCCACATCAAAATTTGGTGAACACAGATAAGAATTCTTGGGTTTTGGAAACCTGTTGACCACACCTGAAAAATCATATTCAACAAAATGGAAAGAATGATTGAATATGAACAAAATCAACAGGGAACGATTTTGAATCCCAAATGGAAGGTGGGATGGTCATGGCTCACTTTGATTTAGTCTGGTTGATTAGAGATTAGTCTATTGGTTTTTTTTTATATACAAAAGTAATTTGGTCAGACAAAATTCCTTTCGGTCCAGTAATCTACCAGACTGTCTAATTGAATGTCCTGTGAAAAAAGAAATATTTCGCGAACACTAAGATGGGTGTACTACTTCAAAGGTCCACTGGGTTAAGTCATAAAAGATAAACTTAAAGCAGCAGATGTTTTATTTGTCATGAAAATTGGAAAATATAGCCAAAAATTTGGTAAACTATGAAACCATAATAAAATATATAAACTGAAATTTGAAATCAATTTCCAGAATTATGTGTGTTTAGCAAAAAATTAAACATTCCTCTCTGTAATTACAAGAAGACTTAAAGTATTACCTCTTCCGCCACGGCCTCTCTGTGGTCCACCTCTACCTCTCATTTCTCCACGACCTTTGGTCTTTTGTAATACTTCCTCTTTGACCATATCTATAACCTCATCTGGTATACGTAGATATTTAATAGTGCTACCTCTTATGTAACATTCTGGCATCCTCCAAAATCTGTCACCATCCTGAAAATGACCAAAATTTTACTACAGTAAACCTTGAAATTTTCGCCCCCTGGTTATTTTTTTTACCTTTCTATGACAGACAATATGTTCACCCTGTCTTAACTCATCACCCCCTGTGGTCACATTTAGACTCACCCAGAACAATAAATAGTATGGTCTACTGTCATAATTCAGGAGTGAACAAGTTCATATTGCATGTAAAATTATCATAAAACTTTTATTTTAAATCATAAAGTCCTGAATTCTGACAGTGGACTTCAACATTCTTTGAAATGGGCAGGTCCTAATGTGACTTCAGGGTTTGATGATTTGATTTCACCCTCAAACAGCATAGTCTCATGGGTGACATATATGTCCCTATTTCAATTATTTGGCTTCAAAATTTTGCTTTTATATTAAATTTGCATTCTCATCTAAGGCCAAGATGGCAAAAATTAAACGAGCGCAAAAATTTCCAGGTATAAAGTGTCATATTGTCGTTTTATATTCAAATTTGCCAGCTAGACTTGAAGTGCCCAAATTTCTGACTATTGCTAGGGATATTTGTCAATGTAGTGACGGTCTTCTAAAGTCATGTGATTCAAGATTTCTGTTCTTTACCTCACTGAAATAACTTACAGGTCATATTGAACACTTGACAATGGGATTGTCTCTACTTGTTTTTGACAATACAGAGGAATCTCGCGTCACTGGACCGCCCCTATTACTTCGATATATATGGAATTCAAGATAACCAAAATTTTAAATTGATATATTATTCTATCTATGATTATCGGGACCAGACTTTCGGTTTTGACATATCCGGAATTTTGACTCATCCGATTTGACAGACCAACATTCTACTTAATCTCTTTAACTCATCAACTCCTAAAAAACAATTGACTCTTCTGTAAATCAATGACTTAGAACAGTCCAAATGTGTCTTTCGGGGTGAGTTAGTTACTGAATAAGATATCGATGCAAAAGTTCCTTTTCTACAACAAAAATAAATATGTTCTAGGAACACAATAATATATGAATAGAGGAATTTTTTTTCTATACAAAATTTTGAAAGGTTACAAATACATTATTGATAGAAACAGATTCTATTTTGGCCAGTAAACATACAGATCTCAAAGTTAATAGTTGGGGGGAGCAAGCTACCATTCATTAGAGCATTACTATATGTTCAGTGAGATTCTGCCAATCCCTAGGCAAGCAAATGTTTGATTAGGAAAACGATCTTGGATGACAATCAATATACACATGTGGTTCTAATAACTATAAATATAAACAATCTGGCAAAACATAAACCATCTCAAACATAGTTGTACATTGCCAATGATTAGAAAAAGATGGCTGATTAATTAATATGTTGATAGATTGATTAGAAGCATGGTGGTCCTACTAATTAGCAAGTATATATTCTTGCAATTAACTAGGGACTCTTTTATTAGCAAAGGTGCCATTTAGCACAAAATTTAAACAGTCGATCTTCTGTTTCACACATTTGATTACAAGATCGCTAAGTAGATCTTTTGATATTTTATTACCATGGAGATCGATTGACTACCAAAGATATATATAAATAACATTGATTGCCACGGAAATCTATTCACTACCATGGATATCTATTGATTACCATGGAGACCTATTGACTACCATAGATATCCATTGATTACCATGGACATCTACTGACTGCAAAGGATATCTATTGACTACCATGGATATCTACTGATTACCATGTATATTTTTATTATGAAGGATTACCATGAATTGGATATCTACTGATTACCATGTATATTTTTATTATGAAGGATATCTATTGATTACCATGGAGATTTGTTGGACATCAAGGAGAACTACAGACTACCAAGAATATCTATTGATTATTACAGAGAAATTGAGAAAGTTAATCTATTGATTACCAAAGATATCTGTTGATTATGAAGGATATCTATTGATTTCATAGAGGAATTATTGATAATGAGGGAGATTGATCAATTAGCAAGTTGACCTATTCATTAACAAGATAGATTTATCTATTAGCACATTGCTCTATTTATCAATGAGGTGCTTTACTGATTATTAAGTTCATCTACTGATGAGTCCATTATTTCAAATGAACTGTTTAAAATTCTCTGACCAATGTGCTTAAATATAATTAGCAAGTTCACACTGGTTGGCAACCTCTCCCTATTGCAATTATTTTCATATATCATCATTTCATACTTAAATCAGGCAAAGTTGGTCTTTATTGTCATTTCAAAACATTTGTTTCTGATATTGTCCACGTGCCGGGTATATCAGGTGATCTCGACCCATTTTTAACTCGTCCCATCACATTCTCTGTTTTATCGTCCAACTTTAACATACGTTAATTGTGTCAAGGGCCCAGATTGCTGATACACTGAGCATGTAAATGACTGAGATCACCCTCTGACCTTATTACAAAGCACATTTGATATGGCAAAAGAGTTTATCTGAGAGCTCAATGCATATGGAAATGTAGCCAGATTTTTTAAGGTACTGGAAAACTTAAATTATAATAAACAAATAACTTTGAAAAGAAGATCTTTTACAATGTTTCACATGTTTGATAATAAATTTGAAAACACATTTTATCAAATTCTAGTCTACATGTATATGTCATGGGACAAAAATCATCATTGTGACAGCTTATATCACTTTTTAAGAATGTGAAATTTTGTCTTTTCTGTGGGTGAACAGGGAACATAAAACAAATCTATTTTCATTTTTGGTTATGCTTATTTCAAGGGAAAAATTAGGTGGTCCCGTTTCAAGGTGGTCCCATGACAGTATATGTGTACTTAACAATTATAAACCACAGGCACATTGTAGGACAGAGAATTTATTTTCCTGTCATCAATCTCTTTTGAATTTAGATTGTGATATGTGTAAACATTAGATGAATATATAAACACTTGCCATTCATCATCCAGAAATATCTACTTCAACATTATCTTCCAAAAAACTAAGAAATGTGCAAACAAATGAATAATTGATCTCAAGAAAAAAACTAAGCTTGTCAAAAGTGAAAAAACAAAAGATTATAGACAATAATATCATTGACCTAGTGGTCAAAATGTGAAATCAGAATGGAAAATCAAATTGGGAGTGTTCAACTTGAGTATCATAATATGTACATGTATGCCTATCACTGAAAGTAAAGAACTGTTTTACAAAAGATTATTAGTACAGCAATTATGCCCTTTAACTACATATTGCAGTAAACTATATTAGCTAAAATTCTAGTTATGTCAAAGTTAACTGACCAATCTAATATTTAAATTTTTTTTTTTGAAAGAAAAAAATGTGCTTTAAATTTTTCAGCAATCTCAAACTCCAGATATCTCAAAGTAATGGCAGGCCTGTGAATTTCGAGACAACAGGATTCTGCTCTGTCTGTCTGTCTGTATGTATATATATATATATATATATATATATATATATATATATATATATATATATATATATATATATATATATATATGTAGTAATATCAAATTGGACATTGATAGAATAATAAGTTTTCCATTGCTTTGACTATAGCAAAGTGCAATAAAACTTGGAGAGAAAAATTAAGTCTGCAAATTTTACTTGTTTGTTTATTGTTGTTTAACATCCCACTCAAGAATCTTTCACTCATATGAAGAGTCTCCAAATACCGGTGAAGGGCTTCAAATTTTGGCCTTATCTTGGCACTTACGGCCATTGAGCAGTGACGGTTCTTTAACGTGCCGACACCTACTGTGACACAGGACCTCAAGTTTTACTGTCTCATCTGAGAGACAGGAAACCAACCTGCCACTGGCGGGACTCGAACTCACGACCTTGCGATCCAGAGTCGAGCGCAGTACCGACTGAACCAGACCAGCTCACAAATTTTACTATCATAATTCTGAAATCTGATTGAATGAGAATTCTGAAATAAATTTTAGATAAATTTTAAATGAATTTTAGGTACCATAAAATAAAATTCATGTACCTCTATATTTCACAAGTAATACAGGTATGTACATGTAGGTTGCCAAGCCCCTAACTAGTACACATGCACTGGTTTTGTCATCCTAAACTTTATAATTGGCAACTGAAGATAAAGGTTAAGGTCATTTAATATTCTTTCATCAAAAAGTATTTAAATGGATACACATTATAGGTAATATCTAAGTCATTAAATAGAATTTCATTCACCAAGAATGAGGTAGTTAGTGTGCTGTCACTCAACACTTTCTATCTGAATGTCACATAATACTATAATTAAACAATTAAAGAATAGCTCTATGGTCTATTAAGGAATACCAGTAAATCAAATTAAAGAAATTTTCAAGGCAGTTTTTTATATTTTTGGCAGTAAATGAGGTCAGGGTTATAATTTTACCTTTGAAGTTTAACAAATGAAATTAAAATTTAAAAATATCCATTATTCCTTCCAATAAATGTATATATGTGTTTATAGAATATTATACCCATCAATCAAACTGTTAGATGCCACAGAGATGACAGGGGGAAAAATTGAAAGATACAGATGAAGAACAAGCAATAGATATCTTATCACATGTATTTTTTCTACACTGCAGGCAGACATGTCTGTTAAACTAAGATTAATATGTAAATGATAAAAGACAGTTACTTCAACATCCAACACAATTACTGTGTATCACAGTTGTTTACCACAATTTACAGTTAATTGGAGGAACCATGACAGAATCTATCATTTTAAAAGCTGATACTACTGCCATGGTCAAAACTCACCAGATAAACATTTTGCTACCAATGAAATGAACTATTAGTTTTTGTTGTTTTTTTTAAATTTTGCCCCAAATTAGCCACCACTATTATAAATGTATATGTATAAATGAAAAAAAAGCAGCATTGCTTACTCTTTACATATAGCTATACTGCTACTACTGATGTATTATAGTTGGTAGCGTACTCGACTCTTGATCGTGAGTTTGAGTCCAGCCAGAGAGAGATTGGTTTCCTGTCCTTTGGACTGAGTAAAAACTGAGGTCCCATGTCACAGTTGGTTTCGGCACGTTAAAAAACCCTCACTGCTCAATGGTTGAAAGTGCAGAGCATAGGCCAAAATCTGAAGTCCTTCACCGGCATTTTGTGACGTCTCCATATGAGTGATATATTCTTGAATGGGACGTTAAACAACAATAAGCAAGTAAGCTGATGTATTATCAAATACAGTGGAACCATGCTAATCAGACCACCAAAATGAATGTGGTCTGATCTGTGAGGTGGTCTCTTTAATAGTGAGAGTTTGGTGTTATTTAAAAAACATGGTATTGAACTTTTTTAAAAGGGACTGAGTATTCATGGTCTTAATTGTGAGGTGGTCTCTTAAGTGTGGTGGCACACATATATCACCAAGAGGGTGACACTAAATATACCCCCTAGTTACCACAAGACTGTAAATGGCTCTTAAGCAAATCATTTAAGGGGACACAACTTCATATAGTGATGTAACAGCACAGTTTAGTTTTAAGAATGAAAACAGGGTCATAATGCAACCTTCACGTTTGAAATATTAGAAAATTAATATAACTGTAAAAAAAATGTCAGTTAAAAAAAATAATGAAAGGCGTACAACGTCAGGTTAAGTTAATTAAATCAGTAATGTTTTGTAGAATTCCAGTTGACCCCATAAGAGGAGTTTTGCATATAAGATAATTGATTGTATATTGCGAGGCTTTTAGTGAAAAAGTTAAGTGCAAAAAAGGGAATAACTTTTTCAGAAAAAGCAGAACAAAAATTTAATTGCAAGAGCATTATGATTATATTTGCGAAGTCTCATTGAATTTCACTGAAAACTATAGGATGAATTGACCAGGCAAAATTTTGTCTATGTACAAGTTGATTCCAATATACATGTATCTGATTTTACAAAAATTCCAAGAATGACATTTTGTCAGTTAATAGAAATACTGTAAATGAGAATATTTTCATGTGTTGTTGATTATATATGCCATTTTCTTATGCAAACCAATGTGGGTTTTTTTTTGCGCAATATCACAACTTACACCGAACAGTCCTGTATTAAACAATAATTCTTAAGTATACTGTGGGGGTGTTAATTTACACAAAAAAACTATTCATCTCGTATTTAGTGTAAATTAACACCCCTATCCATCCTCCACAATTTTCCATGTTTACAGTATTCTGTAACACAATTAATACAGTACTAGTGTTATTACACTTTATAAGACTCTGGAAAAGAGCACCTTCACAGTAGACCCAATGATTCACAAAAATGTGAAACATTCAAACTGATTTCACATAAAATACCAATAACATTTTTATGGCCATTTACAACATTTCTTTTTATATTTTTTAGAATCTTCCCCCTCATTGCCATTCGTTTCATAATACAATCACTGTATATGAAATTCCCATTATCCTGTTATGATGTAGGGAAACATTTGTATGATGAGAAATTGTCTACAGGTTCTAATGGTAAGTTCCGCTGTAAATGAGGAATTAAAGTCAGATTATGTTAAGAACTCGAATATCAACTCCGCTACAAGTCTATATTCTGAACATTAATAACTCAATTAGGCGGCCATTATAAATACCAGACAGAAACCATTAACCAATCAAAATGTCAACAAACATGACAAAATATGATGAATGAAACAAAGCATTTTAAGATGTGAATATCTGCTTAAAAACTTCACATGAAATATTGCAGAGTGCCGTAATCTTTGCACACTTCCTGTAAGGGGAGCTTATCAGAGATGTTACATCGACACACAACCACACAGATGAAAGGTGTTCACCAGCCACAGATACTTGAAAAGAACATATGCGATACATGACCTTGCATCAAATTCAAATGATAAAGCAATGAAATCATTACAAAAACAAGATAAGTAATCTGTAAAATTAATGAACGAATCATTTCAAATAAAGATTAGTTTTTCAAATACGATGAATTTTAATTAACGAATTGCAAGATTTCCTTTGATATTAATGCCTTGTTAGTTCACATGGAAATATGTTGATAAGCATTTGATGTTTTAATCGCCTCTAACTGCACTTTCTAATTCAGAATTCTGTGTATGATCTGATATTTGGATATGAAAGATTTCAATTCGCCTAGTGATAAATTTTTCAGATAATAAAGATTTGAGTATCTTGTGATATATATACATGTTCACGTACTCAAGATGATTAAGATTTGCATACATATCTGTTGACATCTTAACAGGCAGCAAAATGGATGATAAATCTAAATTTATAAGAGTTTTAATGCAGGAATCTTTTTATTTGTGCAAATAAAATGTGAGTTTTGTCTTCTTCATTTTTTAGGGGAGGGAGGATTGTGTGTGTGGGAAGTAGTGGATGATTTTAACCAAAATTTATTTTAACTAGATCTACAGCACAATATTAAGAACAATGATATTTCTATATATGACTAATTCCATCTAAAAAGAAAGATTTATACCTAGTATACTTACATATATGAACACTGAATGTTTGTTTAGACTAGATGTACAATGGAAGTTCACCCCAAGTGGTCTGATTAGCAAGGTGGTCTCTTTAGTGAGGACCTGGACTTACATGTATATCATATTTATAAAGAATTTTTTAAAAGACTGAATATTGACATTCTTCTATAATGTGAGGTTGTCTCCTAAGCAGGGTGGTCTTAAGGCGAGCTTCCAGTGTACTTAGCCTAGGGACCAACTCGCTACAAATGTATTATTACACTTTTGTAAGTCTATTATCCTAGAACATAACATAAAGCTTCTCAATAGAGAATATACTTTAATTATCAGTAAGCTGATCTTCAAGGTACGTGTGTATTAAAGGTTCAATTTCTTGTAATAATTGTTTATTGGTCAAAATAGGTTTTTACAACGCACTCAAGAATTTTTCAGTTACATGTATATGGTGGGGGTCATTTTTTGATGGTGGATGTGAAATCTTGAAGACAATATACTTGGGAAGAGACCACCAGACGTCTGCAAGTAAACTGTCAAACATTCTCACAAAATCAACTTACATATCATCAGACCTGTGCACATAAGACGTGTATCTGTAGTGACAAGAAAAATATAATGTTTTTTTTTCAATCTTCCACAGAATAATCTTGACTTTTTGCCTAATTTTCTTCTAAGTCTAAGCTAAACCTTTATTTTTGAAATTATTTTCCATGTGACCTTGACCTTTGACTGCATGACACCAAAATCTGTATGGTTCCTCAATGAGTCATGGTCACATGCAAGTACAGTGGAAGCTGTTTTGAGAGACCACCCTATCTGCCACTCAAGTGTAGTAGCTCAAAACAGGTAGTCTCTCAAAAGAGGTTTAATTCAAAGGATTATTTAACTAAGTGTTTTTCAGAATGTGGTCTCAAAAGACAGGTGGTCTTTCATGAGAGTGGTCTTTCAAGACACGTTCCCCTCTATCCTCAGTCTGTATTTCAAAATGCCGTAATATGCCTTGGTATCATAAGAAATGATTTGTCTAAAAATGAATAGAGAGACAAACAAGACAGATAGACAATAATTCAATGAAACCTGTATAAACCCTACAACTAAGTCTGTGTGAGGTATAACCACAAATAGGCCTATCATAGTCTCAGCCAGCAGACCTGGCTCATATAATTCTTCCAAGCAGATTTGAGGAACTTTTTTACCTTTTCAAAAAAAATGACACAGAAATGACTCACATAGAAGGAGAAACAATTTATCTGCTTTCTGACGTTTCTGATGGGCAATTAAATATAAAATGAACTTTTTCTTACCAAAATATATACATGTGACAGAAACACTTACTTTCAGCTAAAAACAAATTAAGTACAATTCTTTGATATATGTGGTATTCCATTATTTGACACATATATACATATAAATTTGTTTTTTAGACTTCACATAGTTTAGCCTTGAAGATATAGGTGTTTGTACCAAATAGCAAGAAATTAATATGATGACAAACAAGTTGCAACTGCCTTGAAATGAACAAAAACGGATTTGTATGCATGCCTTTCACTTCGTGACCCTTAGCACAGAAACACAAAGATGTCCCGATGAAGTGAAAACTTACAAGCCAATTTGTGTTCTACTACATGAAACGTCTGCTGCAAAGAATTTACCAGACATATTGGGCTTTCACCTATTGACTGTTTTGCCATAAAAACATCCAATCCTCTTTTGTCCATTTTTTATTTTTCCAGTAAATTAACTTTCTTCTAGAACACTAATCCTAGATGTAATTACAATCAAGACTGCCGACAGGTTTATTTATACAGTGAAACTGACCCTAAATATAAACGGTCTTGTGACTCTGTTATTACCTGACCACCTTAAATCTTTTATGGCAGCAAACATACTCTCTGAACCTATAACTGATGGGACAGAAGGTAAATGTACTGGTACTTGTCGCTGACTTGTTTTCTTAATTTGTCTATTTCTTTTAACACTTTAAACTTATTCTTCTGTAAAATTCAAGATTTATCATACGGTAAATCCAATTTTTTGTGTGTGCAAGAACTCTATTTAAGTTTAATTCACCAGAGGTTTCGCTCACAAAAAAAAATTATTATGAAATGAAGTAAGATAATAGTTTGATGAAATGGGCATTTAAAATCGTGAAAATATCATCTTGCGAATAAATTTAAAACTTGCATAACCTGAAAATAAGTCCAGCGAACATTTCTGGAATTACAGTAGTATGCATTATATTGAATAGAATTTCTTTTCTACATATCTAAAATTTGAAGAATCATTTGGAAGTCTGTTAATTCTAAAAAACAATATACAATGTATATATAATATAAAGACTTTTGTGAAACTTTTATCAGTGAATTTACAGAATGTATGTTTACAGAATGCATGTAACGATTTTTACCTTGGTTAAAATATTGGGGGACATGGCATTTGTCTGTACGAGCGAAAAATCTGGATAATCGGTATTAGACTGTATATATATATACATATGTAATTGCCTGACTCTTATGCACGACGTCCTAACCACTTGGCCATCTACGCATTCACATAAATGAATGTTTTGATAGCGGTCGCAGAGTTAGAGGTGAAAGGTGTTTAATCCTAACGTAAATGACAATGGATCAAATATGAGGCATGTAGGGAAATACAAGTATATATAAAGCACAAATATCACTATAACATTATCATTTACTATGGACCTTGGATCTGAAATGATACATCAATCATATATAAAGCACAAGTACAGAAATAACAAGACACCTACAATTTCCCTACACCCTTGACCTATATATATATATATATACACATGTATATGAGAAAGGGTTATGAAACTTTTATGATTGAAGATTTTTTTTTATCATATGTCCACTTCTCAAAATTAAACAAATTAAAGGTTTACATTCTTAACAAAAATGCTTAACACAATAACAGTCTCCAAAAGAAAATAGTTTTGTTATACATGTAGTATAACAGTCTCCAAAAGAAAATAGTTTTGTTATACATGTAGTATAACAGTCTCCAAAAGAAAATAGTTTTGTTATACATGTAGTATAACAGTCTCCAAAAGTATATACATGTAGTATGTAATAAATTGTATATGGGAAATTATTATGTATCTGTATTAGAACAAATATTTGATATTACAAAAGAAGGGAGAAAACTTGCCATCTACTATCCTTAAGTGAAAGTGTGATATATGACAGATATGCTACTACAGTACTCTGGGGCTAACAATTGTTTCTATCATAACACATATAGTTAAACTGTGAAAAATTGGCTGATTAAATGGAAACACAGTTGTTTAAAGTTTTCTGCTAACCAGACATGGTTGAAACACTCAGAGGATTTTCATTGGTCGAAATAGGAACATGACCTTTGGATCATAGACTGAGTCCACACTACTACTGTAATTAAAATGTTTGTACATGCAGTTTATCAAGCCAGTTATTGGTAATAAAAGTAATTGGAGGGAACCTCGGTAAACCTTGTGTCTTTCCAAATTTTGAAAATTAACTAACTCGAGTTAGATAAACATGATAATCAACAAACACTCGTTGTAGAATCACTATTTTACTCATTCAATCCTGAAAAACAGTGGACTCTTTTGTAAATGACTTAGACCAGTCCAAATGTGTCTTTAGGGGTGAATGAGTTAAGATCTCAAAGCTAGCTAGCTATATTTTCAATATAGATATTTTGATTGGGTCCAGATGTTAAAGGACCAGACCCTGGCAAGATTTAACAAAAAAAGTCCTGGTACAAAGAAGCTGAAAGAAAATATTCAACACCCATGTACAGTACATGTACGGCAAGTTCAGTGCAGAATAAATCATTTTCAATAAATAAAATATTACTATGCACATGTATATATGTATCTCAAAAGCGCCTTCACTATATCAAAACATAAAATTTTGAATTTTCATGTATTTTCACAACTGGAACTATAACTGATCAGGAAAATTGTAAAATTTATTTGGAATAATTTTTAAGCCATTTTTGACAGACTAGGAAATGTTCTTTAGGGGAGCCTTATTTCGGAGGTAAATATAGGCAGACTTCATGTAATGTAATTTGCATTAATTTATCTAATTGTCAATTGTTCTGTAAAAACATACCCTTGATGTGCAAATAACTTCTCTGAGGTTAATATTCATCCAGTTATCACAGCTTACCAAGTGACCGTTATACGTTTCCCCATTCTTCAACTCCACCAACTGAAATGAAAACAAAATGTTTTATATGATTCTTGTAAAACAAAATTACTCCATTATCCTCGCCTCTGTAACAGCATTTTTTTACATTGTATATGTGCCAAAAAATTTAAAAGATTCTGACGTTCAAGATGCAAAAATCTTGGCAGAACTCTTGACTGATGTTTTTTTTATGCAGACTCACAGTGTCACATTAAAAAATGTCACACCTACCACCATTGATTTTAAAGCTATTTCCCTTTGCTGATTTTATTTTTCAAGGTCTTACAGTACAGGGGTTAAATTTCTTAGGTTATAATTTATAACATTTTTCTCACTCCAGTCCTGAAACCATCTCCTTTCTTCTTTTTTTAATTTGCAGATACATGTAGGAGAGCCTTGAAATAAGACCAAGTCTTGCAAAGACAGTCCATTATATATTACGTATATGTATAATTTTATTTAAAAACTTATTCACTGTCTCTTAAATTGACAGATTTATAAACACTGTGAATATAACACAAATATTATGAATATTAACGCTGCAATTTATTTTTCCCTGTACAGTATTTGTTATCCAAGTCTTTTTTTTACCTACATGTAGACACTAACAAATATGATTCAGATGCCGGTACACATCTTTTAAAGAGTGGCACATACAACATATGCTCTCTTGCCATCCTTATTTCAAAAGTTATTTAATCTTACCTATTTGCCTTAGTTATATTTATGGAGTCATTGTATATATACATTAACTAGGTTTACCATATTTGCTCCAGATATACAACACATACATGTATAAAGGTTGACAGAGTGATACACATAAAAATTACATCCCTTAAAACCTTATTTGTAGAGTTTTTGCCATTTTTAGATTTAAAGTCTCAGCCATATCTCAATTTTTTCCTCTAGGCTAGACAGAGTGCATTTATATAACCTTAATTTATAGTTATTCCCCTTTGCTGACTAAATTTGTCGAGGTCAGATCTTAATTGTATTTTCACCATATTTGGTGCAAATACAAAACGTAGGTATATTCATGTCCATGTACAATGTAGAATGTTATTTTCAAAAATGTGTACTTGTAGCCTAAAAGAATAAATGTACCAGTATATTATTAGAATTGTTCCTCCTTGCTACATTGATATGCCCCATAATGTACCAGTTTATTTTTAAAATTGCTCCCCTTTGCTGACACAGTGATATGCTCCATAATAAACAGTATAATTTTAGAATTGTGACCTTTTGCTGATGAGGTTCCCAACAGGGAACTGTTTTGAAATTGTGTACCATGATAACTTAAGCTCATGCAACAACCCACACATTTAGCTACATGTATGTCCCATCATTGCTTCAGGCTAACCAGGTTTAGCTTAGAGCTCCTTCTGTTAACTGATGTCAATTTGAAGAAACAGTACCCTACTACAGCATATCATCAAGATCTCCAAGACGTCTGAATAAACAAATTGATGTTATTCCATCTACCTAAGATGTACATGTATACATTGTATCTATACCCAAAATAATGAGATCTGGTGAAAAAAAAATGCTTACGTGTACGTGTAGATAAGGACTGGATGCATAAATCAAGGCTAATTCAAAGAATTAACAGTCCCTCACCTGGGGCATTATCACCAAGAGGTATACATTGACAAAAACACCCATTACAATTACTTAAGATACATGTGTATGTCTGAACCAATTATGGAAAGTTGAAGAAATGAAACATATGGCCCAGAAAAATGAAACTGACAAGGGGGAAAAACTCTAAAATAACGGTGACCAGAGTGCAATTTTCCTCAGCAACACCCTGTCATCTTAAGATATATACCTGTACCTGTACCAAATATGAGGAGCTAAGGTGAAGAAATAACTTAGATATTGCCATGACAAATAAAATCAACAAAAGTGCATTATGAAAGACTGGACACAACATAAAACTACAGTACCTCATGGAAACCAGACTAGTTAACAATGGGAGGTAACTCTAGAAATAAATGTGGTAGGAGTGCAGTTTTTGTATGTGACACACTATATGTATAATGTATATCCAGTATCTGTATCAACTAGGATACTGTGAATCACTTGATCAAGGTATTGCTCATATACACCTTCCATATCAATTTGACCGATGCTGAACTGAAAGCACTAACAAGAAGTGGATATGAAAAAAAAAAATCAGTCAAGGGGAGTAACTCTTACAAAACAAGAAGTAGATAGGGAAAAAGTATGTAACTCCCACAAAAACATCCAACTTGATCAAGGTATTGCCCATATACATCTTCCATATTAATTTGGTTGAAATCCATTGAGAAATGTATAATTGTGAACCCTAGAAACAATTGTTGACAGACTGATGAACACAGTGAAAACTACTTGGGCCTAATGCATGGCTCTAAAAATATGGTGAAAGCAAAGGACCGACATATGGAAGAATGTAAAGACACAACACAAACCTATAACACCTTCCTCCAACCAGCGGGGATTTAATAAATTCTCCTCTTTTCTCATCAGTATTTGTACATGTATATAAGAGCATAATTATAGTAAAATCCATATAACCTGGCTGCTGGAGTCTCGTAAAATATTTCTTGATCTGGATGAATTGTAAATTTAAGTAATGCAGCAGATATAATACCATCAAAATTACATTGGCAATAGTACTCATTCCTACCCACACCATACACACCAGCATCCAGTGGGTAATAACTCGCTTTTCCAGTGAAGCTTATCATGACTGAAAAGTGACTTGAATAATCTGTGTGATAGTCAAAAGGTTACTCGCCTCACCAAGTTATGTGAATCAGACAATATACTAGTATATGTGTATAGCAACCAATAAGAGCAAATTCACAAGACTGTAAGAGTTATCTACCTTAGATTTTGCTAGAGTCTACTTTATAACTAAAGTAAAGGATGAAAGAGTTATCTTTCCTACAACATTCCTAAATGGCAAAAGTGAATAAGAGTTATCAGTAACATATATTTTGTAATCAAGCTACTGAGTACAGGAATAAGCTACTGATGGAATGAATAAGTGATGGGAGATAATCCCAGTTAAAGTTGCAACAACACTCCCTTAAAAATGGACCAAATACTCCATTGGCTAGATGGCTGGAATGAATGTCTAACAGTATGTGAAAGATGTTTAGGTGCTGCTAGATGTGTAGAAATCTAAGTTGTTTTTAAAATTTATACAAAAAGAAAAAAATTCTGTCAAATTTTGAATCTATGAAGTTGGAGTCTTTGTATGTTTTTGGATGTTTACAGGGAACACTGCACCGCAAGTAAATTATCAGCATTATACAAAATGTACACGTAGTAACATTCATCAGTAAGTGGTAAGTCTCAAACAACTTACACGTACATGTGGTACATGTATATGTACACGTAGTAACATTCATCAGTAAGTGGTAAGTCTTAAACGACTTACACGTACATGCGGTACATGTATATGAACTGTATTAAAAAGCTTTACTGAACTTTAGAGATTTTGTTAGAAAAACAAAGTCAAATACATGTAAAGGCAAAATATAAATTACTTTTAACAAGTTGAATATACGTAACAATATCCATGTGGAAGCCCAAAAGAGATCTTGCATGCAAAATATCAGCATTCTAACATCATTACACAAATTAAAACCAGGGTCCCATATTAGAGGTTGCCCGCCTGACGGGGAAAGGTGAAAGTTATGTTGGGGCAAGTGGTAACAGAAACTTGTCAGATCAGGCAAATTTATTTCCCTAAAACAAGCATGATCACAGTTTTTTAATTCTTAATTTTCCATTATCAATTTCTAAAATGAACATACTACAGAAGTATTACTTGCATTTGTTTCTATCAATTACACAATATGTAATTCTCGACACTCTCCATTGACAGAAACAAGTGCCTATGGTTACTTGTCATGCCTAATTAAGCATACAATGGACCTGCAATTCATACCAATATTATTATCTCGTATGATACCCGAGTCAACATCCATGGATGGTAATTAATTCCTGATTCCTATAATTAAATTTAAAACTCATAAAACTTCTCCATGTGCAGCAGTCCTCATATGTCAGATGAAGAACAGATGGCATTGGACCAATTATGTCATTATCAATTACATCTCTTACCACACTTATCACTCCCCTATTCTTAAAAGTGGTTATAAGACTTTATCTTTAAACTTTCAGTTGAAGATGTAAAACATTTTACTTCAAAGGAAGCCTGAATTATATTTGATTACTGGTGTAGTAAATAAAAAGAACAATATTATTACTTATATTCAAATGTGTTACATTCTAATTATACAAAAAGTTCATATCATGCTTCACTTCTTCCTGTTTTCATTATTCTGTTGCTGGCTATGGTAATCTGTTCATTTCGGAAATTTACATCATTTGGTAGGGTTATTCTGTAGAACTTTGGTGACAAAATAAAAGTTATACTGCACATGTACAAAATGGGAATTACACTGTTTCCAAAGAGTGGAATCAGATGTTTGCCAAGAACTTAAAGTGTCTTAGTCATCTGTATGAGACATTAGATCAAGAACTGTATGCCACAGAATTTCACAAAGTGAGAAATAGTTGGGGTATATTGAAAAATAAAGAAATAATTAATAAATCATCAAATTGAGGTGAAAATCACTTATAACTAGAAACATGAACGTCCATGTTTACAAACAGGAAACCTTTTACTACTCACCGTTCAGCATGTGAAGAAAAGCAGTCAATCAAAAATACACATGAAATAGATTACATCAGAAATACATCACATGACCATGCTAGTGAAAATTGGTGAATTTCCTTTTTGATCACTTTTGTCTGATCATAAAATGTAGTTATTCATTCACAACAAGTATGACAGTACAGAATACATCCATTTACATGGAAATGTGGCATGTATGTAGTAAACATAATTAAAAAGTAATCATTTATACACAAACAGAAACAATAACAAGGGGAGATAACCTTTTTATTTCTATTACATGATATACCAATATATTTTATTTTATATAAGGAAAAACCAAAAACAGAATGTGACTTAGACTCTTGCCATTTTCTGTCAATTTTGGGAAAATGCCATTTGCAAAAAAATTGAGAATTTTAATGTGAATTTGTCATATTGGAAAAAATTGTGTGCACTCATGGAAATCTTAATTTCCTCTTACATTATTATTATTAATATTATTATTATTTGTTCATGAGCTCATCATCAAATTTGGAAAAAATATAAGCATTTTGTATTGGGAATGAGGCCTAATTTCGGCCCTGTGGATACTATAGAAAAATCCCTGAGACTACATATGTTCCTTGTCTTATGTTACAGTATGTACATGTAAAAAGTTAATGTATACCAAAGAACTGAAACTGAATACAATGGAATCTTGTTATGTCAAAATGGAATAAGTCAAAATTCTGGATATGTCAAAATTGATAGGCCAGTCCTGATTTTTATGAAAAGAATACTATATTGATTAAAATTTCAGTTACCTCAAATTCTAGATATCTTAAAGTAATCGGGGTGGTCCCATGAGTTTTGGGATAACAAGATTCCACTGTATATATATCATTATCTTGATACTTACCATTGGGTGGTTGACCGCTGTGCGTAGTAATGATAACGGTAACTGTAAAAGATAAAGGAAAAATATTGAGTTTTTATTGCAACTACTAAGATTTATATCAGTTAAAAAATAGTTGAGTCTAATAGCAAAAAAGAAGAATGAAAGTCATGGAATTAACATTTTTTGTTTTTGCCACCCCAGAGATGCTACATGTATATAGAGAATATTGGACCCATGTGCCGACAATCTATTGTGACACGGGGCCAATCGGTCTCCGGGCGGGAAGTTTAAATCATTGATCCTTGCCATTGCGGTTATCTATCCCAACAATAAACTCCACGCCTCTCCTTGAAAATTCCTTGATTTGTAACTTATAACTGTGTCTCTTGGCCGGAATAAAGACGAGTCGCTATGTGATAAGCAAACTCTGTTGGGTGAAGTGGGCTTTTCTGCGAGAGCAAACACAGTTGGATCAGGAGAAAGAGAAAGAAACGGATACCTTCAATCGGGCTTCTCAACAAATATTTTAAACGAATTAAGAGGTCAGCAATTCCAATCAATGTTCTGGAGGTTTTTAAGTTTCAAAAATAAAAATGATGAATTCCGTCTCAATCACACATCAGGTGACACGAAAATATCGCTTCGGCATCATTATCTGCTGCACTATCAAAATGATTGGTTGCAAGATGACTGAAAGAATTGACTATTAAGGCGGGTTAAAGGATGTTGACCCTTATTTGAACTACCGACCCCCCCCCCTACATCCTGGTCGAATTCGATAAAAAGGAGTTTTTCATTGCATTTTAACGCGTATTCATCTTTACCAATAATTGCTTTTTTTAAGTCAGTCCTGATTTTTATGAAAAGAATACTAGTTTTATTGATTAAAATTTTCAGTTACCTCAAATTCTAGATATCTTAAAGTAATCGGGGTGGTCCATGTTTTAGTTTTGTTTTGGGATAGGTCAAGATTAAAGCAAAATTAATTTTTTAAAACCACTCAAAGGAAGTTTTTTATTGAGACTGCAATAAAGCTACTTAAGATTTATATCAGTTGGCGAAAAAATAGTTGAGTCAAATTATGATGAAGTATGTTTATGATTAATAGCTTCAGATTGTAAAAAAGAAGAATGAAAGTCAGTTTTCAGCGGAATTAAGTTATATAAAACATTTTTTTGTTTCAGAAATAAGAAGCATGTTTGAGCAAGATTTATTAAGAATAAGAAGCTATGTTTTTTAAGAATAAGAAGCTGAAAAATCTTAACACATTACACATAACATCAGATGGCAAAATATCTTTAAAGTGCCTTGTAAGCATTTTCCTTCAATGAAGTTGCACTGATGTTAAGATTACGCTTCCGATAGTTCTGGTGCATTGTTAATTGCATCTTGTTAACCCTTGTGAGGTTGATGAATGATTTTTCCTGCATTTGTCAAACAAGGACCTGCACTTGCTTTCAAAGAACTACCATAATCCATATTAAGTCACAAGATAAGTGAATAAATCACACAACGAACAATGCATTGACATTGTGATTGTATATCAAAGAAGAATTTAACTTATCTACCCCTGGTAAATAATGAACTCTTCTTTAAATGAATGACTTGAGCCATCCCAAATATGTCTATATGGGTAAGTGAGTAAACTAAATTAGAATATGAATTTCAATATTATGAAGTATCTGTGTATTCTGCCTCCTTTTAAACTTTTATCTGCCAATTTGAATGAAAGTGAAACCAGTTGAAAGTATACATATCATTTTGAAAATGCTATCAATATTTACATTGCAGAATAGACACAAACATTTAAATTTCATGAGTATGAGTAATTATTCAATAGTGTTGTACATGGGATAAACTGAATATTTATAACTTGTGAACAAGTAGGCCTACTGCATCTTAAACTTACCATTTTGTCAACAAGCGTGGTAAAGCGTCAGTACAACGCTTTGAACATGCATCAGCGTTATAAATATGTTTGCATCTAGAAAGCGGTGCGTCAAAATACCCAAAAGGACCTAAATGGACATCAGACGCAAAACAAACGATCCGGAAATGATATTTATTTACAAAATAAAGTAAATGAATTATAATCTGGAATATAACTGTGACTATTTTATCTATTCGTTGAAACTCTGAACAAACCAAGAACGTGTGTGTGTGTTGATTTACTTCGTTTATTCGATTTCATTTCGGTACATTATGGCCTAATTTACAGTACAACGTTGATGCATGAGTTAAAAGGATCCTAATGAACATCAAAATGACCCAAAATGACGCTAAAAGGACCCAAAAGGACATCAAAACGATCCGGAAATGACCTTATTGACAAAATAAATTAAATAAATTATTTTCCAGAATATAACTGTTGAATATTTTATCTGTTCGTTGTAAATCTGGTAAAACTTCAAAATGACTCAATATGACTTCAAAACTACATAAAAATATCCACCATTAAAGAAATAACCTATAGATAGATAAGCACAAAAAAATAAGATTAAACATTAAAAGGTTAAAAGATTTGTGTGTGCGTGTGAGAGAGAGAGAGAGAGAGAGAGAGAGAGAGAGTGAGAGAGAGAGAGAGAGAGAGAGAGAGAGAGAGAGAGAGAGAGAGAGAGAGAGAGAGATATTTGTTTATACTGAAATATATATATCGATATTTCATTCATGCCTTGATGACAGCTAACACCCCTACAGTGATATTTATAATGTTGATCTAAATAACGAGTGATTACTTAAAAATAATAAGTTTTGGTGTCCTTTTTCGGACAACTTGTTCCTTTTGGGTATTTCGACGCAATCTCTAGAAAGTTGTTCCGAACGGCGTGTGTTCCGAAAGTAAAGTTTTGAGGAAGTCAAAAAAGTTGCATCCAAAGTGAACTGTGGAGTTTCACACAATATATTTTGGAATATTTTATGGGAAGACTTTTTGTTAACTCCCTCAGGTAACAATTTTGACAAGTTTATAGGTTTTCTCATACAATTTTCGCAAATTTAGTATTTTGTCATCGCTGTGTAAACATATGCGAGTGTGAGTCAAAAGTTATCAGGTGACAGCTGTGAATGTGATACTCCCCCTTGCCAGGCCATGATCTTTGTCGCTTTGAGAACTTTTTGAGGTAATTTCTTTCTACACATTTCGCCAAAATTCTACCTAATGACTACATGATCTACCAGGATGTAGAAAAGTAAATGTCAAATAATTGTGGAATTTTGTGCACCACTGTTCAATGAGTAAATATTTAAATAATGAAGAAGAATGTATATTTACATTGATCTAGTTCTATAGTGGGTGAACTATAGGCCGAACTTTATTCACAAATTTTATTCACATATTTAAAAATAAATCACAAACTTTATTTTTTAGCCTCAACACCTGAACAAATGAAAAATATGACACGTACAGATAATTTTTTGTTACATTTACCAGTCATGTGATGACAGTTTTCGTTGACCAAAATGGTGAAAATGAAAGTTAATTGGTGGATAAACAAGGCAAAACCTGTGTAAATTCAAATCTTTTATTTTTGTATTGCAAAGCAGATCAAATTTAAAAATACAGCAAGCATTGGTATACCGCAAGCTTTGGTCCACACACTCAGAGACTTTACTTTGTATCGCCTACCGGTAGTTAAATTATAAACAAATACTGAAATGTTTTTGCAACATACATGTAAGTGCAGTTAATAAATGAATATACTGGTACCTGACCAGAGGTTGGCTAAGCCTAGGACCGGTAGACAGCTATATGTAATTTTGGTTATATAGGACAAAATTTTGAGAGATTTGTTTACATGTAAGCTGTTGGATATTGTACATTGTGTATTCAGACAGAAGAAAAGGAATATTGTCATACATAGTTCCTGAATGAACCAAAGACACAATCACATAAAAGACGACTACTGATCCAGTACCATATTTGCTAAGTTTCCCTCATAAATAGGGAGACTCCCTATTTTTTATGTAAATTTTTTGATAATTTCTTCAAGAAAAATGCATATCTCCCCTATGAAAAATTTCTTGAGTCTCCACCATGAGATTGAAAAATGTCCCCCATGAAAATTTTTCAAGTCAGTTGAGTACCAGTATAGATTCATGTAAAAAATCAAATTATGTAATAAATATGAATAGAGATAGATGTTAAGATACAGACTCTTGTGGGCATATTTAAACTATCTCAACTGGGTGTGTTGTGAAAATTGCTTAATCGTGAAGACTTGAGTTGTCTTATTGATAACTTACCTAACCATTGTTTTACTAATAAGCCAGAGAACATTTAGGAGAAAAGTTTTAATAAATTAGTAAAATTAAAATTACTCTTTTATTTAAGTGTATTAGCACAACATGTAATTACCCGTAACACTTTATAAAAAGAATCTTCACAAGTTTCCATCCATATCACATTTATGATACTCATTATGAATTTCCATTTCAGCTTGCCCAAGGCTTGCAAAATGGAAAATTCAAAAACTCGTATCATAAATGTGATATGAATGAAAACTTGTGACAGATCATTCATATATATATATATACATATATATATATATATATATATATATATATATATATGTATATATGTGTGTGTGTGTGTGTGTGTGTGTGTGTGTGTATAATACATGTCTTAATACAGTGGCACACAAACATACATGTACATACATTGTGCATCTATGTACACTTTTACATAATCACATGCACATTTCTACACATATATGTACAAACATATGATATACTGATACAAAAATAAACACATTGTCACAAAAACACAGACATACATGTACATGCAGAATAATGCACATATTTTTATATATGCAACATACATATTTTCGATAAAATTGATCAATAGAAATTAACAATTTAATTATACCCCTCATCTTCAACATCTGTTCTTCATATGAACAGTATGATGAATATCTGTACTTACAAATGTGCCTTGTATAATTAGTAATACATTTTGTAGGTAGTAAATGGAATTAATGTGTACAATCAAATATCTGTAGGGATACAAATCCTCTGTGTGTCAAATCAATCTTCTTTCTATCTGACAAACGGACTATATTTAAAATCATGTATTTGTAGAAAATAGAAGATATATGTATATATGATTATAGGCCAAGTATAAATGTCAAATGATCGATGGATGTTATAATCCATGTCTCTTTGTAAATGAAATCTGATTTATGTTGTTAATAGCCCCCCCCAACACACCCCCCCCCCCCCCCCCCCCCCCCCCCCCCCCCCCCCCCACAGTTATTTATAATCCAATACGAACAGCTGTGTATGAAGATGTTTGAAAAAATCAAACTGAAGTTATGTGGTTTTGTGAGAACTGTAACATGTGTAATTATGTTCTTGTAGTTGTATGATAGTGTAGCAAATGAATGTTAATACATGTACATGTATGTATCAGAAGGCCTACTTGTATGTGTAAATGTAAGTTAGAAATGTATTACAATCATTGTTGAAAATGGGAAAGTTATGATGAGAAATAGGATTATGATGACTGACAGGACTTAAAAATACATTTACTGTGTGTTTACAAATATATGTGCTCTAGATTTGGATCTACAAAGGGCAGATTAAAAGACAAGAAACCATAGAAACATGTGAAGGCATCAATACATTTTTATGAAAGTGCATATTGTTGATAGTATGAAACACTTTTGTCATTGTGCTATAGATACATGTATATATGTAAATTAATTTGCATGCATTGGAATTTGAATATACATGTTTTTATAAGTATGGAGCTCAACTGAATTACAATGTAATATAAATTGTTTTTATGTTACTGAACCAAGAGCTGTTACACCTCACATGTAAAGGTGGGCAAGGTAATTGATGCTGTCATCAGTTTCCAGATGCAATATTATGTTACAAATGCATATATGTATATATATACATTTACAATATTGTATCTCAATACTGAATAGGATTTAATTGTGATTGTGTACAATGTATGTGTGTCAATTATGGGGTTGTTGTGTGAGAGACACTCAGTGTGTGTGTAGTGCACAGAATGTGTACATGAACTATACATGTAAAATGTACTACATTGTATGATGTGTAAGTGATCATGAACATATGACAGTTGGATCTGAGGCAGAATATTATTAAATGACAAGGTCACAAAACAACATCACACAGAAACCCTAACATTTAGAAATATAGAAAACCTTAAGGTACATGTCATCATTGTAAAACCACGTTCTGGAATCACTTTGCTCTTTCCTACCCGTGGTCTCATCATCATGCAACCGAAATCTCTTGTAGCTAATGAATATTTATGAGGAGTAGGTTGTTGTCCAATTTATGGTGGTGGTGATTGGCAAAGGAAGTTATTGCCTAGTCTGTTGACCCAACACAAAAACCTTGACCGACCTGGTTGACGAATGTGAGCACAGTTTACTCGCATTGGCTGAGACTTCATGTACGTGAGATTTTGGTCACATGAGATCACGGGTAGGAAGGAGCTTAGTGATTCCGGACTGTGGTTTTATGATGATGGGTACTTGTATGACAGCAATTAACTGATCTGTTTTCGTTTTTTTTATGTTAAAAACAAACCTGTATGATTACTGGTAGCTCGATGGGAAATTATTATGATCTCTGATGTACATGTACCCTGAGGACTAATTCTACAGCAGGAATTGCTAATACACGTAACCTGATAGAGTATCTATACATATTATACTCTACCACATTTACCTGTAAGCTGTTTACAAGTATTGATTATTATTAGGCTACTTGGGACACTGAGGTATGTAAAATACAAATAATTACCGTACTTTGAATTTAACATTTAGATCTACATGTAAATGAATTTGAACTTCTATAGAATCACTCACATTTTAAGGTATTTAGGATCCTGTTACTTTTGAAATGTTTGTATGACATTGTTATAACCAACCAAGATTTTTTTTCACTTTAGTACATGTATATATGAAGATGTAACCAGTTATAGGTGAAATGCCAAATATTTTGACATCTGCTACAGGTGTATGACTATGTAGTGAGGATTCATTAACAGACCACATCTACCATAATAAAGAATTTAATCTGTTAACACCACATCTGATAGACATTTACATTTACATCTTACATGAGAAGGAACAGTTACTACATACATACCCAGTATATTTCATACAATAACACATATGATTAGATGATGTACATTGTACTTGTTTAGTTACCACCTAATTCAAGATGGCTGACTGCCTAGAAGCTGTGATTTTAATTTTCTTTAATATAGTGAAGTATACAAAACATCTCTGATATGACCATGGAAGACAATTTCGATATATTAAGACCTAATAAGAAATTTTCCTTTGTAAATTGAAAAATGGAGTTAGGTAAAAAAATGTCTGATTTGTTTACTTTTGTCATAAGAAGTGGTAGATGTGAGATTGTATCAGGCATTGATCTCCACATCTCTCAATTGCAAGGTTAATGACTGAACCATGTTTAAAGTAAATAGAAAGTCGGTAAACCCCATTTATAATCTGTGGTCAATTTATGTATGTAATGTTTTGATAATGTTATCTATATGATAAATATGAAAATGATTCACAAACCTACATACATTATCATATGTAATAGCTGGATATATACCTTATATAATGCCATTGAATAGTTTAACAGAATATTCATTAACTATTTTAGACTTTGTCACTTTGGTAAATTTACATACATGTAGACCAAAGTATATGCATATGTTGATCAATAACATACATGTTTGTTGACTTACATCATTAATATTGGTGAAGCTAGGGGTTCGGTACATGGAATGGCACTCTCAGTTAACTCAGTCTTATATTCTATTATTAGATTCAATTTTTACATTGGTCTCCAGTTTTTCAATTCCATACTCATATGTGTGCATTTGTATGTAACCAAGAAATCTGTCTACGACAACATGTTTTACATACAAAAGTATAGAAATTATTGAATAATAAGACTTCAATATATCAATTATCATGTCTTATGCTGAACAAGTTCCGTACCATAATTAAATAAGCTGTAATTAATCTGAGTGAAAAACTTAGTTGCAAAATTATATAACATGTATATATACACAATAGTACACGTAGTTTGATTACATTGTACATACCAGTATATCAGTTTATATGATACATGTATATACATGTAAATATGTACATGTACCATACAATGAAATTTGTATATAAAGACCCTCTTTTACACACAACAAAAGTGGTCTTTATAGGGAGGTGGTCTTTATATAGAGGTTGATTTGTACACAAATAGTACTGATGGGGACAACAGAAAACATGACCAGGTGGTCTTTATACAAAGGTGGTCGCTAAAGTAGGTTTTACTGTACATACATGTATGTACTGTAACAAGTACCTGTACCAGTACATTTGTATATATATATTTGTATAAATACTACAGCCATGAACAATTTTATTAATACCATAGTTGTAGACTTATGTTTATGTAATAAAGAAAAAAACTTAGTATATATGTATATATATATATATATATATATATATATATGTATATTTGAAGGGTACATACAATACAGTGTATGTACATTTCATTTTGTATAGATTATGTTCATGATGTGATCACATATCCTGCGTCAAATAGTTTTATCTTGTCCTTGGTTGATAGGGGCGAGGTAGAACAGAGACAAAAAATTCCTGGGTTGTGTAGTTGACTCTAATATCTAAGTTAACATAAATGTACCAAGTCGTTAAGCATACACAGGATTAGAGGGGTAATATTGACTTGGCATACTGACACAGGTACTTGATTCAAACAAATATTCTTTACTTTTTATCCTGTTTAACTGCTGAGATTTTACTTTAAAATGTTTTATTTCAGATTTTCGTGTTTATTATTTTGAAGCTGTGGTACACACTTATTCACATCCTGTTTAGAGGTAGATTTTATGTTATTTCTTGCGTGTACTTGAAATGTCATTGGCAATCATGTGACTGTACAGGATATGTACTTACTTATGCATGCATCACACGCATGTTTTAAAATGTAATTTCCATTTGGACACACAAAAAGTTGATGAACAACTGTTGCTGAATTTACCAGTACAATTATATACTCATAATTTTCCAGCATATCATTATATATCTGATGTCTGAATTCATCAGTCCATTTTGGAAATACTTGTATACACTACATGTACTTGATCAGTGATTCATTTTTTCTCTTTGGATTTTACAGATAAATTCTTAGTCTTACCAGTCAGAACTTGAGGAGGAAAAAGAAGAGCCAAAATGGGGGAAATGTTCCGGAGTGAACAGATGACCCTGTGTCAGCTGTTCTTACAGTCCGAGGCTGCATATGCCTGTGTGTCAGAGTTAGGGGAACTTGGATTGGTGCAGTTTAAAGATGTAAGTGGAATTAAAAATTATAAGCTAACCAATGGTGAATAAAGAGAGTAATGTTTAAAACATTGACAATAAGAAAGGACAAGATTTCTGAAGTGTGATGTCATCTTTATCAATTTAGGTTTAATTTGCTGATTGTTGCTACTGTTGAACACTAATCTCCATTTTATTCAGTTGTACATGATGTGACTTGCATTATTTATTGTTAAACATTTTCATATTCCTTTAAGGAACCAATGGACCAATTTTAACCAAACTTGGCAGGAACTCTCCCCATGGGATGCCTCATAAAGTTTGAAAATGAAAGGGGGCTAGGACTGATAGGGTTTCCAAGGGGGCCAGAAAGGGCCAAAACCAATGTTCAGATTTCTTTCAAATTTAGTTTGCATGATTGTTAAGTCAATATCTACAAATTTATGAATGAGAACAAAATTTGTTCATAAACTACTAATGAGAAAGTACTTCAATTGACTTGTAGTTACAGTACAGTTTTATAACTGACTTTTTAACTCCAAACTGATTGACTTCTTGTATACAATGATACATTAGAAAGTTATAAGGATGATCTAAGTATCATTACATTTGGTATTTCAAAATTTCAAATCATTGGATCAAAGGTTAACACCTACGTAAACAGAAAAGATCAGTTTACGTCTACTTTTAGACATTTTCCACTTATGGGTTATTCTCAAGAAAAATGATTCAATTTAAACCAAATGTGGCATGAACTGTCCCCATTTTAAGTTGCATACAATATGTAAATGAAAAAGGACTAGTACCCATAGGGCCTCCATAAAAGGCCAAAAATATCCATCTTTAAAAATCTTCTTGTCATGAACCAATGGTCATGTACATATATTTTCATTGTACAATGTAATCATAAATTTTACTTAGGACACCAATAAGGGGTGTTGGACCTCTTGTTACTTATAGATTAAAATAACATTTCAAATGATGATTAAATGGAAAACATACTGGAAAAGGACAAGTGATGCTGAAAATTTTCTTAACTAGGCCTCAGCCAATCAGATTTTAGGATTAGCTGAAGTTGAGTAAAACTCTCAAATTTGAGTAAATCTCAAGTTTTGAGCAAGTAGTGGGGCCCAGAGTTCCTCAGGAAAGTGTCATGCTTGAAGAGTAATTCCTTTTCAGCTCAACTCAGTGTTGACTTTGACCCTCACTGGAGCGTAAGCTGATTTTGTGGGATAAGATCGCCAAATTACTTGATAGCTGCCGTGTGATAACCTTTTTCAGAGTGCCAAGTGGTACTAGGTTTCCTCCTACGGTTCCCCACCCCATAAAAACTTACCTCCACTGTATATCAGTAAATGAAAAGAAATTGGGTATGACATTAAACAGAAATAAAACAAACAAATCCCAGGAAATAGGTTTTGCATCCAAACATCTGAAGACAGGGCCATAGGTCATACTAGAAAACAATGAATTGATTTGAATTGTTGTGTTCCAGCTCAATCCTGATGTGAATTCCTTTCAAAGAAAATTTGTCAATGAGATACTGCGATGTGACGAAATGGAAAGGAAACTAAGTAAGCTACATTTAATATGTATACTGATAATTGATATTTTTTACTTCTTATAAATTTTGAAACTAACAGTTGAATAAAAGACCAAAGAAATGAAAACAAAAGTTACTTAACATAAATTTTCTAAAATTCATTTCGTACTTTTATCATTTGAATACTTTTTCAAAACACATTGTCTAAATCTAATTACTGGCATGTGTGTGTGTGTTTTATAAAATATCATTATCTTTGTATTTACATATTATAGTATTGATTACTCACATCTGATGTTTATCTCAAGCAACATCTGCTAATATTACATTAGTAGCTTTGCCTAAATGGGATGCCTTAAGGTTCTCTTTCATTGCTATTTATCAAATTTTATTTATTTATTTTTTTCTTTCATAAAATGTTTCTGTTAATTGAAAAAACGTCATTCTATGCATTATTCAGAAATAGTATACCCAGATAAGGTGCAGTACATGTATGAGCTAAACTGCCCAAGACCCATTGATATTTCTCTCTATACGCTATAGGTACAATGTATATAAAACTATGTAGAAACAAAAAATATCAAATGGCAGGCCTCAAAGATATTATACATGTATATATACAGTGGAATCTCGCTATCTCGAAATTCACTGGATCACCACGTTTACTTCGAGATATCCAAAAATCGTGATTACCTAAAATGTTCAATTCACACATTTTCTATTCTTATTGGACAACAAATAGACCTACTCAGAGTACTGTATAATTCAAATTGGATTTAAGCAATTATTTATTAATTACACTTTCATCTTGGCTCATTTACAGAAGTTGATTGTCCTGTGTTTTGCAGGTAAACAAGTACATGTAACTTTCAGAATGATTTCCGTGTACAAAATGTAAACCTTCAATCAAAGATGGTAACTTCGAGATAACAAGTGACAATTCCGTTATATTTCGATACTTCGAACCAGAAAAATACTTTGCGATAAGTGAATATCTATGAGGCTTGTCATTTGACATTTTTTGTTTCTACATGGTTTTATATAAAAACTCCCAAAATAACTGAAATGAAAGTAGTATAAATATACAGTAAAATAATCTGGACTGGCCGTTCGACTTTTACATGACTGGAATTTAGACTCATCCAATTTTGACATAAGGAAATTGCACTGTGATTATGTTCAACTCATGATCACGAAATAATAACCAAAACAAAGGTTTTATTAGAAATTAAATTATGACTCTTCACTTTACAATCGCTGTATAATTACCTATTAATGACTGTTTTGGTGGGTGCTATTCTCTCATAGTGTTGCTTTGGAAAGCAATAGTGCCCGAGTGATAGCAACACTATGAGAGCATAGTACCCACTTACACAGTCATTAATGGGTTTAGTGCATCACTTGACCTTTACATGTCTTGTGATATATATAAAATTTTTATTTTTTATGGAAAATATGACAAATGTACATAATTTGCATTTGATTTAATAACAGTAATAACAGCATAACAATCCGTTATCTTCTAACAGAAAAATAAGAGTTCAATTTCAACAATTTAATTAAAATATAATGAGTATATCTTATTTGATGATAAGAAAAAAGTTTATTTATTGTAGATATTTACTATGCAATTATTGAAATTGAAATTAGGCATTGAAATTTGATTTGACTGCCTATAGTTATGTAATTGTACAGATTTCATAGGTAAATCCTCTATTTTTGTTGTCTGTCATATTAAAATATGAGTTTTTTTTAACTCTGTCAAGCAAAATCTCATAGTTCCTGCTGTCGGCACAATAGTTTCTTGGTCTGCCCACAGTGGTTCTGTCTGTAAGAGTGTTTGCCTTACAGGCATGAGGTTATGGGTTTGACACATGGTACAGTTTCATATGTCAGACTTTTTACAGAAATAATTGGTGACATGCTTTCACTGTGTGTCAAGAGTAAGACTTGAAGGACACAGGTCTTTTGGATGATAGGTAAGACAGAGGTCCTGTGTTCTGATAGATTTGGCACATTACGAAACCCTGTCTGAATTGGCACATAGCACACTAACACAGGTAAAAAATCTTTGGAACTTCATCAAGACTTGGTGACATCTTCTTATAAAAGAAAAGTTCTTGATTAAAACAACACTTAAATAAACCAATCTCCTTGTCAGTTTTGTGACCTCAGATAATATTTTCTGTTTTATCAATTTAAATTTTACTACTAATAATGATTAATTTTTGCATGTCAGGGTACATGTACATCAAGAGGGTGTTGGAATAGGATGGCCTGAGATTCCCTCCAGTTGCAGACAATTCAAACAAATCTCCTTGTTAGATCTGTGACTACAGTTTAAATTTTCTCTTTTATCATTTTAATTTTCCTTTATAATATTACTGATTGTCTCCCTTTTTGCATGTCAGGGTATATCGACAAGGAGTTAAAAAAGGATGGCCTGATTATTCCTCAAGTTGTGGAAAATCCAAAGGCTCCTGCTCCCAAGGAAATGGTGGATCTGGAGGCTACATTTGAGAAGATAGAGTCTGAGTTAAGAGAAGTGAACACTAATGCTGAGGCTTTGAGGAGAAACTATCTGGAGTTATCTGAGTTGAAGGAAGTGTTGAATAAAACACAAAACTTTTTTGCCGAGGTACATAGTTTTGTTCAGTGATACTAAATTGTCTAAAGCCTTTGTATCTTCATCATGTCCATCATCTCATACTATTTCAGTACAATATGTAAAGATGGTTGCTAGTGTGCTGGTTTCATTTTCTACTGTGTGTCCCAGCAAATTTGAAAAGTGTTTTTTTTGTAAATATTTCTTTAAAATGTTCTCATGTGGGAACATTATCCATACAACCATTAAATATAACCAGAGTCATAAATTCATACCCCATTGATTACATTTCAACATACAGTAAATCTTGAATAATTGTGAATCGCTGAATTTTATTCATAATCTTTCTCGGAAATGAAATTGGATGTTTATAAACAATGTTATAGTGCGGAAGTCAATGAAAGAGTCCATTCACGTGCAGGGGTATTTCGCCAGTATTTTCAATCCAGTGTCTATGGTGACTTATGGGTGATGAGATGTATACACCCTGATAAAAATAATAGACAGTTCCAATCAAAATCAACAACAACATTGGCAACTGCCATTACCGCTAATCAAGGTCGGAAAATCATTAAGGGTTTAACTAGGATCTTGTGTATTGGAGGGTCTCCTTAACATTTGAATGCAGATTTTATCTTCTTTAAATAAAGCAGTAATTTTATTGATAATTTGACGGTTTCTTCTATTCAAACAAACACTTTCCGGGTTTGCTGGGACACACAAAAGTTTATGATGATGTGGGATCTCTTAATGTCAGTTTTTGATACATGTAGTTACAGTCTAACGCCATTTATCCGGACGCCGATTATCCGGATTTTTCGCTGGTACGGACAAATGCCAAATATTTTCACCTGTGTAACTTGTTTAAAATTAATATGTCAAGTACAAAATTAAGACATTGACAGCTAGAAAAAATAATAGCTTTAACAAGGAATTTGATTATGATTAAAGCAGTGTGGTACAGGCGCCCCATATCTGGCCTCATGCTATGGAAATCTAGGTCAAGACTCGAAGGAGTTTGCAGCAGACCAAAGTGTCACATTTCTTCAAATCACAGTGACTTTTAGGACTAAAGATAATGTCAGTGAGCTAGCACTTACGTGATTTTTCCCATTCCTATTAACGAGAGAACATCTCTAGGTGTCAAATTAATGACATGAAGTAGGCTAAATAAGGATCTAGATCTACACGTGATTTCAGTCATGCAATTTAATATGAAGTGAAATCATGTTTTTTCATACATACACACATGCATGTTAGGTCTATATGTTACCAGTTACCAGCAGAGGCTTTGTAAATCGCTGCTTTTACTTTTACTCATCAACTAATTAAAATAACAACATGCCCGTGAAAACATCAATTGTTCTTCAGTGATATGATCACAGAGAATGACCAACTTAACACTATCTAAATTTGGGATATATGGACTTCAACAATATGATCGATCATCCGGACGACTTTTTATGTGTCTCCCATTCAGTCTGGATAATTGGCGTTAGACTGTATATGACATTAGGGGTTTCTAAGGCTACATGGTTATGACTTTGTTCTTGAAGACCACAATATTTCTCATATCCAATCAGTGAAGTACCAAGTTGTTGGTTCTTGCACTTTGAATCAATCTCTGTCAATGTCTACTACAGATTTTGTTCTTAAAAGGTATTTGTCTTTTTTGCACATAGATTTAGTGCTGACATAGAATAAAATACTATTTTAGGCAAAAATACTATTTAAAAATGGATATAAATATATGGACTGCATTTTTGTGAAAAGTTTCCTGACTCTGTGTAATTTGTTTTTTTATATTCATTTTGTGGGTTACATGACCACCATGTTTTGGGACATCTTTCTAGACGTTGACAGAGATTTATTTGGAGGGCAAGGACCGACAACTCTGTAAGAGAATGAGCAAAGAGGTCTTATTCCTCCACCATTAAAATTGGTTGGCATGTTATAAATTGAATTGAAAAAGAATTGAAAACTGCATGAAAAAGTTTGTAAAAATAACAATCTGAAGTTGATACGAAACAAAGAACTGTATGATTAAAATGCTCAATTATGATATATACATTTATAATAAGTAAAGATTTCTGACATTGATGATGCAGATCCTTTATAATAAAATGACATTATGAGATTAATTCTTTAACTGCTCTCCTTCCTGGGATTGCTCTGGCAGATAATCACTTATTCATCCTTAAAAACAAATTTGGACTGGTCTAAGTCCTTGATTTACAGAAGAGTCCATTGTATTCAGGATTGGTGCATTAAAGGAGGAATTATTGCCTTTGTGATTTAGTAGTTTTTAAAAATATCAATTGTTATTTATTTGTGAAATGCATTTTTCCTCTGACAGCATGGAGCTCACGGTATAGTAGATGATGCTCAGCATGCCTTGGTACAAGATGAGATGGGCTTTGCACCAACAACTTCAGTACAACTTGGGTAAGTAATCACAAAAGTAATGTCCCCTTGTCATTTTTATTCAGGGTTTTATTACATATGTCTTCGTTAACTTCAGTGTTTTGTAATGTTTTTTAGGAAACATTCAGTGATTAATTTGTTTTGTATTTTTTGGGGGTAAGTGTGCCTCAAGAGTTATCTCCCCTTTTACATATATTTTGCGACAGTGACATAACACATGATTACATTAGTCATTCATTTTAAGAATGATGTCATTTGCTCATTTAGTGCTATTTGTTATAGTTTGCTATAAATAGCTACAGTACGACTCACATGTTTCGTAATTTTTACGCGGATCACAGTGGGACATGCCCTGTGTAAAATTTAAAAAAACACTGCGGTTTTTGTCCCATGGTTGTGTATAAGGTGTCATAAAATACTGTCGGCCAACACTTGTCGGCACCTCTCATCTCAAAGGGAGAGAAGCGAAAATCACCGAGGCGTGAAAGCTGACTTGTCTTATCGATAATCTGCCTGTTTGTCCACTATCAAAAATTAAAAGGGTCTTACTAATACTGTTAGGCAGTGAAAAGTTTGATGAATTGTGTTTTTATGATTTAAGAAATTACTAATACTACATGTATTTTTTTACTGATTTACATGTCAGATTCTAGCACCCGTACCGCCATAGAGATCTACTTACATAACGTGTATACATACTGACATAAATATGATTGTTAAAAGAAAACAGACAAATCTACATTTGCTTTAAATGAATTAATCAGGGAAATTTTATAACAATATATTAATTCACATTCTGTTTTGTATTTTTTTTATCAGGGAAAAAATTTATAACAATATATTAATTCACATTCTGTTTTGTTGGACATTTGGCGTAGATCTGCAAACGATCTAGTTCTAATTCAGTTTTGTCATAATTTGAGATTTCTGTCATTGAGAGAATCAAATAGATAATCAAATAAAAATCATATCAATAATCATCTCAGTTGAATATATTTATTGTGCATCTATAAGTTTGTATAAAATACAGAACTCGGCTTTTCATGCGCCAAAGTTGACAACGGTATTGAGTAAAACGACTGCTGTAATCTTCATTCCGTGAATCTCTGTCATCAGAAGAAACACAGAGATATTAAATCATGTCGATTTTTTGCTCATCTGAATATCTAGTAACATAAGTTAATATAAAATACATCGCCGAAGTTGACAACAGTCATTCCTAGTTACGAGTGATGTACAGCCATAATCTTCCCTCTGAGGATCATGTGGTCTACAGGTAGATCTACCTGTCCTTAGTATGTTGTGGCCTAGACACATTTCATGACTCGGGTCACCAGGAAAATAATTATATTTATAATTTCAGTTTCTTGTAATGAAATGTGAAGATTCATGTTTGAGATATATAGTCTTCAGGAAACAACAAAAATGACCGTATCTGTAGCACAATCACTTTTTTTCAGGTTGATTTTTTCTGATTAAAAAGAGGCTTTTAGTCGTGAGAAATTGGGAAATATTGGTATTTCCTATTCCGTTTTTGGCAATATATCTGTATTTTTTCCTTCACCCAAATTTCAGGATGTAACTGATCTAATTCATAATAAAAGAATCTAAATCTAGGTCAAGTTGGTACCACTGCACCTGTAAAGCTAGGCCTAATTTATGATATCGTTACATGTACTTCTTATCAAAACAGGATGATAACAGTTAATACACTGCCTTAAATTCCCCATATCCAACCAGCTTAGTGATGCAAGTTAGACATGCATGAGTTGCATATATTTCCAACTTAAATGAAAACAAAAATACATAACATATTGAATCGTTAAAGTAATTAATTACAAATTAAATTTGCTAATTTAACCCCTAAATAGATATATAAAATAACAAATTAACAATAGATAAATAAAAACATGCATTTAAATCGGACATCATTTCTTATCAGCAACAGAGACTGGCTATATGTACAATGTAAATGAAAAAAATATATATTTTTAATTTTGCCTTCTTAAGTTCTTACATCCTCCCCATCACATACATATTCTTGTTGCTATTTTGCATCATGTTTATTTAAAATAAATAAGAGGACTGTTTCAAGCAAATTTTTAAAACTCATTTGATTTGTTTTTCTATCTATTTGTAACAATAGTCTTTTTTTTTTTTTTAAAAATCCAAATAAAATAAAATAATAGAAATAAATAACAGCAACAAGTAAACAATAATATATAAATCAACTGTATTAAGACTTTATTGAAGTGTGAAGAATTACACAGAAAACCACTTGGATTCCCACAGTGCTTTCAGGTGGTTTGCCCAGTGTGTTTTGTGGAAAATCTACAAAACATCTGAGCTGTGCTGTATAATTTTAATCCCGTGATTTTTTTCCAGTTTTGTTGCTGGAGTCATTCCCAGAGAGAAGGTGCCATCATTTGAAAGATTACTGTGGTTTGCTTGCCGCGGTAATGTCTTCCTGAGATATGACGAAATCCAAGAGCCACTTGAGGACCCTGTTAGCGTAAGTTTGTAATAAACATTGTTTTGGATAATTTGGAAATTAATGTGATTAATTATATTTACTGTAATTAATGGATTTACAGGTTAAAAGGTTATACACTTCTGTAAACTTTACTAAAAAAAATTTTGTCGTTTTCTTTATTCTCTTTTATGTGGATAAATGTAAACTGTTGATAAGGAAGTTAAAAATGTTTATTTCTTATCAACAGGGTGATGAGATTTATAAGTGTGTATTCATCATCTTCTACCAAGGGGAGCAACTCAAGGCTAGAGTTAGAAAAATCTGTGAAGGGTTTGTATTGTTTTGTTTCCAAAATATTCTATTTTTTGTATGATATTTATCTGAAAAAGTGAAATTATAGGTATTGTATTAGAACATTAGTTTGCTTTAACTTCATGTTTTGATGTTGTTGTTTTTTTTCCGTTGTCAGACAGTACTTTTACATGAAAAATGTAAAGGTAAATAAGTAAAACATTAAATAATTAAGAATTATTTGGGGGGGGGGATAAACAAATGTCCAGACAGGAAATATTTTTTTTTTTTTTGTGAGTGGAAAACATTTTTATAAATTTACAATGAAATATCATATTTTCAAACATCATGTTTGTAATATCATGAATTTCTGAGAGAACGTTTGAAAGCTTTTGACCAAGTGTGTAACATTGGGCCACAGTATTTGTGATTGAAATGACTTCACTAATCACAGCAGATAACTAAAAAGAAAATACAAAATCAAATCAATTACATCCATTTCCCTCAAATTATTTGCTTTATTGTTGTTTCATGTTGTCTTCTGAATTTTTTACTTATGTTACCAGCTATAGGCAGAGTACCACAAATATTGATGTGTACTATAGACCTGTATAGATGTGTTTAGAGTTCTGGTTTAAAGTTACATCCAAGAGAACCTTGACTTACACTTATACTGTTTGAAGGAACAGTCACTTCCTATGTTAAGAGGCCTTAAAGAAGTGGCATTAGCTATGATTTTTCCAAGATTTCCTTTTCCCTCTATCTCTACTAGATTGATATATAGTAACAAAGAAGAAATATACACAGGCATAAAAATTGTTAAATTCCTAAATATTTTGTGAAAATTGCTTGAGAAACTCAGCTTTGACACTTTTTCAATTGCAATTGATTAACTCTGCTTTCTATTTGTATATGAATACCACACTGGACCTGACCTTATTTTCACAAAATATATAGCAATATAAGACTTTATATGCCTGTGTATAGCTCTTATTTGTTATTGTACATCATGTACATGTAGTAAAAGTAGAAAAAATGGAAATAATTGTCATTGGTAAACACAGCTAATGCCCCTTTGAGTTTGACTCAATACTGGGAATCAAATACAAGACCTCTCACTTAAGAGATAAATGCTTCAATTTTTAATTTTTTTTATTTTAATAGTGTTTTATGCCACAGTAGGCAATTTTTCAGTTAAATGGTGGCAGCCAGTATATATTGGTGGAGGTGAGAACCCGGTTACAAAGCTTTAACCACTCGGCCATGGAGGCCCCGTAAATGCTTTAACAGAGCAACCTGTTGCAAATGGTCTTTTCTCCAAATGAATTCCTCTCAAATCAAATTACTAGAATTGGAAGCTATTCAATTTTTGTTGAATATTTTGTAAATATGTTGAAATAGAGAAGATTGCTGATGACCTATGTTTCAGATTTGCATAAGATTTCGACCAGTGTGGATATTCAATTTCATATTTTTGTTTTCAGGTTCAAGGCAACACTCTATCCATGTCCTGAAAATGCTAGTGAGAGAGCTGAAATGTGGAATGGCGTTTCTACCCGTCTGGAGGATTTGAACACTGTATGTTATCTATTCTTCATGTATATAGTTATTTAACAAACTTTGTCTGTTTAAGAATTTTGGTAAAGTATCAAATATTGTTACTTTATAAAGTCCCTCAAATGAAACTATGTTGGGTGTTGATTAGTTTCTGGATGATAACTTGAGTAAGATTCAGCCAATTTTTTTAAAAAATCATACAAGCAAGCATATCAAATTTAGCCTTGATTTTTTTTGGTGTAAACATAGTAATTTTTTAAAACTTGTTACTGTTGTTTTAAATTCACCAAGACTTTGAAGATCTCTGTTACCCCAGTAACTTAGTACAATCTCATGCTATCTCTTGTCTTTTACGGTCCAAGGTGTTTGTCATGTGCTAATTTTTAAAATATATTACACTTTACCAAATGACAAGACACAGTCTCCTTCCAATTTGAAGGTCGCCTTTGTTACCGAGCTGACAGTACAATTTCATGATATTTGTTGTTGTTCACTGTGAAGGGTACTGATCATGTGTTAACTTTTAAACAATTCCTACTTTAACAAATGACAAGACACAGTCTTCCTCCATTGTGAATGTCGCCTTTGTTACGGAGTTGACTTAAAACACTCTTTTGCTCTATGTTGTATGTCACCGTGCCAGGTTTGGGTCATGTGATATTTTTTTTACAAACATTGTATACTTTAACAAATGACAACACACAATTCTTTTCCAATTTATTGTATAAGTGGAAATGTTCGCTCCTGGTTAGTTTCACACTTTTACAAAGGAAAACATATTCACTCCATCTTAGATATGTTCTAAATCACCTTACTCTCATGGAAGGTATATATATGTATGTCCATGCTTCAAACATTTACCTTGAAAATTTGGCATTTGGCTTTCATTTTGAATTTGCCATCTCATTTATAAAGGACAAAAATTAAATGGGAGTGAAAATTTGCAGGTATACAGTGGGATGTAGCATGTCTAGAGTAAGGTCAACAAAAATTGTAAATTTAAGGGACGATAGGTGTTTTGTAGACAGAGTAGGGATTTGGTCGGCCGAAAAGAGTGTTTCCATTTATTTTTCACTTAAATTATGATAACAATATGTGTCATAGGCAATGTGCAGTAAATCTAGGGACTTTGTAATGCAATGGAACCAGCTTGAGAGACCACTGTCTTGAAAGATTACCTGTTTTTGAGCCCATATTTTGAAAATCATTCAGTTAAATATAGCTCATTTGAGTGACCACCAGTCTTGAGTGACCACCTGTCTTGAGTGACCACCTGTCTTGAGTGACTATATTATAGTGACAGCAATGCTGGACAGTTTCCACTGTATAACCATGGTCATTTCAGTTGTGGGTATACTAGCATGATATTCCTCTTCTTTTTAATATATAACAGGTGTTACACCAAACAGAGGATCATCGCCACCGTGTTTTAGCTAGTGCTGGGAAGGAAATCACCACCTGGATCATAAAAGTGAAGAAGATTAAGGCCATCTACCACACCCTCAACATGTGTAACTTTGATGTGTCCCATAACAGCTTAATCGCAGAATGCTGGTGCCCGGTAAAAGCCCTAGAGGATGTTCAGAGGTCTCTTAGGCATGGAACGGTAAGTATTTGTTCATACTTTTATTCAGTTAACTATTAGTATTCTCTGTCTTTTTTAATTCCATTCTTTTTTTCTCGCTGTATATATAATTCTGACACACTGCTTTTTTTTTTAAACAAAGATGTAATAATTTTGATAATCAGTATGTTATCAAGCACTTGTCATATACAGTAGAGTCAAATCTGCCTTATTGACTCACTGTATTTATTGGCTACCTGTCTTATATGACCAGTATGATGTCTTCCACAACTATTTTCTTATATAATGGCCTGAATTAAGTGATTACCTGCTGTATATGACAAGCAGTTGTTGTTTTGACTTCTGAAACTTTGAATTTATTTTTAATGACCTTTTGTTTAATTAAATGAGTACTCTTGTCCTCAATGGAATGGCAACAAGAGGATAGTTAGAACAATTGAAACATTTTCATTAGTTTGTTATTTCAAATACAGCATTTTTTTTTAAAAAAAAAACCCATGTAGAATAACTTTTTAAATTGTATTTTCACAAAAGGTTAAAAAATTAGGTCATCTGATTAAAGAGACCACGTGTCATATATGACCTTTTTGTATCTTCATGTTGACCTTTTCATGGTTCATTGTAGGAGTTAAGTGGAAGTACTGTTCCCAGCATTCTACACAGAATGGAAACGAAAGAGACACCACCCACCTTCTTCAAAACCAACAAATTTACACAAGTTTTTCAGTCAATTGTGGATGCTTATGGTGTTGCTACATACGAGGAAGTCAATCCAGGTAATGTAGAATTTGATACAGTTCACATTTCTGGATGATAGCAATGCATATGTGTAATTGGTTCTCCCTGTCTTTAACTCTTTGAATTGAAATACTCTATAGGTTTAATGTTATCATTTACAGTGGGTACAGAGTTAGGGGGGAGCCTTGCTATGTAATGCTGTTTAAGTTGCCATTTTCCAAACTGTATCCTCTCCAAAATCTTCAAATAAGAGTTCAGTCATTTGGGCAAGTAAAATTGGATGACCAAAAAAAAAAAAAAAATCTGTCTTCTTCTGGACCAATGAAAAATCAGCAGGAAATGATACAAGCTAGGTGCTGAGAAAGAGTCCTGATGACATAACAATGAAATGCCAGAAAACAAATAACTCTGTCCCACATAACATTTCTAATTTTGTAGATTTTTCATGTCAGAAAAAAGGATTTGCCTCCCCCTGTGCTTATTCTCACACTGTATTTTTTTTTACTTCCTCATATGTTTAAGTTTCTGAAAACATAAAAATCACAATCTTCCCCCCCCCCCCCAATTCTTTCAAGGACCCTTTTCTCAGCCACTGGCTCATAAATTACAGTGCTATCACATGCTAATGTCAAGCTTGTTTCAAATTTGCTTCATTTAGGATACCTCTCCGTACCTCTGCCAACAAAGAGTAGACAACTTGTAAATAACATAACAGCGGGATAATTTACCAGTTACCTGGTTTTTACTTGATATTTGATTTGTTTAAATGTTATGTGATTTCACTTGGATTACAATGGGGATATGTTTTATTCTGTTGCAGCTCCATATGCAATCATATCTTTTCCGTTCCTGTTCGCTATAATGTTTGGAGACTGCGGACATGGAACGCTTATGTTTCTTGCTGGACTGTATCTTGTTTTATCTGAGAAAAAACTGCTGAAGAATAAATCAGACAACGAAGTAAGTGAAACCATACTCATTTATCTGGATCTAATTTAAATAACCCTAATTTATCTATCTTGGTCTAACCTAACGAACTCAAACTCATCGATCTAGATAAAACCTAACTAAGCCATATTCATTTATCTACATCAAACCTAACTAACTAACCCATACTCATTTACCTTGATCTAACATAACTAACTAACCCATACTCATCTATCTAGATCAAATCTAAGTAACCCATATTCATCTAGTTAGATCAAACCTAACCAACCCATACCGATTTATCTTGATCTAACCTAACTAATAAACCCAAACTTATCTATCTAGATCAAATCTAACTAACTAACCCATATTCATCTATCTAGATCAAACCTAACTAACCTCTACTCATTGATCTTGATCTAACCTAACTAAGCCATACTCATCTGTCTAGATCAAACCTAACTGACTAACCCATACTCATTTATCTAAATCTAACCTAACTTACACTAAGCAATATATCTAGGTCAAACCTAACTAACCCATACTTATATTTCTAAAACCTGCGATAGACTGATCTCATTTTTTTATCAGTGCTGCAAAAATTTTATCTGGAACCGCTGATCCAGAACACTTTGTATCCCTAGGCGCATGCATTGTGTGCATTGTTTGTAAACATGACAGATCAAAGAGATTTTCATTTCGGCGATGTAGTGCACTACTGGCCACGAAATATGAGAGGAAAAATACTTGATATAACAAAACCACTGGCTTCATATAAATATACATTGTACACTGTACATACATACAGTTGAGAAATTTTCAAATTTGCCTGTTGTATGATTATGATTTGATTATCAGCAAATATCTAATACACAAAAGAGTCAAATTTCTGCTTCACAAAGTGCCACCAAGGGTGAAAATAAAACATTCCCAGTACACAACATTTCACATGCCAATTTCACTTGCACTGGATCTAAAACTACACATGTAAACGATGCTACAGTGTATATAGCATCCCAGTCTGAACAACAGGCTTCAAAATCTGCCCTTGGAGGCTCTGTGATACATGGTAGTGTCTATAACATATCAATTATAAACAATTATGTACAGTATCCACCAAAACACTCAAGAATCCTAATTGACAGTGACAGCAAGTAGGAGATTTCCATATTTGTAAGATACCAACACAGTTCAGGTGAACGATGTGGCCTTTGGGCCTCTTCTTTTTTATTTGTTGTTATTGTTGTTAGCTTACATCGTTAACATTATGTTGGAATTTGTCAACATTTACACATAAATCTTACCACATATATTGAAAGGAATTGGATATTTTATGTGTATATTACTGGTTTATAATTATTTGTGGCGGATGAACAAATGATGAGTGATGCACTTCTACTGAATAGATCAACCTGATTGATATGTAAACAAATGGATTTCAAGCTTTTCAGGTATGCGAAATATAATCTAGATGCTAGATTCTATTAATCTAGGATCTATTGTTTATGGTATTTTTGAGTTGACATTATTATTGCTATTATACATGCATTTATTGCCATTGTTAAGTATGTATTTCATACTTATATTGTAGATTTTCAACACGTTTGTTGGAGGACGGTACATCATCATGATGATGGGTTTGTTTTCTATATACACTGGACTGATTTACAACGACTGCTTTTCTAGATCTCTTAACATCTTTGGATCATCATGGCATCCTCGTTATGAGTAAGATTTATATTTCTTTTATATAATATTTAGTTTTTTCCTTGTAAGTAGTGGGAGCATATTGCCCTTTAAGTTATCAACCTGTGGAGTCTCATTTAGACTTGCCCAAATCAATATGAGATCAATGAGGTGAAATCAAAGGTCAATACGATAGTCTGTGGTGCAATAAATAGGCCAATATGAAAATTACTCATTAATATTATCATATTTATAATTAACTAGGCCAATATGAAAATTACTCATTAATATTATCATATTTATAATTAACTAGGCCAATATGAAAATTACTCATTAATATTATCATATTTATAATTAACTAGGCCAAAATGAAATCCATCTTGGCCCATGCTGCGTGGAAAGGATGCATGTACATTTTGATTTGAAAAAGAAATGTTGACCGCTTTCACTCATTTGGACACACTCACTATTACCTTATTTTGTCAATATTGGTTGAGTTTTGAATTTCATATTGTTTGGACAGAAAATACCACATTAGGCAAATATTACTAGAGTTAATTGATAATTATTATTGTTGTTATTATTTTTTGTTGTACAAGAGGGTCTCTTAAGGGTTGTAGGGGTTTGAAAGGCCTAAGACACAAATAACTGCAGGCATGAAATCCTCATTGCACTGGTGTAAAACTGGGGCCCAGTACATTATAACTTGATATTCTTCACAAATAAAATCTGGATACCACTGTATGACTATAAAATCATTGAATGTGAACACTTTCATGTAAACTAACAATGTCCGTCTGTCTGAATAAGATTGTCCTTCTCGACACATGAAAGGATCGTGATGAAACTTGGCACAAAGGAAGATCACATCATGTAGGTGTAAATAAAAGGAGGAGAATGCTGCTCGCCAATATTTGAAGGAGTTATTGCTCCTGAACTTTTGCCTTAATGATATCAACATTTTGTCATTGCAACTCCTCTCTAAAGTTATTCCGCATTTGTAGTTTTATTTGCCTTGGCTCACCATATCTGGCACAGATATACATCTTAGGTAGATTGAGTGATTTTGTCAGTTTAAATATCCTGGTGATATGCCAGGTAGTGGATTAATAATTCCTCAAATTAGCCTTATTTATTTACTGTTCTGATTATTTTCAGCACTGAAGCCTTGGAGGCCACAAATCAACAGTTGGACCCATTAACAATGTTTGACAACTCAACTGGACCCTATTTCTTTGGATTAGACCCAGTAAGTTGTTATTAATGACACTTGAAAGTTATAGTTGTCATTTATTATCTACAGAGAAGTGTGTTGGTTAAGTATTTTTTGAAAATGGTAGAAATTTAGTTGTCATTACCTTGTGTATAGGTAAAAGAAAAAGAAAAATAATCATTCACTATTGTATGGGGTTTTGAAAATCTTGACAAGCCTCACCCTGGACTAAAAATCTATATCTTTGTGATTGAGGTTTTCCTTATCCCAAACAAAGCTAGTGAGGTTTTCCTTATCCCAACCAAAGCTAGTGAAAGATTTGATTATCCATATTGGTTTGTGTATTCATAAGCTTCAACATTGACTCAGACCTGTGTTGTACTTTAAATACTTTATTAGATCGACCATGGTATTGTGTTTAGCTGCTTTGCCTCCATGAATTAGCTCTCAGGGGCATATTCTTAGATGTCTCTATTTTTTAAATGTAAAGTTAACCATGTTAACTGCTGCCTAATGTTTTGGTTACTGTAAGAAATTAGGTCACTACTAATTGCCTTGCTTTTCCATGAATTCAACTTTATATTTACTATTAATATACAATTTTTTCAGATATGGCAGTCAAGTACAAACAAGATCACATTTACCAATTCCTATAAGATGAAAATGTCTGTTATATTTGGTATATCTCAGATGTTGTTAGGAGTACTTCTCAGTATTGTTAACCACATGTAAGTACTAACACTTCTCAGTATTGTTAACCACATGTAAGTATTAACACATCTAACTATTGTTAACCACATGTAAGTAATAACACTTCTTAGTATTGTTAACCACATGTAAGTACTAACACTTCTCAGTATTGTTAACCACATGTAAGTACTAACACTTCTCAGTATTGTTAACCACATGTAAGTATTAACACATTAACTATTGTTAACCACATGTAAGTACTAACACTTCTCAGTATTGTTAACCACATGTAAGTATTAACACATCTAACTATTGTTAACCACATGTAAGTATTAACACATCTAACTATTGTTAACCACATGTAAGTACTAACACTTCTCAGTATTGTTAACCAAATGTAAGTACTAACACTTCTCAGTATTGTTAACCACATGTAAGTATTAACACATCTAACTATTGTTAACCACATGTAAGTACTAACACTTCTTAGTATTGTTACATGTAAGTATTAATTATGTTCGGGTCACATCTAACAAATCATTTTCCATTTTTGGTCTATGTACTTTAAGTTCCTAGTGATGGCAATTATCAGTATTGTAAACAATCTAATTAAAAACCAATCTCTCATCACTCTTGTTTTCTTACTTACTAACACAATCGTGTACACCACATTTTCATTGGTTGAACATGCCACATCTCTGAGGTCACTCATATTTGACCCCATAGTGTGTTTTATTAGATCTTCTTTGTGACATTCAGAAAAGAGAGAGAGAGAGAGAGAGAGAGAGAGAGAGAGAGAGAGAGAGAGAGAGAGAGAGAGAGAGAGAGAGAGAGAGAGAGAGAGAGAATGGATGGATGGATGAATCAATCAATCAATCAATCAATCAATCAATCAATCAATCAATCCAAAGGTCATATAGGGATCATACAGATTTGGACTCTTCACATTTTTGTCTGCTGCCTCAAAACAATGTAGTACACTAAAACTTTATAGTACACTAAAACTTAGGTTATTCAGTGTGTGTTCTTTCTATTTATGCATTTGTTGTAACTTCTACCATGCTGTTATCTTATTAGCAGGCAAATTAAACATTTATTATAACTTTGATAAAGGAATCAATATATTAGGCTTACTATTCATTTGTACACATTATGGAACTACTTTTATCATATGAATACAGAGATTGGAAGAGCTAGCATTGTCACTGTTTTGTATCCATGTATATGTCAAATAATCATCTCATTCTTCATTTTTCAACCTACATGTGGTTATTACAGTGTTTGTATTATGTTTCTTAATTTTCTAGACATTTCAAGAGGCCATTGAACATCTACTTTCAATTCATTCCGGAGTTACTTTTCCTTCTTTGCATCTTTGGTTACCTTGTCGCCTTGATATTCTTCAAATGGTTAACATACACAGCTGTATGTACTCAGTATGCTCCTGCTCTTCTTATCCGTAAGTATGAGTATCTCATCTTTGCTTGAACCCAAGCTGATTTCTGTAAGAAAGTTTGACAGTTTACTTGCGGAAGGACAATTGTTTCTTCCTTGGTACATTGTAAATGGGATCTCTCGTCCACCATTAAAAACCGAAAAATTGTTGAGTATGATGTTTAACACTTTTAAAATTCAAAATTTAAATGAGTAGCTCATTTATAGAGCCTGATTGTCAAAAAGTTTATTATTTTTATTTTAAGTCAACAGTAAAATAAAATTAGACATGCAATGATTTTTGCATAGCAACAGTCAGTGTATGATCCAGGTTTGCCAAAGAGTGTAGGTCTTCTTGGAAAATGATTTGTATTTTTATACAAATCACTTATGAACTCAAAACTGATTGACTCTTTAAGGATTGTTTTGTAATAAAAACCTATTATGGGTTTGCTTGGAGGGCTATCTAGTTAGCAGTGAAAAGGCTGTATTTCAGTTAATGCATTCATACTAGAAAATATAGTCCAACTCAAGAATTTCAACTTTTACAGAAGGATAGATATTTTGGTGTAAATAAAATTAAATCTAGTTTGAGTAATCATTAAATAAAATATCACCTAGATCTAGTTTTTCTTGTTTTGTACTAGTTTCAACACAACATAATGGATCTATTAATAGATACAAAATTCCCTCTAAATATAGATTCTAGGGACCTTGAGGTTGTAATAGAGAAATCATAGTGCATATTATCATCTAGCTGCAGTGTTTTAATATAGCTGTTTCACAGATCTGTCATTTTAAATGAAGCTGATTTTATTCTGTAGAGTTCATCAACATGTTCCTGATGAAATACCAAGACAGAGGGGCCACCAGTGCTAACTTGACTTCAGTGTTATATGATTGTACAACAACCCCACCAGAAGCCATTAATGCAACGTCACAAACAACTTTTTATCCCAATCAGGTAAAGTAGATATTAACTGACTACGGAAATATGTCTTTTTGAATGTAAATGTTTGGTATTCACTCGATAAAGTCTTAACTATATTTTATCTGGGTATGTATTTTGGGATGTTTTAGAAAAGAAATCAAAAATTTATAGTCATTAAAGAAATATAAATATATATATATATATATATATATATATATATATATATATATATATATATATATATATATATATATATATATATATATATATATAGACAACAGAAGCTTGCTTAAAGACCATCATGATTAAGAGACCAATGCACATTTAACACAATAAATATTTGTTCTTTTGAGGATTATTTAATACATATTAGAGCCTAGACCTACATTTAAGAGACCATTTTGAATTGATCAGTTAAGTGGTCTTAATAGCAAGATTCAACTGTATATTGATATATTTTTCCAAATAAAAAAGTACAGAGTCAATTTTAGAACACTACAGATCAGATTATCATGGTTGGAAGGTATGATACAGACCAGTCTAAAATGTGACACAAAATGTTATATTATACAGACCAGTATAAAATGTGACAGTAAGGTTATATTATACAGACCATAGTGTTGAATCTAGGATCTGAAAAGGGCACATAAATCAGTGTGAAAGGGCTCATAATTTCAGTGCAAAAGGGCACTTTTAACACGTAAATTGATTTTGAAGGCACTCGCACTATAACATATTGACAGCATGAAAAAGGGCATGGCGCTGGGAAAAAGGGCATGGCGTTTCAAAAAAAGGGCATGTCACTGCGCCATGCTATGTTGCTCAAGATTCAACACTAGACCAGTCTAAAATGTGACTGTAGGGGTGTATGATACAGACCAGTCTAAAATGTGACTGTAGGGGTGTATGATACAGACCAGTCTAAAATGTGACAGTATGGGTGTATGATACAGTCTAGTCTAAAATGTGACAGTAGGGGTGTATGATACAGACCAGTCTAAAATGTGACTGTAGGGGTGTATGATACAGACCAGTCTAAAATGTGACAGTAGGGGTGTATGAAACAGATTCAACACTAGACAGTCTAAAATGTGACAGTAGGGGTGTATGAAACAGACCAGTCTAAAATGTGACAGTAGGGGTGTATGATACAGACCAGTCTAAAATGTGACAGTAGGGGTGTATGATACAGACCTGTCTAAAATGTGACAGTAGGGGTGTATGATACAGACCAGTCTAAAATGTGACAGTAGGAGTGTATGATACAGACCTGTCTAAAATGTGACAGTAAGGGGTGTATGATACAGACCAGTCTAAAATGTGACAGTAGGGGTTTATGATACAGACCAGTCTAAAATGTGTATGTAATACACAGACCAGTCTGTGAAAATGTGACAGTAGGGGGGTGTATGATACAGACCAGTCAGTAAAATGTAAAATGTGACAGTAAGGGTGTATGATACAGACCAGTCTAAAATGTGACAGTAGGGGTGTATGATACAGACCAGTCTAAAATGTGACAGTAGGGGTGTATGATACAGACCAGTCTAAAATGTGACAGTAGGGGTGTATGATACAGACCAGTCTAAAATGTGACAGTAAGGGTGTATGATACAGACCAGTCTAAAATGTGACAGTAGGGGTGTATGATACAGACCAGTCTAAAATGTGACAGTAGGGGTGTATGATACAGACCAGTCTAAAATGTGACAGTAGGGGTGTATGATACAGACTAATCTAAATACAACTTATGGCATCAATAACTCAGAACCAGCTTGAAATTATCTCAGATGAAAATTGACTAGAGCTTTAAAAAAAAGCTTAGTCAAGCTGTTGTCTTGTAATTTGTTTGTATCAATATGTATTGTAGGGATTTAATACAAGTTACAAAAATTGGAAATATTTCTAAATCTTTACAGAAAATTAAAAAGTTGTGTAGTCAAAATGGGGAAAACATTGAAAGTTGTAATAATTCACTGTTGTTTCATGATTATATTTATATTTTACAGCAAGCTGTACAAACATCATTGCTTGTGGCCGCATTACTCATGGTTCCTATTATGCTGTTGGTCAAACCACTGATTTTAAGAGTCCGTCATAACGCCAAGCTAAAGGTCAGTTACTTTACTTTGTTGAGTAATAACAATCTTGCTAGTGATTTGCATACTTTAACATGAGTTGAAACTGAAACATTGTTTACTTATTATCTTGATACTAGCTTCTGATACAGTCAAACCTGTGTTTAAAAAGATGAGGATGTTGTGAACAATGAAAGGGAGGTAAATTTGTTATCATTATTAAAGGCAGATAAATGCTCTGCCTGAAAATGATACAATGTAGTAATATTGTACATTCACTGTTTTTTATATATATATATATATATACGGTATATATATATATATATATATATATATATATATATATATATATATATATATATATATATATATATATATATATACGGTATATATATATATATATATATATATATATATATATATGTCATGAGACATATATTGTGGTCATTTAATGCAGTTGTTATCTAGATAAAGAGTCTTGAATACAGGGCTTGACTGTAGGTCTTGTAAAATAAAAAAATATATTTTGACTTTTCTCTTGGTACTCTGGTTTCTTCCCATAGTAAGAACACTTAACGCCAACATCAGAGCCAACAAGACACATTAATATAAGTTGTATAACTTGTTTGGTAATGGACAATTCTCGAGTTCTTACGTAATCCGTTTTTTTGATCTGGGTATTTTGTGTGCTACGTCAGCTTTGCTGTTTTCAGTACATGTATTTGCTTCGATCAAAAAGCTAAAATTCACAGATATCTGAAGGCCAGATTATTATCACTAGTCCTTTTTTGTAAAAAACAAATTTACATTAACATGTAAACAATATACCAGACATGCAGACATTTTGAAATAAAACAAAATTACTGGTCGACAGGACCAGTGAATAAAGTGATTCCACTGGTCAAAGAAAATTTTTTACTGGTCTGTATATATACACAATTGAAAAGAAATGGAAAATTACTGGGCATTTGGACCAGTTATCAGATAGATTTCACCGGACTTTTGTAAAATTTACCAGTTTTTCTGGTAAGACCTGTGAATTTAAAAAACTCTGGACATGGAATAGTGTGACATTTTTATTTATTGTATGAAATTTAGCATCTGCTCTGGTTAAATATGTAAACAATTTAAAGCGAAAGTAGCAATGGCTAACAATCACGTGATAGAAGCACAAAAAAATCTTAAGATATTAACGGACAATTCTAGAACTAAAAATTCCCTAATTTATGTAAAAATGGGGCTTCTGTACTCAAGTATGGTAGTTAGAGCATCGTACTTTAAAACATGAAGCCTCTAACCTCTACTCTATTCAGCGTGGGTTTGAGTTCGAATGGAACCTAAACTGATTTTGTGAGAAGGTTTGCCAGTTTACTTGCGGAAGGCCGGTGGTACATTGTAACTGGATCTTTCCTCTAACTACTAAAAATTGGCATCCACCATACGAATGAAAAATGAGTCAAAATATTATTTTTGTGCTGAAACAAGATGTTGACATTGTCTTTTTTTCTTCTCATTTATAGTTGTTAGCACGTTGTCAGAATCTTGATTGTCTATGCATGTACCACTACTCTTTTATCAGGGTTTCCAAAATCAAATTTCATTAATAGCTGTAGAATGTTGTTTGGATTTTGATACACACATATCCACCATCTCTGTTAACACTGTGTCTAGAGCTGCACCATCAAAGGATAGTTAATTTTTGTCCTCAGGTAACATGTACATCACTCATGGATTATCTTAATCTATGTTTCTTTATTTATGCATCTGAATCTCCTCTGATTTATACTAATACTGTGGGTTTTGTTGATCTGATAAAACTTTTTACGTACACCACAGAAAAAATTCATATTAAATGAATGCTGATGGTAATACCAAAACTTTTTGTTTTTACTATAATGACATAAATGTACTACAAATTATTTATCAATACAAGTGAAATAGGTATTTACCATTTTTTAGGTATTATTATATTTTCCTGAATATGGACATCTAAGTTAAAAGTAGTTTCATAGAATTGATAAAAATTTTATGAATGAAAATTTTTTTTGTATGGAAATTGTAGAAATTTATTTGTTATTTTCATACATATAATCAGATTAACCAGAACCCACTACACGTTTGATTCTGAATTATCAGACTTAATAGGTCACTTTTCACAATCTGAATCTAACTTGTCACAGGTGAAAGGAAAGGTATGTATCTTCATGTTCCAGCTATGTTTTAACACTTATATCAAACAGGCAGCCATCTTGTTATAAATACAGTAGAACCTGTCTTTAGAGACCACCCTTTTGTGGTCTGTCATGAGGTTCTATCTAAAGGATTACTTAAAGGGGCGTTAGCTGTGTGTTTCTTTTTAAATGTTTCTCCTTTGAATTACTTAGATTGATTATACAATAAACTAAAAAGTGACTAACACAGGTATAACAATTCTTAAATTCCTGTATTTTTTGTGAAAATTGCTTACGAAACCCAGGTTTGGCACTTTTTTGATTGCAAGTGATTAACTTAACCTCATTGTTTATATATGAATACCACACTGGACCTGACCTTATTTTCACAAAATGTATAAGATTTGATATGCCTGCGTATAGCTTTTATTTTTTATTGTACATCAAGTACAAGTAGAAAAGGTAGGAAAAAATCAAATACTTTTTTTTGGTAAACACAGCTAATGCCTCTTTAACAATATGGTTATCAAGTTTTGGTCTCAGAAGAGATATGGTCTTTGGTGAGGGTGAGTTCTCAAGACAAGTTCTACTATATTGCTTAATCATGAGTCTATATATATCAAATTGTCCTGTTAAAGCAATTCTTCAGTTTCCCAAGTGAAGTTAAAGAAGGATGAGTCAGGGAAAAATCAAATATTTGATTCAAGTGTCAATGCTTGGGCTCAGTATGAAAATGGAAACAAGCCTTATTGGAATTGTTTGAAATTTGGTATATCATCAGGGACTACAGAATACTTTGATTCTGAATTTGAATCATTTCATTCATTTTTTGCACGATAAAACAGAAAGTTGACTAATTTTTAGTTTCCAGGACAGCATTTCACAACAGGTCACTTGTCATTTATTTCCTGAATTTGACCATACAACCTTCGTACCAAATTTATACTGATCACCTAGTGAAACACTGTTCTGATGTCATTTGGGAGACTTCTGCAGCCATGATGTTAATATAATTGTTGAAATGGTAAACATGCCTGTAATTGCACTACATATCATCACTGTTGTGTTTTGTTTTTATAATTGACCCAACATTTGCCACTAATCTGTAGGTATTTAATATAATTTAAATCTTGTAACAGGCATCAGAACAGGTAAGTAATCAGTTACAGCCAAGTGTAAATTACAAAATAGCTAGAATGCCATGATGTAAGAAAGTTACCATATATCTAATTTTTTTCTTATATACATGTGTGTACATGATTTTATGTAGCTGTTTATATATATTTACACACACACAGAGACACTCACAGACACACTCATGAAGACACTCACATATGCACAGACTTGGAAATACACTCACACATGGACACTTGACACACAGACTCAGACACACAGACAGGGGACACACACACTCATTAACATATATACACAGACAGTGATTCACTCAGACAGGGAACACACACAGACAAGGGGACACACAGACAGGGGACACACAGATAGGGGACACACAGATAGGGGACACACAGACGGCATGCACACAGACAGGGGACACACAAATGCATACATACACAGACAGGGGACACTCAATTAGGGACAAAGACAGACAGATGACACACACAGACAGTGGACAAACACAGACACAAACACAAACAGGGGATACATTACAGACAGGGGACAAACACAGATGGGGACACATCACAGACAGGGTACACACCACAGACAGGGGACATGCCACAGACAGGGGACATGTCACAGACAGGGGACATGCCACATACAGGCAACAAAAACAGTCAGAGGACACACACAGACAGGGGACATGCCACAGACAGGGGACAAACAGAGACAGGGGACAAATACAGAGAGGGGACATGCACTCACAAATACATACACAGACAGGGGATACACAGACTGGGGACAAACAGAGACGGGGACAAATACAGAGAGGGGACATGCACTCACAAATACATACACAGACAGGGGATACACAGACTGGGGACAAACAGAGACGGGGACAAATACAGAGAGGGGACATGCACTCACAAATACATACACAGACAGGGGATACACAGACTGGGGACAAACAGAGACGGGGACAAATACAGAGAGGGGACATGCACTCACAAATACATACACAGACAGGGGATACACAGACTGGGGACAAACAGAGACAGGGGACAAATACATAGAGGGGACATGCACTCACACACAAATACATACACAGACAGGGGATACACAGACTGGGGACAAACAGAGACAGGGGACAAATACGGAGAGGGGACATGCACTCACACACAAATACATACACAGACAGGGGATACACACTCACACACAGACAGGGGACATACATAGACAGGGGATACACACTCACACAGAGACAGGGGACACACAGACAGAGGACAAACTTAGACAGGGGATACACACACACAGACAGACAGGGATACACAGGCAGAGGACAACATAGACAGGGGATACACACTCACACACAGACAGGGATACACAGACAGGGGACAAACATAGACAGGGAATACTCACTCACACACAGACAGGGATACACAGAGACGGGATACACAGAGTTGACACAGAGACAAGGAACAAACATTGACAGTGGATACACACTCACACACAGACAGGGATACACAGACAGGATATACAGAGAGGGGACTCACAGACAGGGGACACAGAGACAAGGAATAAACATAGTCAGGATACACACAGACAGACGACAGACACAGACAGGGGACACACACAGACAGGGGTACACAGATAGGATACACATAAAGGGGACACACAGACAAGGAATAAACATCGACAGGATACACACAGACAGGGGTACATGCACAAACACAGATAAAGACACACGTTCATGTGCAAACAGATTTCATGCACAATAATTTTTGTATTTCATTGTCTGGCTATTAAAAGCTTTTCATTTTTACTTTTGTAGATGTAGATTTATTATCAATACAACTAGTTTTCAGATTGATCTGTTTATGATAGTTATCATTATAGTTTAATTATCATTATTATTTTAGATACTTCCATTATCTCAGTATTAATTTTTTACCTTATACATACAGTATATATCTTAATTGTCTATGTAGTTTTAGGACTTTTGTCTATATTACTACTAGATCCTTCTACTTTTTATAGTTGTTTAATTTTCCTAAAACACAGGCTTTTGACATTTATACTAATACTTTGTCTTAGTAGATGAATGAAGGTCATCATTAAAAAATATGTGTTTGATGTATCTCAACTAAGGGTTATATAAGTGAGTTGGTTGGTGTTTATATTTTTAAAAAAATTGTTTTAAAAATTATGTACTGTATGCCTGCAAATTTTCACTCCTGTTTAATTTTTCGCTGTTTTCGCTCTCTAATGAGAGGACGAATTTAAAGTGGAAGTGAAATTTTCAAGCTAAATAATTGAACAAAATATTACATGCCATCCATGAGACTATGGTGATTTGGGGTGATTTTAAGTTGGGTGATTCTGTTTTCTGTTGCATAAGGGCAAACATTTCCAGGTATACATATATATAAATCACATGAAATTCCAGATGCTGAAAAAAATTGTTTGGGGCTTTTCAAGTGGGGACTTTTCAGGTGGGGGCTTTTCAGGTAGGGGTTTTTGTTTAAGTTACATCAAACAAATATTTTACGTTTTTTAGGGGGCCTAAATTTGTCCTATCGCACACTTGCACATGACACTGAGACTTCTATACACCTTGTTAATAGCTGACAACATGTATTTCTCAAGACATTTTGTGATACATAAAGCATTGAATGATTTTTTTTTGCTTGCCACATGTAATACCTGTATATATTATTATTGGTATACATGTATATGGTATTTGCAGGTTGCATACTAATTATATTTTTAAAGACATATGCTCACTGTATGTATAGTTCAATATACATATAATGTTTGTGTAAAGGAATTATGAGAGAGAGAGAGAGAGAGAGAGAGAGAGAGAGAGAGAGAGAGAGAGAGAGAGAGGGAGACAGACAGACAGACAGACACAGAGAGAGAATATGGAACAAAAATCTTATTAATTCTATTTGATATTTTTACATTTTTATTTTGTTTAGATTTTTATTATGTTTTTATTTATAATTTTGCTTATTGTTATTACACATATATTTATCAATTTTTTTTATCATTTACTTTATTTTGTAATTGAACCAACTGTACAACCAAAACACTGAATAACATAGAAATAATATGTTGTATGTTAATAAGTGTTTGCACCTGATACATATATATTACTTGACAGATGAAATGTACATACATGTACCATAAATACAAGGTTGTGGTTATAGGACCTCTGTAGCTTATATATAAATCAAAGATCAGATGAGGCTCAGACTCCAGCAAGGGTTGAAGCCTTACTTGGTCCTAACTTGTTCAGAACTTGTTCAGTTTACATACAGGTACAAATATTTGGTGGTCTTTTTGAGGTACAATATAACCAGGTTTGCTTGCCTATATCCACCATTAAACTGAAGTTGCCAGCATAAAACTTGAGAATTATCTGTTGTGGTGCAAATCTACAAATAAACAATGTATATTGTAGTCTTTGTTGTTTAGATTTCCAAGAAAATGGCATCAGACATTCCAGTATGTTTGACTTGCATATGTATATTTACAATTACAGAGACGCCAGGGTTTACAAGCAACATCCCGTAATGCTTTGATCCACCATGAAGAATATCCTGAACAGGTATTATTTTCTTTCTATCCTTTATATACATACCCTTGGAGATTCAGTTTAATTTGTTTCAGATCATAACTTTAATTTCAATCAAGTATACCAAAGTATACCCTCACCTTAATACCAACAGCTTATATCCAGCATAACATTTTATTTATTAAGATATTAAACCCTTTCTTATCTACAGACCATAATAGACTAGTCTAAACATTAGAGAATTCCATTTACATATTTGGGCTGAAAAGGTTAAGCACTAACCCGTTAAATTTTATTTGATTATGGTTAATTTATTTTTGTTCATTCTTCTTTTTAACATATTGAATTGAATGTATTATCCCTGTATGTATGGAAGGCCTATACTATTTTCCCTTCATTATCATTAGGTGTAGAAAGGGACATTAACTCGTCAAGCCCCTCACCAACAATGGATTCTTCTATAAATCAATGATTTAGACCAGTCAGAATGTGTTTTTAGGGGTGAATTAGTTAAAATATATATATATTTTTAATTTTCTAACTAATTAAATGGTTTACAGGTCATAAATATTTTGAATTTCCCAGTTAATTTAAAGGTAGACAGGTTTACATAAATAGATATGTTTATAAATAGTGTTCATTGGCAGAATATATTTATTGGTCATTTCTTAGAAGACTACTTTAACATACAGACGTAATATCCTCTCTCTCTCTCTCTCTCTCTATATATATATATACATTTGTATATATATATATATATAAAACACAAGATGACATAAACTTGATTACCATAAGCGGATTTTGAATATACAAACATCTCAGTTTCACTTTTTCTTCCTCTGCCAGTTTCTTTGCATGTTAAAGTTATATTATGCACTTATTAATTAACTATCAATGGAAATAAATACTCATCACTTATAAGATTAATATTGGGTTGTGTAACATGTATGTAGGCCTATCACAAAAAAATGAGAGAATATAAAAAGAGAGCGAAATTATTAAGCTAAGTACTGGAAGCATGGATATACACATCCTAACAAGCACTACATGTATGTTGATAAAGGAAAACTTTAAGACAGGGTGATTGCGCTTTCTTTTGTAAGAGTGCGAAAATAACCAGGGGTGAAAATTTCACAGTATTCGGAAAGTCTTCTCCGGTAGGAGTTGAATGAAATCCTATACATGTATAAAATACATACATTGCATGTAAATTACACTAGGTATATCTATTTTCTCTCTTTATCAAACTTTGATGTCTGTGCAATTGATTATGTTTATAAACAGCCTCTTTGATCTTGATGACTTCTTTGTACTGACCACAGTCTAGTTACCTAATTTAGCTTTAAACATGACATGATAACTACTTCAGTCATTTTGTACTTATAGAATTTTTATGGCAACTGCTCTGTACTGTAAAATCATAAATTTTCGTTGAGGGTTTAATTACGTTATTTTCGCAGTAACAAAAATAAATCAAAATAAATCCTAGATGAAATATTACACTTGAATGATGGACTATAGGAGATTTCAAATCAACAAAAATTAATGCCAACAAATTCATTTTTGAAGGAAAAACCATGAAAAATTTAAACCCATGAAAATAAATCATTTTACAAGTATATAGCTAACTAAATAATTTAGTAAAATTTTAATGCATGTCACTGAACAGTGGAACCTGTCGTGAGAGAATACCTCATCACACAATGTCCTCTCTATATCTAAACAGGTGCTCTTTTTAAGAAAGGTTAAAGTTTATGATCAAAGTAACATTTAGTCACATGACTTTCTGCATGTGGTCTCTTGAAAAAGGCTGTTCTTTCACAATTCTCAGTGGTCTCTTAAGACAGGTTCTGCAGTATTCATCCAGTACTCATCAGAGTTCATCCACCCATAAAATATAATTGGACTGGCCTATGTCATTGATTGGATGTGTAGTCCATTATATTTCAGGGGTGATGAGTTAATTGATGAAGCATTTTATACAAATATTAATTAACTGATGAGTAAACAGAAAAGAGAATGACTTTGTATGTGTATGAGCATTTTTGTTGTGAATATTTTAAGACTTTGAAGATCCTGAATCTGTTTTTATATGCATATAATTAACATAATGTTTAGCGTTAGTTTGATTCAGAAATTAGAAAATTGATTACATCGATAACATTGAAAACAAAAGAAAATGAAAATTGAAGGAAACAATTTTCTCTGGCCATCTACCTGTACTCATTAAAAAGGGCATTAACTGTGTTTTGCATAAAAAAAATTATTTTGGTTTTGATTTAACTAAGTTTGATGTACAATAACAAACAAATTCTTATATTCTTATATATTTTGTGAAAATAAGGTTAAGTACAGTGTTGCATGCATATACAGATAGTAAAGTTGAATTAATCATTTGCAGGCGAATATGTTGCTTAACTGGGTTTCTCTAATTTGGGTTTCTCAAATCTCAAAATTTCTCAATTTCAACAAAATTTATAGGAATTTAAGAATTTTCATATCTGTGTATATCTCATTTTTGTTATTGTACATCAATCTAAGTAGTAAAGAATGAAAGAAAATGTTTTAGGAAAAAACACAGCTAATGTCCCATTAAGCTTTCCTTCTCTATCTCACACACACACTGAATCTCATTCTTCCCCTCTCTCTCATACTCTCTTTTTCATAGCACTTTATTTTAAACATTAAATCACATAGATATATTTTGGAGTTCACTCTCTACTTCATTGTAGCACAATGTATATCAAATATGAATTACCAAAGTCTAAAACTTCAACTACAGTACAACTTTTTTGCATTCTTGCATACATGTACATCAGACATATATTTTACATGTCAGAAATGAAACTCTAAAAGTGATAACTATTTCCTAACTGTCAATTATACAATATATGAACTTGCAGACAACCATCATTCCTGCTGTACCAAAAAAAAAAGAAAGAAAAAAGGGAAACTCTCTTTGACACACACATCAAACATACACACAACACAAACAAAACCAGACACAAGACCTATCTATATACACTTACACACAATACAGACACATACATGTAATATAAACTGTACATTGATAATCATATTTCACAAGACTACATTTCATAGTTAGCAGTGGAAATAATTTAACAGATATAAAAAAAATGAAATTGATTTTGCTGTGACAGAGTTCATATTAGATTTGTACTCCATAAATTCTCATATCAAACCAAAAATAGTGCAAAGAGTACAAGGCCTCGGTCGATATCGTTTTTTGTACTCCATAAATTCTCATATCAAACCAAAAGTAGTGAAATAATCATTTTATCGGATTTCAATTCAACAACCCATCGACCATTGGGAGAGATATGGCAAGTTCTATCAATCCCTCTGGTTTGTCTCAGTTTTCCATTCAGTCAGAGAAGTTGGCCCCAAATGAAATTCAACTGAAACAGTTTCGTAACATCATAGCAGTGCAATATGATAAATTATCAGGTTTACAATGTGATATCATTTTAAAAGGTAAAACATGTGACCGTCTCTGGACAAATGAAAACAAAAACAAAATGAAATACTATGTTTTACGGGTTGTGTGTAGGTCACTCTGTGGGCTAACCTGTTAGAATTGAAATGTCTGTATTTCCGTTGATGAATTCACATTGAAATATATGGGTAGTCTGATGTAAGAATTCAACTTTTACAGAAAAATGAAATATTTGGATGAAAATCATAACATATTTAGTTTGAATAATCTTTTGATAAAAGTACATGTAAACAGTTTTGTTTTTTCGTGATTTTTAAAAGACAGTTCTCATGTTTTAGTACTGCTTTCAACACCGCATAATCTGGATCTATTAATAGATGGGGAATTTCTTCAAAATATGTATAGACTCTTGTAAACTACAGATTCATTTTAATATAGAAAATAAACAGATAGTATCCTTCCATATTCATCATATTCATATCAATTATATATTTAAATCTGTTTATAACATAATGCAATGGTTATATGAATTAATATACATACTGTAATATCATTTATTTTCCTGGGTTTAAATTTTTTTGTTTTTCCTTCAAAAATGAATTCAATGACTTTAATTTTCGTTGATTTTGATGTCCTATTATCAATCTTTAAATGAAAGATTTCGTCATGGATTTATTTTCATTGTTATTGGTTACTCATAAAATTAAATCCTCAATGAAGATTTATTATTTTACAGTATATATATATATATATATATATATATCTCCATATGAAATTTGTAATGTGGAAGGTTATGCTTCTTTTGAAGTGTAATGCTTATAATTTTTTTATTCATTTAATTGTTTGAAATATATATTTGAGATAATTTTATATAAAATATTGAATTTAAAAATGCATGTACGCATTTAATTCTATGTAAAATTATCTCATTCAGATTTCATTTTGACAACTTTATCATCATAAATAATTCTAAAAATATGAAATTGAAATTTTTCTGTATTTTTCTTGATTTTCAAATGTGTATTTTGTTTATTTTTATGATAGAATGAAAATCAATGTTCAAATTTTAGCAGCAAGGCATGAATCAATTGTCAAACAATCCTGTGCTGACTTCCATCCTATTGACTTTAAGGAAATTCAGTATACATAATTTAAAACAATTAAAAAAATGCACCATTCATACATTGTATTTTTGAAGTTTAACATTTTTCCAAGTTAATATTGAAATGCACAATTAAAAATACCTGTATTGCATCATAACATCTGTTTATTTATCTGGTAACTTTAGCATACAGAAATTGAATTATTCCTAATAATGTGTATTCTACTAACAGAATGCTGTAACACATGTCACATAAACAAACATTGGTGCTTGTACCGAAGTTAATATTACCTTAAATCTTCTAATCATTAGAAGGTAGCTAATGCGTGTAGCTATAGTAGCTTATCTGTGGTCAGTATAATGTCAGTATGGCTTGCATTTTTATTTGCATTTCAACTTCTCGTATTCTTAGTCTGGTAACTCCGCTGTAGGGGGCAAAACCAGCTCAGACATTGAGTTAGGGGTAAGTTACCAAATAAAGCATATAATCAGTATTATCTTTCTTGGTACCTCAATATTTAATCAACCTACAAATTTAATCTGGAATTTGGATTAGCTAGCTTTTTATGCATGGCCTGTATGTTGCTTTCGAAAGCGTAGATTTTGTTCTTCTCCTATATGCTTTTGGGTATCACAGAGTATTACCTTTGTCAGTATGTTTGTCTTCCTGTACCTGTCCATTCATTCAGTTATAGGCTCATTTTAGCAGCATTTCATTATAGATTGGTCTAATAGTCTAAAGGTCAAGTTTGAATTTTTGCAATAACCTTAAATGATTTTATAAGATCTTACCCTGTGGGCCTTTTCAAATCTTTTCTTCAAATTTTTAAGTTAAGGTGTATTAAGACTATTTTACATCTGAAATCAATTTCCATTTTTCTATGATCAAGAATTCATCAGATTCTTTGTATGATGTTTAGGTACGGGAAATGATTTGGAGGTTGAATAGCCAAGAGATGACAAACCTAATCTATTCCGCTCTATAATAGATTTTCCAATGAAATTTCATGTACGATACATAGACCCATAACCTGTCAAAATATGAAAAAAAAAAATCACTGTGCAGCCAATCTAGATTTTTCAGTGGAGTCATTTTAAAAATTTTATTCTATTAAAGACTTAAATTTTTCAAATTAAGCATAGAACATCTCAGGAAATCACCCATTTTACAATGTTCAATGTATTTTTTAAGGAAATCTGCAATAGCCTTTTTGACAATACATGTATATAAATATGATAAAAGCACTTCATTCTTCTGTCAAAAAGATGTTTTAAAAATTTCTTAGTTATCAACAAAACTTTTTTCTGGGACCCCTGTTATGAGGCATGACTCTTCATGAGTTCATTGCATAAAGTACTAAAATTTGGACTAAGGGTTGCCATCCTTAACTGTAATATTTTTCTTTTAAAATCATTGTCTGCACTTGGTGTCCTTCCTACAGTTATCTAAGCATTAGCATCTCATTCAAACTTTAACAATCATAATTGACATATGTCTAAAAATGGTTTCAGCTATATCAATTCTCTTATTTCAATGCAAACAAGTTTCAATATCAGCTGTCAATTTTATATTTTATCAGTATGTATCTCTTTACATGTATCTTCCTATTGATTTTCATGAAATACAAATCTATGATTTTTAAACTAGTTAATTTTTACTCAAGTAAAACAGCACAGACCTGTATACATATATGGCACAGTTCCTTTTATTAGGTATTCAGTTTATGCAATATCCATGACAACCATTATGTATCCCTAATATACTGTTTATGACAACCCCTACCGTAGTTTTCATCACCCAGTGGGACAGTATAATGCACTGGGACATGTCTTGAGAGACCACATTTCAGAGATAATCTTTGAAGATTGTGCCACTGTATAACTGTTATCACCTATTTAATGTTCCATGATACAGTGTAATATTGTTTCCATGGTAACCCGCCTGTATCTCCAAATACAAATTATAAACCCATATAGACCCTGAATACTGGTACACCAAGTATGCTGTATCCCTGGTATCTATAACAAGCCCTTTGGTATCCCTAAATTCTTCCAGTGACCTTAAATGACCTCGAAACCATAACTGATAAGCATGGTTCCTCTTCTCAGAGTCGGATATATAGTTTGTTTTTGTGTTGAATTCAGTTGAAGTTTGTGAAATATCACCAACTGGACAGTCATATCTTTTCCTTTTGTTTTTAAAATAATCACTTAAATTCAGGTGTAATAATGTACCGGTAATATTATTTGGATTATATTGAAAATCATACATACCAAAAGGCATTTCTACATTACAAATTTTGATACAAAGTGTAAAAAAGAAATAGAATAATTTTATAGATAATCAACATGCTTTATGATGCTTTTGAACTTAGAGCTAGTGTAGTATGTTTTTTCTATTCTTAATCAACTACTTTTAAAGAAACGGGTAAGTACAGCTATTAAAAGGAAACAAGTCTAGTAGAGCAAGACAATTGTAATCAGATCTATAGTGGTGGATCTAGAATTTTCTAGTCCAAAGTTTTATGTTTTTTTTTCTCATAATACATGAAATTTACATAGAATTGCTTTTTGCCAGAGAGGCCAATGATAGGATGAGAAAGATAGCATTTCTCTGTAGTTAGTTGTTCCTTGTATGTCATTTATATATATATGTCTGTAGTATTAGATTTCCTCCTACTTATATATATTGATTAGGCAGACTATCAATCAAAACGTTGTTGTTCAATACCTGACATTTGTTATTCTCAAAGACTCAAAATTAGTTTTGTTCTTTGGAAAACTGATTAATTTCTCGGTGTGGCTTGATTTTCAGAACAGATATATTTGTAGTATTTGCCATATTTTATTTTGAAATTTCATTTTACTTACTCCTTCTTATTTACATATTTTATGTTACTTTAAACTAATCTCAATTTCTTTATTTTAAACTTCAGGCAATACTAATTTGGGCAGCTATTGGTTTTGAATAATAAATGTTTTGAAAAGTTACTGATTGTTATACATCTATGTACCCTATTTATCTCTCAAACATCACTGGATATGAATCATTCCAACAAAGTTACATCTATTGGAATCAGATGATACATTGCATTGACTTTATGATGCTTCCGATCAGGGAGATGGGTCTGTAAGTCTTTCAAAATGACTGACATTGTGAGGATTATTAACCGATAAAGAAATTTTAGGATATCTGTTTGAAATTGTAAGTTATAGATTATGCTGAAGCTAATGGAAAACATGCAGCAGAAAATTAATTATAGGAGTTTCAGTCCATGGGTTATAATTTTCATTTTTATCTCTCCTGACATGACACATTTTCTTTTTAATTTGTGGATTGGGAGAAATCTAAAATAGTATTAGATCTTGCCAAGGCAACAGTGAACCAGTGATATCTTTCATACATATATATGTAATTTTATAAAAAAAAAACTGCTGTTTCTTCTGCTATTTATTAACACCTTTGATTATAGCAAATGTTAACACCAAAAGTTACTTCCCCTATGTACTGAGGGATGTTTTATGGGATAAATATGGTTTATACATGTGTATGCATATTTCTAGACTTGTAGGTTTTGACTTTTACTTTGTAAAAATGTTTTATGTAATGTTTCAGTTTCTGAACTGAGTGTGGTTTCCCTAAGAAATACATTGCAATCAATTTATCACTTGGATATATACTAGTATAAAAGAAAGGAAGACATTTTTAAAAAACCTTAAAATTCTGTGAAAGCATATAATTAGTATACAAACATAGTTCATTAATTTGTGACATGTTTTTTCCTTGAATCACTGTGAAATTTTGAATTTGCTTTGTATTAAACTTCATTATTTATACCAATATCTACAATACCTTGGTTCAAGTTGTGATTGAGTTGATCTATTGAAAGCTACTTTGTACATTCCTAATTATTTGTCTTGTGTGTGTGTGATTTATTTTTGTTTTCTTTGGGGAGGGGATGGGGAGGTCATTTTTAATTTTTATAATTCAAACATCACTTACATGAAAAAAAATTAGTAGTGGTTGATATATCTGTTTTGTATTTCCAGCATTCACAGAAATTAATTAAAATTGATTAAAATAATTAATTTTATGTTGATTTAGAATTCTACACTTTAATTAGAAAATTTTTAGCCTTTTGAGTCCTGGGATTGATATATATGGAGATATAAAAATTAAGTTACCATGGTACCTAAAAATATGTCCTTATTACTTTAGTTTTGAAGTTATTATCTCCCTTGTGCAAAATCTTTAGATCGGGCTACTGTTAAAAAATTCTTTGTTTGATGTTGCTTGTCCACACCTTCCAGGATTGGGTAATCAAGTAGGCAAATTATTATTTTTTTTTCAAGAAACGGAAATCAAACAATGCAAGAATGGTATGCATTTTATACTTGCCTTATTCTCTGTAAACATTTTTAATACAATGTAAATTTTGGCATATACCATTAATTTGAAGAAAGATTGATATGTTTATCCGTGTGTATTATTAGCTCACCTGGTCTAGGAAGGAGCTTCAAGTTTGTGATTCAAGCATGTAAACAATATTTAAAGAAACAAGTAAATAAAGATTGGTTTATGGACCTGGACCCGAAAAAAAAATATATGGATACAAAAAATGTGAAAAAATAATTTGGGCGGCAGAATTTTGGATGGGTAGGAAGGCAACATCAGACAATTAAAATTTCATTTTAGGCTTCAAGAATGTTTATATATGTAATAAATATATGATTGTCTGTATCATACTAATCTGATGGATAAAGGAAGTCAAGAGTTGATAAAAATATTGCCACTTTTGGTGGAGATTGATGAAACTATGTTTTATATCAAAATGGGAAATAATACAAGTCTTGTATGTATAACACCCTTTTACAGGTGAAAAATTCCAATGAAAAATCAGAGAAGAAAGATGCTAAAGCAGATGTAGGTTTGACCAGCACACCCAAACCATTTGTGTGTTCTGACCAAGAAACTCCTGAATCCTCAGATAAAAATAAATTTTTATCCAAAATATTGATATTTGATGTACTTGTAATATGTCGTTACTATGGTAATAGTCAATGGCTGATTACAAGGATACCAAATTTGTCATGTTATTGATTGGTTTTCAACATAAACATGGGGTAACAATACTGTTGTCTGTATGACTGAAAGGTCATGACAATAACATCTGTATAACTGTCATATTGACAGTTGCATTTGACTTTACATATCATAATACTGAGTCTTCAGGAGTTTTGTTCTGTGTTAGGACTATAGACAGAGATATATTATTCAGAAAATTTACTTGTAGATTATAGATTGAGTTACTGGCTACCAAGTATCTTCTATGTATAATTAGTTGATGGCTTCTGCTTAAAACTTCTCTAGAATAGGAGAAAAGGTGGAGTTTTTACAAATTCCAATTTGTGACAGAGGACTTTATACCGCGTAATTGTTTTATGACACAAGAGGCTCAAAAAGGTGTATACAGAGATTGTTTGATAAAATTTTCTGTTTACCATTTGTTTACTACATGACATTTTTGCTTGTTAACTCCTTGTCCTTGATTAAGATTTCTGGGAAAGGTCAAGAGATAGTGTATCCAACTTGTAAGGGAAGGGTCATACGCTTGATTCACAGCTTGATACTTTAAAAAAGGCGGTGACTGTTCATACACCAAGTGCTCGCCATACGAACTGAAAGTCACGGGTCTTTTGAATGAGACTTGAAATAAGTCAGGAGTCACAGAAGACATGGGATGTAAAAGAACCCTCACTGCAATGGCATAGTCCAAAGCATAGGTCAAAATTTGTAATGTGTAAATGTGCTTGAACTGGAATTTAGATGCTTTAAACATTTTTCTTTTTTGCGTTATGGAAAATAAAGCTAACAGTGAATGCATTATTAAATTGTAAATGATCGTATAAAATAGTTTCTTGTAAAAATTGTCAAATGACATTTTACTGTAACGATGACACTACCTCCATACTTAAATGAAGTAGTCAGTTGTTATGATTTATTTTATGAATAGTAAAGTCTAATTAGCATAACTTGGCAGTGTGGAGTGATCTTTTGAATATCTCAGAGTTGATGCTACTCACTATTTGGTTAAGACAGGTTTCAATATGTTTTATTTCCCAGTGGGTATCTGTTGGTGTAATGACAAGCGGAAATGATTACTCTTGCCATTGTAAATTTAACATCATTATGTTACATAGCATAACATTTAAACTTGTCCAGATCAAAAATAGCTTCAGTCCAGTCCTCCAGGGTATAGACTCTAATTATGGTCAGTAGCAAATTTTTAACTCATCAACCCTAAAATAACAGTTAACTCTTCTATAAATCACTGACTTAGACAAATGTGTCTGTATTGGGTGAATGAGTTAAATACCACAGATGTCGGAGAGAATGACCCTGGATATGGAATATACACAGGAACAGAACTACCATTACCCAGAACAGAAACAATAAGCATGCCATATCTTATCAAAGTGAAAAATAACATGACTGAGCTCTGAAATACTAACTTCCCCAAAAGTCTGAACACAAAACTGTTTTAGACCTCAGGAATTGGAAATTTTATCTGCAAGTTAAATTCGAGTGTCAAACACCCGATCATGGAACAAAGACTCTCAATTTTATATTACAGATAAAACTTCCAATTCCTGTGGTTAAGATAATGATATCAAATTTCAGCCACTTTAATTGATATGTAATTTTGTATACCTCAAAAATCTTGCCTCTGTATGTCTGTCTCATTTTTGTCTTTTTCTGATTTTTGGCTACTTTGCATCAAGTTACAATAAATTATGTGTACGAATTCAAAAAGAGTAGAATAATATTTTGAAAATTTGTCAACAATTTGGGGTATATAAAATACATGTACATGGTAAAATTCCCTTGTGATTGAGGGCAGACAAAAGTGAAAGAGGTGTGAAATAACCCAGGTGTACTGTATTATTGCCATATTAATCAGTTTTATTACAGGTGTGTATATCCTGTTGCCGCTAGTTCTTATAGAAAGCTTACTTGTATTTGTAAGAGATCGCTTTAGAAATTTTACTATTTTAGTTGTGGCTAGATGTTTTGTCAGAATGTTCAATGTTAAATGCATACATTAACGGGGCAATAGCTGTGTTTTGCAAATTAAAAAAAATTACTTTATTACTTACTTGTAGATTGATATAAAATAAGAGATATACCTAGCATAACAATTGCTATATTCCTATATACTTTGTGAAAATGAGGTCACGCCCAGTGTCTCATATACAAGTACATGTAGTAAGGACGAATTAATCATTTGCAAACAAATAATAGCCACATTGGGTTTCTCAAGCAATTTTCACAATATATATATATATATATATGATTTTAAGAGTTTTTATGCCTGTGTATATCTGTTTGTTATCAGTCTAAGTATTAAAATAAGAAAGATATTTTTGTGGAAAAAACACAACTAATACTCCTTTAAAATTTACAAGACTGGTCTCTCAAATGTTTGCTTTATATAGAAGAAAAACAATTGATAACCCTGTAACACTTTGAAGGTTGCTGAAAATAATTTCAATTGAAATCATTTCTTTATTTTAAATTCTTACAAATCAATTTTAGCATTTGTTCAATTTTGAAAGCAGTATCGTAAGTTTGCACACAAAATTATTTGAATGTTGACAAATATATATTTCTGATTTTGGCAGTGGTGAACTTGCACTTAAAGGCTTTTAAGAATTCACAATTTTTTAAAATCTGTTCTTTTTTATTTCCAAGGGTCATTGATATAGGACATTTCTATTTTGTAAAACACTTTTCTGTTATGGGGTGTTTTCATCTTTTGGGGAAAATTTTGTTGTGGTGATTTTCTGTTGATTTAGAATTGTTTGACTGAAGTATTCATACTCCTTCATTTTTCATGTTCAACCATTCAAGTTACATATAGTAACAACATTTTGACCTTTCTATAGTTTATTTTCATTGGAATGCTTTTAAAATCATGAGAATGGAAAAACGCTTTAAAGCAATGTGCACATTTGATGGTAAAAACTTTAAAACATTGTGGGCTTATGATGTTTGAATTTTGAATGTTTGAATAGTATTTTATGCCACACTCAACAATATATCAATTATATGGTGGCAGCCAGTTTTTAATGTTGGGGGAGAGAATCTGGTTACCTGGGAAGAGATCACTGACCTTCTGCAATTAAACTGGCAAATTTTCTCACAAAAATCAACTTAAGTTCCAGCGGGACTCGAACATGTGCTGACAGGAAGTGAGAGACTTCATGATTTAAAACACGATGCTCTTACTACTCGGCCAGCATATGATGTTGAAAAGCTTTAAAATAAAGTGCACATATAATGTTAAAAGTTTTTTCAGTGGACAAAATATATCACCAGTTATTAAAAACCATTCACTTGTGGATTTAGTATACAGTGAAATCTTGTTATCTTGAAACTCAAAGGACCGTTCCTTAGAGATATCAAGATTTCAGGATAACTAAAATTTTTAATTGATATATTGTTCTGTCCAATAAAAAGCGGGACTGGCCTTTCATCTTTAAAATATCGAGAATTTCAACTCATCTAATTATAACATAACAAGATTCCACTGTACATTTCAAAATTGTTGATTTTATTAAAAAAAACTGAAGGATATTGGAAAGCTTTGGTGAACTCTCTATATGTTTTTATGCCTTTATATAATTATATATGGGGAACATTGATATTCTTTATTTTTATGTGTAATTCTTTGATATAATGAACTTGGTGTATAATCGAATTAAGATTTTAAAAAGTTATTTAATTCTTGATATTGAAATGCTTTTAAACTATAATTTCATGTAAACTGAAATTGATTTTTCATTAATCCAGTTTGGTTTCCAAATTGTTTGGTAAATGCCCCATTTTCATTTGTCATGGTATCCTAACATAATTTTGTCCGAGATCATGAGTCTTACTTTTTTAATGTGTTTTTGCAAAACAAAATAAGTATGCATTGTGTCATTCAATTCCCAGGTTGTTTTAATACTTTTTTGACACATGTACATGTATCAGTACTCAGTACTTATATTTCAAGCAGTTTAGATTTCAAAAATCAATTGCAGTCATTTTAATGGATGAAAAGTGAAGTGCGCTGTGTAGCATGTAATGTCATGCAATTCCGACATAAATTACTATGACGTCAAAATCTGGCAAAGTCAAAATCTCTGGCACTCAAGTGTTAATGTAAAAAGTTCCAAGTTGGTATCTTTGAATTCTTGGCCATATCACTGTACATTGCACAATGTATATGTGGACCACCATTTCAGATAAACAATATACATGTATCTTCTCCAGCTTTGAAAGGTCTTCTAGGTATGAAATTTGAAAATATTAACAGTGTGTAAAGGTGGCCATGGTATAATCCATGTAGGCCCACAGTATGTATTAGTGGTATGGACAGTTATATAGTAAGTTACAGGGGTGTAGGTTGTACTACATGTACAGAGTCTGTTAGTGGTACAGAATACTGTACATGTACCGTTAGTAAGTTACAGGGGTATAGGTTGTACTACATGTACAGAGTCTGTTAGTGGTACAGAATACTGTACATGTACCGTTAGTAAGTTACAGGGGTATAGGTTGTACTACATGTACAGAGTCTGTTATTGGTACAGAATACTGTACATGTACCGTTAGTAAGTACACAGGGTTATAGGTAAAGTACTACATGTACCGAGTAAGTCTGGGTATTGGTAAAGAATACTGTACAGAACATGTACCGTTAGTAAGTTACAGGGGTATAGGTTGTACTACATGTACAGAGTCTGTTATTGGTAAAGAATACTGTACATGTACCGTTAGTAAGTTACAGGGGTATAGGTTGTACTACATGTACAGAGTCTGTTAGTGGTACAGAATACTGTACATGTACCGTTAGTAAGTTACAGGGGTGTAGGTTGTACTACATGTACAGAGTCTGTTATTGGTAAAGAATACTGTACATGTACCGTTAGTAAGTTACAGGGGTATAGGTTGTACTACATGTACAGAGTCTGTTAGTGGTACAGAATACTGTACATGTACCGTTAGTAAGTTACAGGGGTGTAGGTTGTACTACATGTACAGTATTAGTACAGAGTCTGTACCGTTAGTAAGTTACAGGTACTAAGAATACTGGTACAGAATACCGTTAGTAAGTTACAGGGGTATAGGTTGTACTACATGTACAGAGTCTGTTAGTGGTACAGAATACTGTACATGTACCGTTAGTAAGTTACAGGGGTGTAGGTTGTACTACATGTACAGAGTCTATTAGTGGTACAGAATACTGTACATGTACCGTTAGTAAGTTACAGGGGTATAGGTTGTACTACATGTACAGAGTCTATTAGTGGTACAGAATACTGTACATGTACCGTTAGTAAGTTACAGGGGTATAGGTTGTACTACATGTACAGAGTCTATTACTATTAGTGGTACAGAATACTGTACATGTACCGTTAGTAAGTTACAGGGGTATAGGTTGTACTACATGTACAGAGTCTATTAGTGGTACAGAATACTGTACATGTACCGTTAGTAAGTTACAGGGGTATAGGTTGTACTACATGTACAGAGTCTATTACTATTAGTGGTACAGAATACTGTACATAGTACCGTTAGTTTGTACTACATTACAGGTGGTATAGAATACTGTACATGTACATAAGTACAGAGTCTATTAGTGGTACAGAGTCTATTAGTGGTACAGAATACTGTACATGTACCGTTAGTAAGTTACAGGGGTATAGGTTGTACTACATGTACAGAGTCTATTAGTGGTATTTAACAACAGTAGCCCTATATATATATATATATATACACACACATGTACATGTTCATATAGTAACAGCAGTATGGATTCATGTTTACTTAGTGCATGCCTCAACAGTACAGTGTGTTGAAAAAAGGGGGTGTGGATCATGGTATATGCTCAGCTGTTTATTCATTAATTTACATACAATTTGTATAAATTTGGAGCTCTTCTATGGTAGTTGAAAAGTTGAAATATAAAAAATCACATATATAAAAATGTGTTAATTTGATCTATTAATATATGTTTTATTGTATCACATTAATACCAGTACAATATCTATCACAAGGTTTTTATGTTGAATTCTCTCACTCACAATTATTTTTATGCCTTAATGTTAAATATAGCAATACAATCAGAATAATTCAACTTCAGCAGCTATGAGTTGAACTTTCATCGCTTAATTTTTGTCTCAGCATAATCTGGCGTCTAATTTCAGACTGTGACGAGTACGAGTGATGTAAATTTGACGTTAAACAATGACCAGGATGCTGGGACAGTATCAATGGGGCATTCTGAAGGAAAGGCTTTGTCAGATGATGATGACGATGATGATGATGTAAGTAAGATCAAATACAGTATCTTGGCAAAAAATGCTGATACATGAATTTTGGCCCTTTTTTCTGAACAAAAAATTAAAGTTACCCTGCCATTATTTTGCCACTCAATTTTACAAAATTTAAATTTTGTAAAGTTTCCAGAAACTGCAGGAAGACATAATTATGTAAACACTAAGTTTGGGCCTGTATATTGATGATGATGATGATGATGATGGAACTGCAAGTTTCATTAATTGCTGTGAAATAAGTAATGGGAAATGATAAAAAACAAACACAAGAGTTTGGAAATATAATTTTTCTTTTGTGACTATCACATACAGGCTATTGTGTAAATCTGTAACAGGCTCAAATGTTTAACTTGGTGGTAATGTTTGTATTCAAGGATGAGTTTGATAAACCACCAAAAGAGGAAGAGGTAATGATATAAAGTACATGGTGGAACTTTGCACAATATCCGACTTCTTTGTTTTGTGACATGCATGAACACTCACAGTCACAAACTTTTAATGCACACAGTATTGATTTTGATATTATTATTGTTGTAGTTTTGTTTTGATGTCATTGTTATTGTCGTCCATATTTCTCTTTTTTCTGTCTGATGAACTCATTCTCTTGCAAACACACAGGCATGAAGAACCCCCCCCCCTCTCTCTCTCTCTCTCTCTTTAATGAACACAGTCTTTTTCTCTCTTATCAGACATTACTATTTGCAAATACACATGAAGTTGCTGACAGTTTGTCAGAGAAGGTAGAAGGCATGACCATTTAAAATACATATTACCAGTTTCCACCTCTCTTTAGCCAACAGTAAAATCAGTGGTAATAGAAGTCTATAGTTATCAGAATGAAACAATAAAAATCATAATTACTGGTCAGTATATGTAGAAGCTGTCATAAAATTTGTTACAAGACTCAAATTGTTTTGACATAGTTCTATAGCATAGGTTTAAAATTTGTGTTGGACATAGTACGACAGGGCTTGAATTTAATGTTTTTTTTCCCAATGGCCCACAGGTTCAGTAGCATAAAAAATGTACTTGCTCAATCATACTTCTACTGGCCCACAAATTACTCAAAAGAGGTAATTTTATGATGTATTCAGATAAAGAATAATCAACTCTAACATGTTAAGACAAAATAGGATATTTTCAGTTTGTAATAAAAATGAGATTATTTTGTAATGTTAATATTTGTGTAACAGTTATTGAAAAGAGCACTTACACTCTTATCTTTATTTGATTTACTGGACAGTTGGGCCAGTCCAAATGGTTCGTTCTGTGGTCAGCAGGCCAGTCTAATTTTGAACCCAGTAGAGCAATAGTTTGTAATTATTTGTTGCTAAATTAAGCATGATTGAAAATCCTTACCTTGTTACATTTGTACATTAGACATAAGTAGAGTAATATCATTTAGCGTATTTCTGTATTATGTCTTCAAAAACACGGTATTCTGTCCCCAGCAAAGAACCTAGCAGAATGACATCCATGGGTATATTTACATGAAGATCTCACTGGTTGTATGTCTGTTGTACATGTTATCAATGGTTGTTGGTCTATATATCCGGGTACACACATCTTCACTTTATCGTCAAGGAAAGCATTACTTTAATCTAGTATCTTTACACATACCAGAGGTATTTGTCTTCTTGAAGTACAGCACTTGGGTCAAGGTCATTGTCATTGGTGGAAGGTCAAGGTCATTGTCATTGGTGGAAGGTCAGGGTCATTATAAACTGTTCAGTGTTCTGTGTTTATGATTTATCATTTTGACAAACCTAATTCCTTTTTACAATTAATTTTTTACTGAAATCTTTATATATAATATATGGACCTATAATCAGGCAAAATATGAAAAAATATCGCTAAGCAACCAAACTTCAATTTTACTGGCTTCACCTCAAAATTTGGTTTTAAAAACCTAAAATTTACCAAAATTAATGGAAAATAACACCTTTGAATGTATTTTCCAAAAAATTCATCATAGATATTTTTGATAACACATAAATAGGATATTGGGATTTCAATGTTCTATCAAAATAAGTTAAAAAATTACTTAGTTTTCTGTGATCATGTCAAATATTATGTATGCTGAAAAATTTGTGAAATTTTTGGAATATGTGCAAATCACATGTCATTATGATTGATTGTTTTTCAATATACTTTACTCAGTTGCAAAGGGCCACATGGCCAAATGGTTAGATCATGACAATTTTAAACCATGAAGTCTCTCACCTTTAGTCAATGCAGGTTTGAGTCCAGCTGGAACCTAAGATGGTTTTTATGAAAAAAAATTGTCATTTTACTGTAAATAAGTGAAAGGTCAGTGGTCTGTCTGTACCTGGGTTCATTGTAACCTGGTTCTGCCCTCCATCATTAAAAACTAGCCACCACCATTTTACTGAAAAAATGATGTGTATGGCGTAAAAAACATTCAAACAATAACAAACAAGGATATATTTAAATTTCAAACTTTCACTTACTGGTATGTTGATACTTGTGTCATATCAGTGGTTTTGAACATCACTAGTAACTCCTCACCTCTGGTTTGAATCCCGCTAGGGTCATTTCGAATTAAGTGGGAAAGTTTGCCAGTTTTCTTGCGGAAGGTCGGTGGTCTTTACCCGGGTAACCGGGGTTTCTCCTCCACCAATAAAAACTGGACGCCATCATATGACTGAAAATTGTTGAGTATGGCGTAAAACAAAAAAATCAAATAAAAAAATCAAATCACTAGTACCGTAACTCCTGTTATTTTAATGGTCAACATGCTTAAAAGATGGAATAAAGTAATTCTACTGACTGTGCACAAGTTTGCATGCAAAGGACTTAAATGTTTAATTAGGGTCATCATCTTTAATATAAGATTAAGAATAAATAGACCATACTTTCATTTGTTGAATTAAAATAACAGAAAATAACAAGTGATGGTGAATTATTCAAGTGAACTGAAGCAAGATAAGATAATTCACTCGATTACAAATGGTGGTTTTTGTGGAACTCTACCCAGTTTAACTTCCTATTGCAAATATCCTCTGTCCGAAATAAATTATTATATGTTGTTTAAAAACACATTGTAAGTGTCTGAGATTTCATTTTAGAAATTTCTGTCCTTATATAAATATTTACGGTAAATCGCTTATATTATTTTATGGCTGTATGACCTAGAAGGTGACTTTCAATTGCCCGACTCAGACTGCAAAATTAATTAATACTGTTCATTTAGATAAGTGTAATTGCCATAATGTGCCATAATTGTATTGGCTACCTGGAATTTTTCGCCTTTAGATGATATGACAAATTGAAAATGGAAGTGAAATTTCAAATTAAATAATTGAAACATGGATATATATGCCATCCACAAGCCTATGGTGATATGGGGTGAATTTAAGAATGAGTGAATAAGTTTTCTACTGTAAAAGAGCGAAAATAACCAGAGGTGAAAATTTCCATTTAAGAAATGTCATGACTTTTTGATTTTCTTTTTTCAGTTTGATTTTAGTGAGCTGTTTATACATCAAGCCATTCACACAATTGAATACTGTCTAGGATGTATTTCCCATACTGCATCTTACCTCCGACTTTGGGCTTTGAGTTTGGCCCATGCACGTAAGTAAAGCGATTAATCAGGGAAAATGTAGGTTTATATCTGGCTATTCAAAATGTTTATGCCTGAAGATCATCATATAATTTTTTCTTCTCTCTAATTGCAAAATTTTGTTTTCAATCAGATAATGTGGAGTTTTTCCTCAAATGTTAATCAAATTTGGTATGTTACATTTTATCGAAATTTTATTATGCCTAAACATCTGCCAGAGTTATGGGACATTAAAGTCTCTATAAATGACTGTTGCAGCTCTTGGGGGTCCCAAAATGGGAATCATATTGTGACATGGGAGCCCTGTTTTATATCACATATGCGAGACATGTGATGTCACTTCTTACATAGAGCACTTGAAGGGAAACTGAAATTGTGTTAAAACATCTTGGGACTGAAGCCGACACCCAAATCTGTTCTCCTGCAAAGTGTACGCTCAACCTTTTAATCACTATGAGTGGTTGTATTATTATGATGTCCTGCCAAGAACAGTTTTGTCACCAGCTTCAAGTGAAGTGAACAAATTTTGACCTGTGTTATGGACATCAAGACAGTGATGGTTCTTTTGCATGTCACAGCTGCTGTGACTTGGGACCGTGGTATCATTTTTTCATAAGATATTTGACTATCACTTCTTTGTTACATTTAAGTCATAGATATGTCCCTAAACAAGGAATCAAATTGGAAACTTTCCACTCTAGGAAAATGAGCCTTCAAAAGCTGTTCATGATTGGAGCACAAGTATAATATACCTGATACAAGGGTTAGAAAGTTAGGATAACATAGACATTCCATTGTTTTCATATACTTGTATTTCTGTGAGAATGCCTTGTAAATGATTACAAAAGTATATACAATACAGTAAAACCCTTTGTTTCATTTTCCACCTTGCTTTACACCACACTTTTCCAATTTTCCCTATTTCATTTAAAGTTTTCCGTTACCTATCGCCAAACCCCTTTATAATGCCAAATTTGGGCTGAACACTGGTGACAGTATAACAAGGTCTGACCGTACACCTATATAGTTGATTTTCGGAGTTATGTTTAACTTTTTTATGAATACCACTTACACATTTCCATATATTTTCAGAGTTATCTGAGGTACTGTGGAGTATGCTGTTTAGAGTCGGACTGACGATGGATATCAAGTATTTTGGGTCCATAATCATTTTTTTTGTGTTCGGTGCATTTGCCGCTCTAACTGTTGCCGTGCTGCTGTTGATGGAAGGATTATCAGCATTTTTGCATACAATTCGTCTGCATTGGTAGGTTTCCATGGTTACTCTAAACAGTTGTTGTGTACTTGTCTCTTACATGTTTTATTTTTACTTTCACTTGAAAAATTAAAAATGATAATTAAAGTTATTCATGTTTGTTACAAAGTAGTGTAGTTTTAGGTATTAGCTAAGAATTACTAACAAAGTCATAGAAAAGGGATGTGGATCATACCCTTTCCATATTCATTTTTAAGCTTCTGCTAGAAACAATAGGGACCTCCGTGGCTGAGTGGTTAGAGCATCACGCTTTGAACCATGAAGTCTCTCACTTCTGGTCAGTGCACGTTTGAGGCCCGATGGAACCTAAGCTGATTTTTGTGAGAAAGTTTGACAGTTAACTTGTGGAAGGTCGGTGGTCTCTTTTCGGGTACAATGTAACCGGTTCTCTCCACCACCATTAAAAACTGGCCACCACCATATACCTGAAACATTGTTTAGTGTGGCGTAAACACTAAAATGAATTCTACAAACAATTTATTTCGGTAGTCGCCAAAGCAAGTATGCAGCTAAGTGTCCAGTCATAGTTATTTTCACTATTTTATCTATTGTATGTTACTTCCATTACCAGGCAGGCTACATGTAATTTCTTTTATCACATGTTACACTAGTAGCCTCCCTTGTGGAGTGTTTATAGCATCACACCTTGAATCTTGGAGTCCCTCGCCTCTAGTCGGTGCGGTGCCACACTGGAATTTCAGCTGATTATATGAGGACATTGCTAGATTACATGTAAAGTCTGGTGTTCTTTTCTGGGGTTACAATCAGGTTTTTTCCTCCACCTTTAAAAACCGACTGTCACTGTATAACTGTGACATTGTTAAGTGTTGCATAAAACATGTAAAACACTATTTAAACAAACAACAACAACAACAAAACAACAAAAAACTTTTTAAGATACAATTTTATTATGATACATATCTTATTTTAATTTTTCAGGGTGGGGCATGTTTTAACATGGTTAAGATACCATTTTATAATACTACAGTAATTCATATTTTATAATTTTTCTGTGTGCAGTTTGTGTACAATTGTGAAGATAGCATTTTATCATATTCAATATTTTATCATTTTTCAGGGTGGAGTTTAACAGCAAGTTTTACCATGGAGACGGTTACAGTTTTATTCCATTCAGTTTCAAGCAGTCCCTGGACCCATCGCTTGATGACTAGTCAATCCCAATACAATAACAATGAATTCACTTATTCAGTGTCATGGCTCAATTAACTGTTACTGTAAAAAAAAAAGAACAAAAAAAAAACATCCCAAAATCATTCCACAGATTTATTGATGATATTTGACAGAACATTATTACATGTATATGTATCAGTTGTAAAATCAGTTGTATTAAAAGTTACAGAAAAATTCAATGTAACACAGTCTTGCAGTAACATCAGGAGAATGAAATATGCTAGTTGAGTGGCCTGTGTTATTGTCAAAGTCTTGTGATAATATCATGAGTATGAAATATGCCGGTTTAGTGGCCTGTGTTCTTTCTTTTTGATTGCAAAAACCTTGTAATACTATCAAGAGAATGAAATATGCTAATTAAGTGACCTGTGTTATTCTTTAGTTTTTAATGCAAAAATCTTGTAATAGTATCATGAGAATGAAATATGCTAGTTGATTGGCCTTTGTTATACTCTATCTGTTAATTTTTGTTTTATTTAGACCTTGTACTTTTACAAGAACTGTTACTAAATGTCAGTTATGATCTACAGTCTTCCATTCATTACATATGTGTGTAACATAAAAATTACTTCTTAATGGTGCTACATGTATCTGATAAATTGATCAGTGTGATATATATATATATACATGTATATATAAATCATCGTGCTTCTCATGGTGCTTTATATGTAAAACTTGTCAAAAGATAATGATAGAACATTGAGACATAGTGCCGTAATCTGACGTAGAAAAAATTGTCATGGTTTACAGTACTAGATCTAGCATTTTTATCATTTTAACAAAATGCTAATGTTATTGTTGTAGGTGGGGGGGATGTGGGCCAGACCAGGAATCAAAATCAGGATCTTCCAAACACTACCTGTATGCTTTTACCAACCGACACCCTCTGCACTACTATATTATTGTTTAGAATCTTCCCCAATTTTCTTTATAATAATATAATGTAAAGAAACATATATTTACAGTCATGTTAGGCAGTTTCTAGCATTCCAAAGCTCTTTACAAAAAAGTGTGCAGAAATTTAGAATATCTCCTGTCACATGTCAGTGAGAAAAGTAATTTTATACAAAGCCATGTAGTAGGCTAATTATTTTGTTTGTAGCAGTTGTTGGCCATGACATGTAAACTATAGATGCTATTATTCTTCTATATAGATATATATTTACTCCAGATAATTATCTGATCTATGTGTATCTCTGTTTCACACAGCACAAATATATTACTAGATCTATCTATTATAGAAATTAAATGTAATAAGTTAAAAAGAACTTTATGGTCATGCAGGGTAAATAAAACAAATGTCCAATTTTTGTAGGATCTAATATCACACACGCATTGCTGTTTTTGTTTCCTCTAGAAGAAATCTGAGATTGTAAAAGTCATTATTATCATATTAATGAAGATTGTAGTTTCTTCAATGCAAAGATGCAGAAATTCTATGTGCTATTATGTTTGAGAGGATATTATTCAAAATAGTGCTAAAAGGAAAATATAGTTGTACAACTTCCTCTGAAGTACTCCTTATTTGGAGCTGGTGCTCTGTTGATCTGCTCACCTGTCATGTGGAGCTGGGGTATTAAGTAAGAAAACACAACCTTGTGTATAGAACTTGCATCATATGTGTGGAGCTAGTATCAAGTCCTACAATTTTTTGGAGCAAATACAATGTGGAGTTACTACATTGGCATTCCCAGATCTTGGAGCCAGTATACATGTAGAATGCATATCGGCTACTAAAATCCATTTTTTGTGCCATATTTGGTAAAAATGAACGATAACTGCAAAATAAAGCATTTTTACCGGTACAATCCAACAATAAATCGGAGATTCACATAGAGAAGAAGCCAAAACTTTATATATTTTATAATCTTATAGCTATTAGATCACCTTGCCATTGTTAAAAGATTTGTTGGTAATTAGAAACAACGCTATAAAATACCAAACAGAATGTATGGTGACACTTTGAAATGTGATTGTTGAACAAAATTAAATAAATAATTATGTCTGGTAACTGCAGTTCTTTGTTTTTGAAAAGACTTAACCATGAAAAAATAGTCACTCATCACTGACAGTTCTGTTTGCTCTTCACTGGGTACCACTTCTCAATGACAGTTGTTTGTGCTCTTCACTGGGTACCACTCATCACTGACAGTTGTATCTCTCATTCACTGGGTACCACTGACAGTTGTATCTCCCATTCACTGGATACCACTCACCACCGAGTTGTATCTACCCTTCACTGGGTACCACTCATCACTGACAGTTGTATCTACCCTTCACTGGGTACCACTCACAACTGACAGTTGTATCTACCCTTCACTGGGTAACTCTCATCACTGACAGTTGTATCTCACATTCATTGGGTACCACTCACCACTGACAGTTGTATCTCCCATTCACTGGGTACCACTCACCACTGACAGTTGTATCTCCCATTCATTGGGTACCACTCACCACTGACAGTTGTATCTCCCATTCACTGGGTACCACTCACCACTGACAGTTGTATCTCCCATTCACTTGGTACCACTAACCACTGACAGTTGTATCTCCCATTCACTGGGTACCACTCACCACTGAAAGTTGTATCTACCCTTCACTGCATACCACTCATGATTGAAAGTTGAATCTGCCTTTCACTAGGTACTACTCATCATTGATAGTTGTGTCAACTCTTCACTGGGTACCACTCATCAGAGTTGTGTCTGCTTTTTACTGTGTACCACTCATCACAGACAGTTGTGTCCACCCTTCACTGTGTACCACTCATCACAGACAGTTGTGTCCACCCTTCACTGTACCATTCATCAGACAGTTGTGTCTACCCTTCACTGTGTACCACTCATCACAGACAGTTGTGTCCACCCTTCACTTGGTACCACTCATCACAGACAGTTGTGTCCACCCTTCATTGTGTACCACTCATCACAGACAGTTGTGTCCACCCTTCATTGTACCACTCATCACAGAGTTGTGTCCACCCTTCATTGTGTACCACTCATCACAGACAGTTGTGTCCACCCTTCACTGAGTACCACTCATCAGACAGTTGTGTCCACCCTTCACTGTGTACCACTCATCACAGACAGTTGTGTCCACCCTTCACTGATACCACTCATCACAGACAGTTGTGTCCACCCTTCACTGTGTACCACTCATCACAGAAAGTTGTAGCCACCCTTCACTGTGTACCACTCATCAGAGTTGTGTCCACCCTTCATTGTGTACCACTCATCACAGAGTTGTGTCCACCCATCACTGTGTACCACTCATCACACAGTTGTGTCCACCCTTCTTTGTATACCACTCATCACAGTTGTGTACACCCTTCACTGGGTACCACTCATCACAGACAGTTGTGTCCACCCTTCACTGGGTACCACTCACCACAGAGTTATGTCCACCCTTCACTGGGTACCACTCATCACTGACATCTGTATCTGCTCTTCACTAGATACCACTCATCACTGACAGCTGTTTGCTCTTCCATCTGTTATATATATATATACATGTGTGTATATATATATATATATATATATATATATATGTAGTGTGTGTGAAAAAAAACCACATAAATATCCATTATATAAGTGATCACCAGTATATAGATAAGTACTGTGTAATGTGCACCCTTCATTGTGTACCACTCATCATAGACAGTTGTGTCCACCCTTCACTGGGTACCACTCATCACAGACAGTTGTGTCCACCCTTCACTGGGTACCACTCATCACAGACAGTTGTGTCCACCCTTCACTGTGTACCACTCATCACAGAGTTGTGTCCATCCATCACTGTGTACCATTCATCACAGACAGTTGTGTCCACCCTTCTTTGTGTACCACTCATCACAGAGTTGTGTCCACCCTTCATTGTGTACCACTCATCACAGAGTTGTGTCCATCCATCACTGTGTACCATTCATCACAGACAGTTGTGTCCACCCTTCTTTGTGTACCACTCATCACACAGTTGTGTACACCCTTCACTGGGTACCAGTCATCACAGAGTTGTGTCCACCCTTCACTGGGTACCACTCATCACAGACAGTTGTGTCCAACCTTCACTGGGTACCACTCACCACAGAGTTATGTCCACCCTTCACTGGGTACCACTCATCACTGACATCTGTATCTGCTCTTCACTAGGTACCACTTATCACTGACAGCTGTTTGCTCTTCCATCTGTTATATATATATATATATATATACATGTGTGTGTATATATATATATATATATGTAGTGTGTGTGTGAAAAAAACCCACATAAATATCCATTATATTTTCGATCACCAGTATATAGATAAGTACTGTGTACTTGGAAAATTTTGCTCCCATTTTTAAACTTAGATGAGGGTTAATTTTGTAGGAAGTAAAATTTTCAAACTAAAATTTGTATACTGTATATCTGTAGCACAGTCATACCTGCCATCCATGAGACCGTGGTTATTAAGTTGAAGTTAAGTGTGAATGTTTTGTTGTGACCAGAAATTTCCAGATATACAGTATACATACCAGACAATCCTACAGCAGTACAAAACCTCAGATATCTTGAAAGGTTAATGGATAACATGTAGGTGTCAATACCTATACATACCAGACAATCCTACAGCAGTACAAAACCTCAGATATCTTGAAAGGTTAATGGATAACATGTAGGTGTCAATACCTATACATACCAGACAATCCTACAGCAGTACAAAACCTCAGATATCTTGACAGGTTACAGATACCATGTAGATGTCAATACCTATAAAAACCAGACAATCCTACAGCAGTACAAAACCTCAGATATCTTGACAGGTTAACGGATAACATGTAGATGTCAATACCTATAAAAACCAGACAATCCTACAGCAGTACAAAACCTCAGATATCTTGAAAGGTTAATGGATAACATGTAGGTGTCAATACCTATACATACCAGACAATCCTACAGCAGTACAAAACCTCAGATATCTTGACAGGTTAATGGATAACATGTAGATGTCAATACCTATACATACCAGACAATCCTACAGCAGTACAACACCTCAGATATCTTGACAGGTTAACGGATAACATGTAGATGTCAATACTTATACATATCAGACAATCCTACAGCAGTACAACACCTCAGATATCTTGACAGGTTAACGGATAACATGTAGATGCCAATACCTTTGTTTACCTCCAAATCACAGTTGCCCAATTGAAATAATACCCAGATTTGGACCCTTTTTATTTGCAAACTTTATGCAGATTATACTTCTAACTGTATTTGGTTAAAATTACCACACTCATTCTTAAGAATAAGTCAAAAATGTATACAATTTGACAAAAACCTGATATTTTCTGTTTACTTAGGTACTTAGGACCTTGAAATTTTGTCAGAATGATCCTAGATAATTGCTAGTAACTTTCTCATATATGTTTATATACAAAAAGTGAGTTTGGAGTTAAGCAACTATTTGTATAAATTATGTCCTGTTACTGTGCCCCCTAGAGCCTCATTTATGGACAGATTTCATTTTCCTTTGCAAATTTTGTAGACATTGCTTAACAATCATGCATACAAAATTTGACAGTCATCTAACCATCCGTTCATGAAAAGTAGATTTTTAGAGATGTATCAAGGTTTGATTTTGGCCCCTATGGGTCCTAGCCCCTTTTAATTCGCAAACCTTATGCAGCTTCACATGGGGATACTTCCTGCCAAGTTTGGTTAAAATTAGTCCAATGGTTCTTGAGAAGAAATAAAAAATGTATATAAAATAACAATGGACAATGACAGACAAAAAGACAAAAGACGACAGTAATAGATCACCTTCAGCTCAAGTGACCTAAAAAAAAAATACCCAAAACACACAAACGTTCACATGGGCATGTTGTGCCCCCTTACAGTTACACCAATCAGACATATGCTCACACTGTCAACCAATCTCATTAAAAACCCATCTCTCATTAGTCATTGCTCCCGTTTTCTGATATGTTGCTTCGAGGTTCTGACCAAACCAGCTATGTTATCACATGTAAGCGACCTCTGGGTGGTGTGTACTGTTTGACCAATGAAAATATGAGTTGCAAGATCTTGAACTCATTTTTATAACAGAAATTGTCAGTCTGCAGAATTCATTTGGAGCATCTTTCCTGATTCTATACTATCCAAGGTTATGAAAAGAATTTTCTATTCTCGGATTTTGTGTTCAGTGTTGTTTATAATATCTGTATTGTTTGATAAACATTCAAGGTTATGTAAGCCACATTTTCATTGGTCAAACATGACACATCCACATGGTCAATCATATATGACCTCATAGCAGGTTTCTTCAGATCCTCAACACGACATAAGAAAATGGGAGCGACGAGAGACTGGACTTTAATTAGACTGATTCCAGACCAGTCATACAAGAAATAGGATGAACAGTAATTTCTCTTCGCTAAAAAATAACAAAAACCACCAAGAAAACAATACATCATTTATTAATAAACAAAATTTTGACATTGGTCAAAATCTGGAGAAAAAAAATAGGTGACATCTTTAAGCTGGACAGATATGGCTAATATGATGATGGCTACCACAGAAATGCTACCATGAAAAAAGAATCATGGGAAATAATATGGAATCAATTTAATGATTGTAAAATCAAGCAAAAGCCAACGAAAACTGAAACACTTTAATCTTTTTTTTTCTCTTTTCTTGGGGTGCCTTTTAGATATATCACAATTTTAGCCTTTGTTTGGTTTTATCAACACTTGTCATTCATCTTTTTATTCTGTTTATTCCTGGAACAAAAAAAATTATCAAAGATTTCTGTGTTATACTGGTTATTTCAGAGTCGTGATCCCTTCATTCAAGGACATTTCACCATTAAGCACTTCTGCACCAATTAGCCCGGGATGATAACCTACTTCAATAATATGTTATGCCTATTCCGTGGTGAACAAATACACGGGAAAGAACTAATATGCAGTGCCATCTAAGCACTTTTCAGGACACAAGTACTTAAACAAGATCCTGAGACGACCATCATCTGACCTATATCACAGTAGTGTTTCATAATAATGTCACAATTAATGTCAGTTGCGAGCTGATGAAGCAGTTCCTGGCGCTATTGACATTTCCCCGCCCTGACCTCCGTCTCTTGGTGGACTCTGAAAAAAAAAAAAATGTATATGAAATGAAAATGCATGTATGGCAATAATGCAAAGATCAAGTAGTCCAGTGTTATTTCAAATGTATGTAAAACACATGATTCTAGGGGGAAACTTTGTACAGGAACAAATTATTGTGAAACTGAAACCATGCCAGTAGGGTGTATCAATATATGGATACGTATCAATATTTGATTTTATATCAATATCTGATTTTATATCAATATCCCATACATAGACAATCGATACAAATAAAATTTTGAATTTGTTAGTAGGGGATAAGCACAGGTTATAGAGCAGGTGCCCTTAAAACCAATATAAAAGTAAATAGTCCCCTTTCAAACTTTGAAATTGTGTGTCCTTTTCAGATCCTAGATTCAACACTATGTACATAGCAGAAATAAAAGTCAACCCTATAATGGACTGGTAGGAAAGTTTTCTATACAAAGAAGGTGCAATGAATTTCATATGGAAGTTTATCTATATAAAAATTTTCTTGGAGGATTGTTGCTTTGGGTGGAGGTTTTCTATATGACAGGGGCTGAATATTAAGTGTAAAACTCAACTTTCTTTCAGGCATTATAGAAAGTGTCTTACCTTGACATGAACTTGGTTTTTCAGCATGGCTGCTCTTAGTATCAAAGCCTACAAATACATCACACTTTTATTTAAATGTTTACTTAAAAAAGAATCTTTTGTAATGAAATAGCAAGACAGAGAGAGAGAAAAATGTAGTAAAATGATCAGTGCTGAGGTTTTGTTCTTCAACATGACTTGTATCATCACACATACAATATCAGCTGATTTATCATTATCTTGTTTTATCTCACTACATTACATTTACATTTCACTCAACTTGAAATAATTGTTTTTGCAATATTTACTTCAAAATCATGAGCGCTAATATTGATGTTAAAACATGGTCCCAATGTTTAGATTCAATGTGAAAGTGACCTGTTATCTTGAAGTTAATTTTTGTACATCGTCATTAAATCATTGTGATTATATGACTAGTGCTGAACAAATGTTTTCTGTATCATTTTTGAGTACATACAATTAATAAAAATCTTCACAAAAAATTCCTTTACTTTTCTCTCCATTCTTAAATTCATATGGCTAATGTTAATTTCTATAATTCGTTTTTAGACCAATAGTGATAGTGTAACTTCCATGATCTAGAAAGGAGTATTGGTCCTTTCTGTTAAAATGTGAGTGATGTTTACTTGCCAATACAGTTAGTAGTGTATTAAGAAATAAATAGTCGAACATAATTAATTCCTTTTTATTTGTTTAAACATTGTTTGACAAAACACATGGTTTTTGTAGCGGTCGACGTGCATGTACACTGAGGAATTACGCAACAAACGATATACATAGAGGCCTACAAGTATATTCTGGCAACTACCGATATGTTCATGAGAAGATTCAGGATTGTATTTAGAGACAGACCTTTTAACTCTAAGACCCGTTTATCTCAAATTTTTTGTTTGATCCCGACGACATTGAGATAACGAGGTTTGACTATATATATATCTGTACACAAGAATTTACCTTTGTTCTTCGTTGGTAATCTTTCCCCATTGTGAGCGATTTTTCAAATGTTGTACTCCTTTGGTCTGTGTCTTTTGCATATAAAATCTGAAAAGTAACAATATGTTTTATATATTTATTAACCACCCCAAAAATCATTCATTGTGAAAGTAATAGGTTAAGTTGTTCACTTCTGACATGTAGTTTAAACAAAATGGTCAACCGACAGTATTTCAAAGCAAACTTTTAGCTCAGAGATCAAACAAATTCATTTACAGGGAATTATGGTTTTACTCTTTTGCAGCCTATACCTGTTTTTCAGAGGTTTGGTGTATAAACTGGACTGGACATCAAGTCTCCAGTCTTTCATGTGCCAGGCAAAGGTAATGACCATACCTGTTTTACAGACGTCTAAGGTATAAGCTCGACTGAGCATAACATCCTGGGTCATTTCTCTGCTCAAGCCACTGACGTAGCAGGAAAGGATCCTCATCAAGCAAAACAAACAAAATATTTACAATAGGTATTGAGACAGTACCTTATTATGTGAATCTATTCTAGCACTAATTTGTCCATCTAAAATCAGCTGCATCAGTTCATCTTCTAGAGCAGATACTGTTGTGTTGAAAGCATTTGCCATTTTTCTCATATCTGCCGACAAGTATGGACTAAAGTACTGTAAAATGAGATGTTGAAATGTAAACATCAGTAAGATTTCATTTATTTGGATAAACAAGATCAATCATATGAACAGTAAAAATTACAGATGGTTCATTAAAGTATAAGTAGTAACCTCAATGAAATTAACCAAATCAGAATCTGTAAATGAATTAATTCCACAGAGAAAAGGGATGTTAGAGATAACATGTACCAGTCTAGAACGACCCACACGAGAAGAAAGGGATGGTCAAGGGTAACACTTAATGCTTCTTTGGCCTAGTCGCAGGGGGTATAAAAGCTCAAAAAATGATACTCTTACAGATCAGGTGATTATAACTAACATTTTTTGTTTTAATGGAGTTTCATACCTATCAATTTTTCATTCGTATGGTGGTGGCAATTTTTTATTATCATAATTCATTAATAAAATAGAGTCAGGGATTCGTTGAGAGCCCTCATGTGTCAGGGAGACTACACTTCATGTCTTCCTCGCTCGCATCATATCTCCCTCGTGTGCATCATGTCTCCCTCATGCGAAAACTCTTGCAGCTTATTCGACAGTCTTTATTGATTCTGTATTTCGGTACAATAAACAATTTATTGCCCTGGTTGTAGGGAGACATAAGGATTAGTTTACCTGCGACTAGTCATATTCCCTCAGGAAATATGACTTGCCTTGGGTAAACAAATCCTCATGTCTCCCTACAACCAGGGCAATAAATGTATAATATTGGAGGTGAGAACCACCTAGTACAATGTACACAAGAAAAGACCACCCACCTTCTGTAAGTAAACTGGCAAACTTTCTCACAAAATCAGCTTACATTCAAGGTGGAGCTTGAACCCTCGTTGTGCTATAATCAATTGGCCACAGATGCCCAACAGGCTCCACCATTACAAGAGACAAAGAAGACTTTGTCCAAGGGGCTGTGTCAAACAATTTTCAAAGTGAGCCTATTTTACTACACACATTACTGTACAATCTTACAATGATAAAATGTTACTGATAATCTAACCACACTCAAGATTGGAACTCAAAGTACAGATGTACTAAATGAATCAGATGTACTAATATGACCTATATGTACTTACCTGACATAAAGCTCTGTTTCGTATTTGTGTATACAAAACAGAAACATGAGGAGCTAAATACATGTCTAATAAAAGGTTATCCTGAAATTAAAAAAGAAAACTAAATCAGAAATTTAAACTAAACATTTTAAAAGAAACAATATCACATCTGGTACAATTCAAACACATAATTTCTATTATGCTAAAGAAAATGTTGGTCATCTGATTTAACATTAGAATTTATGATACATTTATTTTATCAAATTAACTTTAAAGAAATCTTAATGAGTAAATTAATAGATGAATAAGACACCCATGTGCCTTAAGAGTTACACACAACAGCTAATTCACAAAGTTATCGCAGATAAACTGACGGGTGATGAAAGAAAACTCAAATTACCACTGTATTTCTGGAAATTATATCTCCTGTTTAATTTTCGCTATTTTTGTCCTTTGAGGAGAAGGCCAATTTAAAATGAAAATAAAATTTTCTAACTAAATAATTAAGCACAGACTTACACTCATGCATCCATGAGACTGATTTGAGATAAATTTAAAACAGGGTGAATATGTTTTCTGTCGAAGGGCAGGGGCAAAAATTTCCAGGTACACAATATATCACAGAGCTCTACTCACTTTTATTTCTCCCAGTAATTTCAAACATGAAGCATATTTTGATTCATAAAATTTGTGAATGATGTCCCGTAGCTGAGGTTCTAATTCTAGAAACAATTTAAATGAACTGAAAAAGAAAAACAAAAAGAGCACTTTGTATTATCATAGTGCTTTTCTCATGTTTATAGGTGAAAAATACATAAACTAAAAAAAACATGAACACAATGTAGAAGATCAAACATTCATTTTACATACCTGCAAGATATGACATTTATTTTATGTAATTACTAGATATAACATTTATTTTACATAATTACTAGATAGTAAATTTATTTTAAGCACACTCTAGATATAACATTTATTTTACACACCCGTTTGAAATAATATTTATTTTACGTACCCACTAAAGATAACATTTATTTTACATAATTACTAGATATAACATTTATTTTACATAATTACAAGATATAACATTTATTTTACGTACCCACTAGATATAACATTTTTTTTACATACCTGCTAGATATAACATTTTTCTGTAATTCTTGTCTGTCAAACGATGCCAAAGCACAAAGTGCTCCATAAGTTGCTACATTGCTGGTGGACAATAACTGCAAATATCAAGAGGATGTAATACCAAGAGGATGTAATATCAAGAGGATGTAATACCAAGAGGATGTAATATCAAGAGGATGTAATACCAAAACGATGTAATATCACTGGGATGTAATACCAAGAGGATGTATTATCAAGAGGATGAAACACCAAGAGGATGTAATATCAAGAGGATGTAATATCATAGGGATGTAATACCAAGAGGATGTAATACCAAAAACAACTTTTTGTTCATACATACTATCACTTGTACAAGACAATCTTTATTTACCATGAGACTTAATGAATCATACATATTATGGTACATTTTAAACACGTCAAACCTACATTGAAAACTAGAAAATCTTGACAATTCATTTGACTTTCAGAGTATCAATACAGTTTAACACAAAACAAATAATGTATCTGATAAATTTGCAAATACTGATGGTATCAAATGAATACTCTCCTTGTTGTATATTACTAAAATATTCAATGGGGCATAAGCTGTATTTTGCAGAAAAATTATTTCAGATTTTACTACTGAGATTGATGCACAATAACAAATAAGAAATAAACACTGGCATAAAAACTTTGATATTCCTACATGTTTTGTGAAAATAGTTACAAATAAGAAATAAACACTGGCATAAAAAATTTGATATTCCTACATGTTTTGTGAAAATGTCAGGCCCAGTGTCATTACATATAAATCTATATAGAAAGGAAAGAACGAAATTTTTTTTTGGGGGGGGGGGGAGAGAGAGAGAGAGAGAGAGAGAGATAATGCCCTTTTAGTTACACTTCCACAAAAAATGTCAAAAACAACTTAAATCTAAATAATCAAATTATTTTTTCATATATTTAAATAAAATACCTCTGGAAAGTCACAGTAATCAAAACTGGCTTGAAGAAAGTATTTGGCTGCGGATTTATACTTTTTTGTGGCCAAGTCAGCTAACCCTGCCGCACATTTAAGTTTTGTTAGCACTGTCTGTCCACCATCTTTGCCATGCTGTAGAAATAAAAAAAAAATACATTTCAAATCTTAATCTAATACCTTTTCTACATGCAATAGTTACGAAATTCTATAGTCAATTTCAAAAGCAAAAAGGTCATGTTGACAATACGACTGACCAGTATCAAAGGTATTATTTTGTACTTTTGTACATATTACATTATATGGTCTACGCTTTGTTTCAATTTATTTTACAGCTATTTACTGTTCACCAAGGATCTGTCATTATACAAAGGCATTTCCAACTACAGGTGACATTCTTTAATATTGACCTGTGCAATGGACTGATGCCAATTTAGAGAGGGTTGAAAAATGAACCATGGTTACTGTGCCAAAAAAAAAAACAAAAAAAAAACAACAACAAAAACAGCTTAAAGTATTTACTGAAAGACTTGTGAATTTCTCCTTTTATGTCCAAGTGCCTGACATAAAGTATCAGGTATGACCTAGGGCAGGAAATGTATCCTGGATCTGTAGTTTTTAAGATTTTGTTTGATTTTTGTTTTACATCCCGCCAAGAATATTTCACTTATATGAAGCTGTCACCAGCTTTAGGTGAAGTGTTACAAATTTTGGCATGTGTTATAGACTGACACTAATGCAGTGAAGGTTCTTTTACATGCCACGACTGCTGTGACACTGGACTATGGTTTTAAGTCTCATCTGAAAGACCTGTGACTTTCACTCTGTATGATGAGCACCTGGCAAAGGAACAGTCATTACCATTTTTTAAGTCTTTGGTATGACCTAGTCCGGGTATTGAACGGGGATCTCCCACTTGCGAGTCAAACACTCTACCACTAGACAACTACAAGCAGTTTGCTTTTATAAAGTCAAAGCTCTAAGTGAGTGTAAGTGAGCTGTTAGTCAAAGCTAAGTACTGTATGTTACAGTGATATACCGTATGAGACACTTCTGAGAAAAATTATATAAATATACAGGGATGTGCCAGAAATGTCATTGTATTCACAAGAATTTTTTTATTGATCACATTAAATGGCATCCTCTCTACTTCCATTGAACATCTGAATTTTTACATATATCAATGAGGAAGAATCCCTCTGGCTTTAACATTACTGTTATACATACCTCACTCATTTCTGGTGTACTTTCAGCTTTATTTACATAACTCTGTACATGGGACCAGTTTTGTAAATAAACACTAACCTGAAACACAAAATATTTATCTTAAATTAATGTTATCACCGAGTTTGGGACCCACTTTAGTTTTGCTTTTACTAAACATATTTTCCATCTAAGAGGAGTCAAATGATTTAAAATGTATCTTGTTGCTTTTTTGTAATTAAAAATATGTACGTAGTTGTTCAAGTTCTTTGATGATAATAATAGTCTCAGTTGAGCAGTACATGTGCTGTCAAATTATAAGAGTCAATGTGATAGAAAGACAAACAACCTACCTTTATAACATTTAAACACATATTTACTACGTGCTTTGGACTGGTACAGTAGTCTCGTGCACGGGAATAGCACTTTAATGCATTACTTAAATCTCCTATGTCTAAATAATGGTCTCCTAAATCATCATGACCTCGTCTGAAAAAGTAAACAAAATACATAAACAATATTTTTTGGTAATTTATCCCTCGACTTCATTCATTTACTTTTAATAAATATAAACAACAAATTTATGAAAAGTCATGAAAACTAAAAAGAAGTAGTTGTCAGAAGGCAACATAACTTGCCAATGACAGCATTGTATCTCAGATGATAAAATGTTAACTGAGAAACAGGTCAAATGGCGTTATCTAGTTCACTATGTCAAAGGTCATGGTGCCAAATATAAAACAACAAATTTATGAAAAGTCATGAAAAACTAAAAAGAAGTAGTTGTCAGAAGGCAACATAACTTGCCAATGACAGCATTGTATCTCAGATGATAAAATGTTAACTGAGAAACAGGTCAAATGGCGTTATCTAGTTCACTATGTCAAAGGTCATGGTGCCAATTGAAAGGGTTGATCATGTGAAATATTAAAGTTCTACTAATTATTTCAAAAGATAGAGCCCAGGTTAAATGCTTTTGACAATGAAAGAAAGCGGTGGTATGGCAGAAGTTTGGTCTCTGGACATTTCAATTATACAGATGTGTTTAAAATCAATTTCTGATTTAGAGAATATGTATGTCACGTTTCAAATTCATTAAGAAAAGTAAAAATAAAAACTGAACTAAAAACAAAACAAGAGTACCACAAATGATATAAGATATGCCCACCATGAACTATGAATGATAATGTCATTTTAGTTAGAAGGTGCTGTATTTGCTAGCAAAGTAAAATAACATGCTACAGTCTGTGCCTTTTGATCTCATCATGAGCTAATTATTAGAGAAACTTTAAACAAGGGCTCTGCAAAGTGTGGCATCCACTTGTAATATGGGTCAAAAGTGGCCTTGACCTTTGATATTAGTAAAATGTCTCAAAGTTCATTACTGACACCCCTTCCCCTGCCCCAACAATTTTCTCTGACATGTTTGATGTGATCACTGTTTGATACTTTGCATTTCAACAAAATCGAATGACAAGTAAGAAACTTAGTGACTTTAAATTTTTTTTCAAGATTTTAAAGTTAGAGTGATGACCAGGAAATTTAATGGACAGACTGATAACTGGACAGTTGGACAAACGGAGGGTTAATCTTGATACGTCCCATCTTATGACCAATGTATAACAAAGTTAACAGACTTTACAGATTACCCGAGTCCCTTCGCTCTCTACAACTCCTGACATAGGGATCATCTCAGTATTAGTTCCTCTTGCATTATTAAGAGATGCTACACACCATGCATTTAAAGAGAACTGGCCGGGTGCATTTTAAAGTTGAAAATATACAGAAATCTATGTTGTAATGTTATACACAATAACAATGGCAATGGAATGCATAAGATCCCTTAAATAACTGAAAAGGGCCTTCCAGGCCGAGTGGTTAGAGCATCGTGCTGTGAACCAAAAAGTCTCACTTTTGGTCACTGCAGGTTCGAGTCCCGCTGGAACATAAGCTGACTATTATGAGAAAGTTTGTCAGTTCACCTGCAGAAGGTTGGTGGTTTCTTGCCCGGTACAATTGTAACCAGGGTCTTTACTCCACCATTTAAAAAACTGGCCATCAACATATAATTGACAAATTGTTCAGTGTGGTGTAAAACACTTTCCAAAATTAAAAAAAATTCAAGAAAATGAAGTGCGCCCTTTCCCAAGAAATAAACATACAAAATGCAATCCTTCCCTCACCCTAGGTAAATACCATTAAAATAAACTACTTCCATAACTTCTGTGCTGAAAGAACTTGCCTGATACTTTCTTTGATTGAATTACTTTTATAATTTTTCAGATCTGTATCTAATTTCTCTAGTTTCAGTGCTGCTTTCTTTGAGGTGGTCTCAATCCACTGAGTATCAAGACCTGGAACATTCTGTACTGCCCCAGCGATTGCGTCTGGTAATCTGGATGATCTGTCAATACAAAACATAATAAACAAATATACAATTACACAAATAAACAATACAGAACATAATAAACAAATATACAATTACACAAATTAACAATACAGAACATAATGAACAAATATACAATTACACAAATTAACAATACAGAACATAATAAACAAATATACAATTACACAAATTAACAATATAAAACATAATAAACAAATATACAATTACACAAATTAACAATACAGAACATAATAAACAAATATACAATTACACAAATTAACAATACAGAACATAATAAACAAATATACAATTACACAAATTAACAATACAGAACATAATAAACAAATATACAATTACACAAATTAACAATACAGAACATAATAAACAAATATACAATTACACAAATTAACAATACAGAACATAATAAACAAATATACAATTACACAAATTAACAATACAGAACATAATAAACAAATATACAATTACACAAATTAACAATACAAAACATAATAAACAAATATACAATTACACAAATTAACAATACAGAACATAATAAACAAATATACAATTACACAAATTAACAATACAGAACATAATAAACAAATATACAATTACACAAATTAACAATACAGAACATAATAAACAAATATACAATTACACAAATTAACAATACAAAACATAATAAACAAATATACAATTACACAAATTAACAATACAGAACATAATAAACAAATATACAATTACACAAATTAACAATACAGAACATAATAAACAAATATACAATTACACAAATTAACAATACAGAACATAATAAACAAATATACAATTACACAAATTTACATACGATGATACAGCCTCTTGCAGTTGTCTGGATAATATATACTATCAAATGTCTACTGTACTTATAATGATACAGTGTCTTGTAGTTGTCTATTGATGATAAAGATTATAACTGTCTACTGTACTTATAATGATACAGTGTCTTGTAGTTGTCTATGGATGATAAAGATTATAACTGTCTACTGTACTTATAATGATACAGTGTCTTGTAGTTGTCTATGGATGATAAAGATTTATAACTGTCTACTGTACTTATAATGATACAGTGTCTTGTAGTTGTCTATGGATGATAAAGATTATAACAGGCTACTGTACTTATAATGATACAGTGTCTTGTAGTTGTCTATGGATGATATAGATTATAATAGTCTACTGTACTTATAATGATACAGTGTCTTGTAGTTGTCTATGGATGATAAAGATTATAACAGGCTACTGTACTTATAATGATACAGTGTCTTGTAGTTGTCTATGGATGATATAGATCATAACAGGCTACTGTACTTATAATGATACAGTGTCTTGTAATTGTCTATGGATGATAAAGATTATAACAGGCTACTGTACTTATAATGATACAGTGTCTTGTAGTTGTCTATGGATGATATAGATTATAATATTCTACTGTACTTATAATGATACAGTGTCTTGTAGTTGTCTATGGATGATAAAGATTATAACAGGCTACTGTACTTATAATAATACAGTGTCTTGTAGTTGTCTATGGATGATATAGATTATAATAGTCTACTGTACTTATGATGATACAGTGTCTTGTAGTTGTCTATGGATGATATAGATTATAACAGGCTACTGTACTTATAATGATACAGTGTCTTGTAGTTGTCTATGGATGATATAGATTATAACTGTCTACTGTACTTATAATGATACAGTGTCTTGTAGTTGTCTATGGATGATATAGATTATAATAGTCTACTGTACTTATAATGATACAATGTCTTGTAGTTGTCTATGGATGATATAGATTATAACTGTCTATACTGTACTTATAATGATACAGTGTCTTGTAGTTGTCTATGGATGATATAGATTATAATATAGTCTACTGTACTTATAATGATACAGTGTCTTGTAGTTGTCTATGGATGATATAGATTATAACAGGCTACTGTACTTATAATGATACAGTGTCTTGTAGTTGTCTATGGATGATATAGATTATAATAGTCTACTGTACTTATGATGATACAATGTCTTGTAGTTTTCTATGGATGATATAGATAATCAACCATCTACTTGTACTTACAGCGATACAGCCTCTTGTAGTCGTCTATGGATGATAAAGATTATCAACTGTCTACTGTACTTACGATTATACAGTGTCTTGTAGTTTTCTATGGATGGTATAGATAATCAACTGTCTACTGTACTTACGATGATACAGCCTCTTGTACTTTTCTATGGATGATATAGATTATAACTGTCTACTGTACTTATAATGATAGTGTCTTGTAGTTGTCTATGGATGATATAGATTATAATAGTCTACTGTACTTATAATGATAGTGTCTTGTAGTTGTCTATGGATGATATAGATTATAATAGTCTACTGTACTTATGATGATACAGTGTCTTGTAGTTGTCTATGGATGATATAGATTATAACAGGCTACTGTACTTATAATGATAGTGTCTTGTAGTTGTCTATGGATGATATAGATTATAACTGTCTACTGTACTTATAATGATACAGTGTCTTGTAGTTGTCTATTGATGATAAAGATTATAACTGTCTACTGTACTTATAATGATACAGTGTCTTGTAGTTGTCTATGGATGATAAAGATTATAACTGTCTACTGTACTTATAATGATACAGTGTCTTGTAGTTGTCTATGGATGATAAAGATTATAACTGTCTACTGTACTTATAATGATACAGTGTCTTGTAGTTGTCTATGGATGATAAAGATTATAACAGGCTACTGTACTTATAATGATACAGTGTCTTGTAGTTGTCTATGGATGATATAGATTATAATAGTCTACTGTACTTATAATGATACAGTGTCTTGTAGTTGTCTATGGATGATAAAGATTATAACAGGCTACTGTACTTATAATGATACAGTGTCTTGTAGTTGTCTATGGATGATATAGATCATAACAGGCTACTGTACTTATAATGATACAGTGTCTTGTAATTGTCTATGGATGATAAAGATTATAACAGGCTACTGTACTTATAATGATACAGTGTCTTGTAGTTGTCTATGGATGATATAGATTATAATATATTCTACTGTACTTATAATGATACAGTGTCTTGTAGTTGTCTATGGATGATAAAGATTATAACAGGCTACTGTACTTATAATAATACAGTGTCTTGTAGTTGTCTATGGATGATATAGATTATAATAGTCTACTGTACTTATGATGATACAGTGTCTTGTAGTTGTCTATGGATGATATAGATTATAACAGGCTACTGTACTTATAATGATACAGTGTCTTGTAGTTGTCTATGGATGATATAGATTATAACTGTCTACTGTACTTATAATGATACAGTGTCTTGTAGTTGTCTATGGATGATATAGATTATAATAGTCTACTGTACTTATAATGATACAATGTCTTGTAGTTGTCTATGGATGATATAGATTATAACTGTCTACTGTACTTATAATGATACAGTGTCTTGTAGTTGTCTATGGATGATATAGATTATAATAGTCTACTGTACTTATAATGATACAGTGTCTTGTAGTTGTCTATGGATGATATAGATTATAACAGGCTACTGTACTTATAATGATACAGTGTCTTGTAGTTGTCTATGGATGATATAGATTATAATAGTCTACTGTACTTATGATGATACAATGTCTTGTAGTTTTCTATGGATGATATAGATAATCAACCATCTACTTGTACTTACAGCGATACAGCCTCTTGTAGTCGTCTATGGATGATAAAGATTATCAACTGTCTACTGTACTTACGATTATACAGTGTCTTGTAGTTTTCTATGGATGGTATAGATAATCAACTGTCTACTGTACTTACGATGATACAGCCTCTTGTACTTTTCTATGGATGATAAAGATTATAACAGGCTACTGTACTTATAATGATACAGTGTCTTGTAGTTGTCTATGGATGATATAGATCATAACAGGCTACTGTACTTATAATGATACAGTGTCTTGTAATTGTCTATGGATGATAAAGATTATAACAGGCTACTGTACTTATAATGATACAGTGTCTTGTAGTTGTCTATGGATGATATAGATTATAATATTCTACTGTACTTATAATGATACAGTGTCTTGTAGTTGTCTATGGATGATAAAGATTATAACAGGCTACTGTACTTACAATAATACAGTGTCTTGTAGTTGTCTATGGATGATATAGATTATAATAGTCTACTGTACTTATGATGATACAGTGTCTTGTAGTTGTCTATGGATGATATAGATTATAACAGGCTACTGTACTTATAATGATACAGTGTCTTGTAGTTGTCTATGGATGATATAGATTATAACTGTCTACTGTACTTATAATGATACAGTGTCTTGTAGTTGTCTATGGATGATATAGATTATAATAGTCTACTGTACTTATAATGATACAATGTCTTGTAGTTGTCTATGGATGATATAGATTATAACTGTCTACTGTACTTATAATGATACAGTGTCTTGTAGTTGTCTATGGATGATATAGATTATAATAGTCTACTGTACTTATAATGATACAGTGTCTTGTAGTTGTCTATGGATGATATAGATTATAACAGGCTACTGTACTTATAATGATACAGTGTCTTGTAGTTGTCTATGGATGATATAGATTATAATAGTCTACTGTACTTATGATGATACAATGTCTTGTAGTTTTCTATGGATGATATAGATAATCAACCATCTACTTGTACTTACAGCGATACAGCCTCTTGTAGTCGTCTATGGATGATATAAGATTATCAACTGTCTACTGTACTTACGATTATACAGTGTCTTGTAGTTTTCTATGGATGGTATAGATAATCAACTGTCTACTGTACTTACGATGATACAGCCTCTTGTACTTTTCTATGGATGATATAGATTATAACTGTCTACTGTACTTATAATGATAGTGTCTTGTAGTTGTCTATGGATGATATAGATTATAATAGTCTACTGTACTTATAATGATACAGTGTCTTGTAGTTGTCTATGGATGATATAGATTATAATAGTCTACTGTACTTATGATGATACAGTGTCTTGTAGTTGTCTATGGATGATATAGATTATAACAGGCTACTGTACTTATAATGATACAGTGTCTTGTAGTTGTCTATGGATGATATAGATTATAACTGTCTACTGTACTTATAATGATACAGTGTCTTGTAGTTGTCTATGGATGATATAGATTATAATAGTCTACTGTACTTATAATGATACAGTGTCTTGTAGTTGTCTATGGATGATATAGATTATAACAGTCTACTGTACTTATAATGATACAGTGTCTTGTAGTTGTCTATGGATGATATAGATTATAATAGTCTACTGTACTTATAATGATACAGTGTCTTGTAGTTGTCTATGGATGATATAGATTATAATAGTCTACTGTACTTATGATGATACAGTGTCTTGTAGTTTTCTATGGATGATATAGATAATCAACCATCTACTTGTACTTACGGCGATACAGCCTCTTGTAGTCGTTTATGGATGATAAAGATTATCAACTGTCTACTGTACTTACGATTATACAGTGTCTTGTAGTTTTCTATGGATGGTATAGATAATCAACTGTCTACTGTACTTACGATGATACAGCCTCTTGTAGTTTTCTATGGATTTGCTGATAAAGATTTGTGTTGTATGTTGTCATCACATATGCTAATGCCATTCGCAGCGCTTCTACTTTGACACTTGGACAGTGGTCAGCTATAAACAACAGTCTGTTCAACTTGGCCAGCCCTGTGTATTGACTAGCATACTGCTCTAAATCCTACAACAGTAATATGTAAGCATGATCATTTATTGCTATAACAATGCTTGTATTTCATGTTTACTTCCGGACATTCAACCAAATGTGGAGTTTGGACTGCCAACTAGCAAAACATAAGAATTCTTCGATTCATTCAATCGTGAATTTGATCAAGAAAATCTAATACAATTTGGCTTTGCATATAGATAACAATGTACAAACCATATCTAAGCTTAAAAAAATGAGAAAAGAAATCTTTAAGAATGCACAAATCTGCTATTGTATGTACTTATTAATTGAACAAGTTTAAAAAAGAAATGAAAAATACAGGAAATGTACATCAGGATTATATCTACAAATGTACCCACAACAATCTATTATTCTATTTCTACAAATTAAAGAATTTACCAGTGAAGTATTTTCAACAACATAATGATCTTCTTCCACATTATCATTTTCCTCTGGAGGCACATCCACCTGCATGGGCTCTGCTCCAATCTATTCAGAGAAAACATGGAAATGTATTGAAAATGACAAAAAGGCAAGATTTAGAATTACTTATATCCTGAGTAAAGTAACTTTGTAAGGGAGAATATTTCACAATTTTAAGAATTAACCTACATTCCAATTAAATTTTAAACGCCTCACTTGGAATTTTCCAAACATATTTTACAACAGCCAACATCAATTGATTATCAAAATGAAAAACAGGCAAGTGATAGGCCTAGTTGGAATAGGAATGACTGCACATACATATACACATTCAAGTTTTAAAATAGCTTGCCAATCACATTTTCTGGCCTGGAGTGTTTATTGTTAATGTCCAACTCAAGAATCTTTCACTCATATGGAGCCGTCACCAGATGCCAGCGAAGGGCTTCAAATTTTGGCCTATGCTTGGCACTTATGGCCAAAGGCCAATGAGGGTTGTTTAACATGCTGACACCTACTGTGACACAGGACCTTGGTTTTTACTGTCTCATCCGAAAGAAAGGAAATCAACCGGATTTGAACTCACTATAAAGAGTCGAGCACGCTACCAACTGAGCCAGGTCAACTTTGTCAAGTTTACAAAATTCTACCTATGCATTTTATGTTCTTTTTTAGCTTTTGTCCACTGCAGTAAATATTGGCTCATGCTCTACTCTTGATCGTGATATCGAGACCAGCCGGTGGCAGGTTGGTTTCCTGTCTTTTGGATGAGACAGTAAAAACCAAGGTCTTTTTTAATTGTAAATATGATGTTTACTGGAATTGTATTTCTTATTTTAATCTTAATTACTTGTTTTCAATATGATTCCCATGAGTGGCATGACCTAGCTTGAATATATTCATACTGCAGTAGACCTTGTCAGTCAATATGTCATGGCATAACTGATTTTTAATGTTCAATTCTTTCAGTGAAGAGAAAAAATCACAACCTATACTGGCGAAATGCTTTTAGTATTTACTAGTTTACTTTTCTTTGAATGAATTTTCTTATAATCACTGGATAATTTTCTGGTGCATAAGTCGGAGACGTCTTCCAATAAATCGAAAGTGAAACTATGTCATCAAAACTTGAGATGCATAACTCTACCAGGCATGCAACTCCACCAGACCAGACTGTATATATGTGTGTGTATGTCAGTAAGGCAAATACGTCTGTCAGAGAAATTAAAGGTTAGATGGAGCATGTGTAATGTTCTGCTTCATAATTAAACATGGCTACCGGTATTTATTGTGAACGTCTTTTTGGTTAGATCTATAAAACTTGATACACGTTGCAAGAGATCGATGAAGTAAGAAATGTTCGAGTTGAAATTATGAAGATTAACCATTCCTGGAATTAACATTTTCTGCATTATGTCGAGAAATGCAGAGAAATCGGAAATAATTAGGGTCAATAATGGGAAAGTGAACTCTTTGATCAGTTACTTCCTTTTTTATGGGTATTTGTTCGAATATGGTGTATGACTTTCGATTTTAACTTACAGACAGAATTAACCATTCTTGTGGTCATGCTCAGTCATAGACTGCATATCATAGACATAGTCACATCCTACTATACACTGTTGTGACTGCAATTCATCTGTGCATGCTATTCTACCGATAAAATTGATTCGTACTTTATTACGACAAACACATTCTTTACCAAATAAAGAATGTGAAAAAAGAGGGAATCTGGGTGTAAGGTAAACAGCAACGTCAACATTATGCTTTAATCATATAATGAGGTTTCCGCCATGTTCTTGGACTTAACTGTCAACATGACGTGCTTGGGTAAAACAGACTGCTTTCGGAGGTTTGTTTTGTTTGAACGCTTTTTAGATGTATGTGCATTGAATTTAGTGTAAAGGCATACATAGAATGCCTTTTGCTATATGATAAAAGAGAGATTTTACCTGTAAAAAGCCTTGCTGAATCGGCAAAGGCATTTTTTCCGGAAGCTTCCTTTCGCTACCGGAAATGTCTTTTACGCAAGCGCAAAAGAGATATCGAATGTACCAATATTATTCGTTATAATGTACGCTATTTTCACAACTATTTGAAATATATGAGATCAATGACATTTAGATATATATAAAATTATTTTACAACGTGCTGCATGCAGAAAAATTGACTTATTATTTTGTACTTTAATGTTCGGGCACGTGATACCATAGCATCACCAAATAAACTCTTTAGATAGAAAAAATAAGAAAAATTATAAACAGAAAACCGGGAAAATACAGGTAAATGACCACGTGTATTGTCAGCGTAATTTATGTTGTGCAATATTGACATTCCTCTGAACCAGAGACGTATATATGTGTCTCAAATATTAAAAGGCCCCGATATTAATAAGAGATTTGGAACACGGAATGTTTTCAAAATTTTGATAAAGACTGTTTCTAAAACATGTATTGCCAATAGGCCTATGATACATCAATTGATCAAATGATCAATTTTTTTATTTATTATTATTATATATATATATTATATATATATATATATATATATATATATGTGTGTGTGTGTGTGTGTGTGTGTGTGTATATATATGTGTGTGTGTGTGTGTGTGTGTTTATTAGATAGGGACCCTGTGTGCTTACCCAAAGTTTTGTAATTGCTGAACAAAGACTATTGGGGATGTTAAATGTAAGGTAAATGTATGGTTGTAATCCATTGAGGTTCCAGAAATTTTTTAGGGTTTATAAAAAGATCTACCCTTGTATATGTTCATATAATTCTTTTTTAATAGATAAATTCATCTACATGTACATCAGTCAATGATGCAAAACAGATAGGCCTACTTAGACTTAAATAAATCAATATTTGTTTTGTTCACAGTTATCAACATGGTGATGAAAAAAGTTTTAACGCTTGTGTTTGTCACACGTCCAAATCAGATTTTATTAGGCATGAAGAAATGTGGATTTGGTGCTGGAAGATGGAATGGATTTGGAGGAAAAGTTGAGAAAGGGGAAACAATTCTTGATGGTGCTAAAAGGTGAATACACTACTAGGGCAAGTAACTTGTGGTGTTGAGATTTGCTACATTGTAACATGCACCGGAGGTTCTTCAAGCACATCACATCAGTTTGTCACCCATCCTGATGCTGACCATGTTGCTGTTGCTTAACTACAGTACATGAATACAAACACAAAAGTGAGCTTTTGGACTTGACAGTTAATCTGCCTATATCCATGACTGTTACACTACCACCACTGCCAACAAGCTTTGTCCCAAGGCTTCATGGGTTCATCCTGAAATCCACGGCCTACACTATGACCTTCATGTATGGATTTCAGGCTCTCTCACTGCCACCAAATGTAACATGCACTGCAGGTTATCTGAGTTTAACTTGCTTAGCACCAACTAGCCACAAAAGCTAGCTATTTGACTGGACAATAAATATTTCTATATCCATGACTGTTGCAATATTTAGGGTGCTGATAAATCTCTGAATTTTAGAAGAAGTGAAAAAGTTGTTAATGAAATAATATGCTGTATACCTGGAAATTTTTATTTCTGATTTATTTTTGCCCTTTGAAAACAGGGCGAATTTAAAATGGAAGAAAAATTTCAAGTTAAATAATTGAAGCACAGATGTCTTTACCATCCATGAAACTAAGGTAATTTTTGGCAAATTTAATACAGGATGTTTTCTGTTGTTAAAGGCATTGAAGTGCAAAAATTTCCACGAATACAGTATATATATCTATAATGATCATACACAAGAGTTGTCTCTCTTTTTCTGACAATCAATATACCGGTACTATTGTGACGTGGTAAACTTGCAGAGATGAATTTTACTGGACTGAAGCCAATCCTATAATCTGATTGGCTAAGTAAGCCAAGTTAATGATACTCTCAGACTTATGAATATTGTGAAGTTTAATGCAAGTTGGCCTTAATCCACTGGATGTGGGTTTCCCATCAGAGGTTAAAAAAAATCTTTCTCTTTCGTTTGATGGTGCACAATCAGTGCTTAATAATCAGTTTTGCAAGTAGTTCGTTTTGACAATCTATTGTCAGAAGTTCATTCATGTAGCAAGTAAAGCAACAGCAGAATTATTATTTCATGTTTTGGTTTTCATATTTGAAACTTGCTGACAATTGATGTTGTACTACAAGGACACCACATAAATGCTTTACAAGTGCATTTAAATTTAGGTACTTTCTCAATTTTACAGAGAATTAATGGAAGAAAGTTACTTGCAAGCTGATAATTTGACACAAATTGGACTAATTGATTTTGAATTCGTTGGTGATCCACAATTACTAGAAGTTCATGTATTTACAACGTCAGAATATAAAGGAGAACCAACAGAAAGTTCAGGTGATTAATTTTCTGTATTTTTATTTTTTCTGTGTCACGGTATTGACTAGTTAATATTTTCCAGAATGTCTACAGAAAAAAATTGTTGTTTTTAACAAAATAGATGCTGTGAACAAATTCATTTGAAATACTGGTAAGAAAAATTAGCTACAAAGACATTTCTGCCAGTTTTGATCAGAGCTAGCCATATCCATTCCCTTCATTGCTTGTGGCGATATTTGCCACACATGCAGGATGTCCAGGTTCAAAGTCATGGTAGAAGTCGTACCTAAGACTTTACAACAGGTTGGAAGTGTTCATTTGCCAAGCATGTGATTATTGATGTGAAAGTTATGGATCTGTTTACTGAGACTAAAAACCAAGGTCCATTGTTAAAGTAGGTATAACCAGATACTGCATTGGCGTAAGTCCATACCACTATTAAAGTTTTAGGAACTTTACCAACCAGATATGACATATCTTTGTAAATGAAAAAATTCTTGGTGGATGTAAAGTAATAAAGCAAACAAAAAGAAAAGTATAAGTTAGCAATGATTAAAAAACTGATTTAGAAGTTTAATATTACTGCATGTACAGTATACTGTAGGCTATGCATGTACCTGGAATTATTTAGCCCTTGTACATTTTATTTTTGCCCTTGTGCGACAGAAAACATACTCACCCGCATCACTCTGGATAGCATATATGTCTGTGCTTCAATTATTTAGCTTGAAAATTTGGCTTTCATTTTAAATTTGCCCTCTCATCTAAGGGCGAAAATGGGGAAAATTAAATGGAACAAAAATCTCCAGGTATGCAGTAATTATTCTTTATATAAAAGTTTATTTTTGCAAATGTATTTTTTTTATTATTCTATTTCCAACCAGAAATGCGCCCTCAGTGGTTTGATACTAATGCTGTCCCATTTGAGAAGATGTGGCCAGACGACAGGTTTTGGTTTCCATTGATGTTACAAAAGAAGAAATTCTTTGGATATTTTTTGTTTGAAGGACATGATAAAATTCTGAGCCAAAAGTTGGAAGAAGTTGAACAGATACCACCTAGATAATTATTTGACCTAGATGAAATGTTATCTATTCCAACATTTGAGGTCCTAAAACCATGATACAACTTCAGTGATGTAATTAAACCATGATGGTAGCAGGTCATGCATTTTGTGTAGGTAAAATGAGGATCAAGTATCTTATGCACAATTGGTCCAAATATTTGATTTCTGCCAGGGGATGAGATCTGTAGAGCAGTCACTTGAAGGAGTACGTATTGTGTGACACATTTGTATTGTATTCTCTTTTTTACAATTCTCTAAGTTTTACATTTTTATCACTGACATAATTATCACTGATTGAATAGCAAATTGTTGCTTACATAAAGATATTAGACTTTAGATAAAAAAATTGGGATAAAGTTAGGAGATTGTATTTAAAATGTATACCAGATTTTTTTATCTAGAAATCAATATAAATTATTTTTGGAAACTCTGTCTAACATAAAAGTAAATTTTTCATAAATTTTCTGCTTTTAATTTTAGAAATTGAGTGTAAGATTTAGATTTCAAAATTATGACTGAATCGTAGAAAATATTATGAGTCTAAATCACATTAAATTGAAAATTTAAAAGTTATTTTGTAAAGCAATCAATCATCAAAATAAAAACATTTTACTGATATTGGTGAAAAACAAAAACGTATATCCTATATCTTTTCATCACACGGTGTTTTATCATTTCAATTTACCAAAATAGATTTTATATGAGAATCTCTATGTTAGCCTTACGATAAAGATAAATTGGGTCATGTGACCTTTAGTGACTTCTGCTTTTCCCCGCTATACATAAAATACCTCTTTCTGAAGGTAAAATAAACTTTCCCACTCTTTCACTTTCATTTTTGCAAGTAAAAAACATGGTCAGTGTGTGTGTTTTAGCTCCATAGGTATCAATCATTGTGAATATTTTAAAGTGATATGAGCTGTCATAGGTGAAAAATTTTACATGCCCATTTTTTTGTAATATTTTATCTCATATATATCCCAAAGAGACCACCTGGTGGTTAGAATAACAAATGCATATGTATAATTGCAACAATCTTGCCAAACATAACCGGTAATATCAGTTATTGTTTGTCCGCCATTACCTTGAGCATTGCAAATTAACTTTTGGTATTTTTTTCACAAAGATTACCGAGTGTCCAATAAACACGTGCTATTTGCAGTTAATATATATTCTATTCTTATTACCCTTTTGCGTTTATTTTCTTGCTTCATCATTTCATACCTAAATCAGGTAAAGTTGGTCTTTTTCGTGGTTTCAAAACATTCGTTTCTGAAATTGTCCATGTGCCGGGTATATCTGGTGATCTCGACCTATTTTTAACTCGTCCCATCGCAATCTCGGCTTTATCATTCTTGATATATATGATCATGAACTGCCCAACTCCACCAGACATGGCAGCAAGATTGAAAAACATGAGGTATGCATACTTTTCACAGTTATAATGTTTTGATTTTGTCAATGTCAGCATTCAGAGTAACATTAAAGATTGGAAAAATTTCTTTTAGTGACCTGATATATTTATTCATATATTCATCTGATTTTCTTCAGGTATTAAAAATAGTGTTGAAGCCATATATTTTTTGCATAATACATGCACTTTCCAATAAAAATTACGACCTGTAAAAATAAATACAATGTATAAAACACATGTATTATAAAAGTAAATATAAAACACATAAAAATCGGGCGACTTTAAAATATTCTGAGCGCGTAAAGGACTGAGATCCCCCTGACCGAATTACGAAGTACATGTGATATGGCGAAAGAGTTTATCTGAAAGGTCATCGCATACGGAAATACAGCTGGATTTTTTAAGGTATGAGAAAACTTAAATTCTAATAAAACAGCTAACTTCGAAAAAAAGATCTTTTACAACGTATCACGTGTTTGATAATGTAATTGAACACACGTTTGATCATATTCTCAACTATACTTCAGGGGACAAAAATAATCATTGTGACAGCTTATATCGCTTTAAACAACAAGGATTTATTCATTTGTCATGGGCATGGATTAATTACTCAGAAATCATAGAAAACTGCTGTGTTAAAATGAAAGGGTTAGTGTCAAAAGTTTTTATTTAATAAACAAAAATGACAAGACATGCTCAATGTGACACAGAATATAGACTGTATCTGACATTTTTTTGTAGTCTTTGACATCATTTCATGAAATTTCATTTGTGCGTCAACATAAAGTAATGAGATTAGATTTTGAAACTTAAATGTTTTTCTTTGAGACGCTCATTTTTCATTCTCAGCCCTTACGTCAGATTTACTTTTTACATATGTGTAATAAATATTATAAACATAATACCAAAGTTATAATGTTCAAGATGATCGTTTCTGTGAATTAAACTTCATCACTTGGGCTCCAATATAAAATGTATGTGTATTTACTAAAGAGAAAGTGGTATCATACAAGGCCAAGTAATAAATCTAAAAGTATAGCCGAAATCCGCCTAGGAGTAACCACTGTAAAAAGATGACTATCTTAGCTTTATAAAAATTTTGAATTTAAATGATGTTATCAGTGTGAAATATTACTGTAGTATAAGATTATCAGCTGGTATTGAAGTACCAGGTTCTAGGTTTATGTATACCCTCGGGGACTCAAATGGTCCACCAGCAGTGGCAACGACCTAGTGGTTATAAATGGCTGCATGACTTCTCTCCCCTGATTATTATTTTTTCAGCCTCAGTGGCAGATTTGCTTAAGCATCACAATTTACACCTTTAGTCAGCACAAGTGTCAAACACTGCTGAGATAAATGCTTTTTTTGTTCAGGTAAACTTAAAGGTTTTCGGAAAAAAGTTTAAAGACTGGTATTATTACTTTGGTATTATGTTTGTAGTATTTATACATTGTATAACCAAAATTATTAAGTGTGTCATAAAACAAAACAAAAGCTGTAGCATCAGGGGCATCAATGTTTCTCTTACATATCCTGGTAATTGTTATGTTCGCTACAATTGTTTATTCTGTGAAACTGAAATATTTGCAAAATATTTCCATTGAGTTTCATTTTTTTACGTTTTCAAGTATTTTTATCACAATTTTTACAATCATTTTAATCAGTATTTGCGTTTATTGTTTTAAATAAAGGGACTAAGTCATTTCAGATTCTAAACCTTTTTAAAATGAAGCTCTGGATCCATTGCCATAAAACTTGATAATTTATAAAGTTTTAGAATTTTACTCAATTGTCAGTAGCTTGTCCTGAAATCCTGAACTCACAATCTGATTATTGTTTATGCACGTAATACATGTATTTTGTATTGATAGTACTGTTAAATTCCAAACTGCTTTAACGTTAATTTTTACAGTGGTTACTCTAAGACAGATTTATCAATACATTTAGGTTTAGTAGTCAGCCTTATATGATACCCCATTCTCAATCGGAAGTATACATCCTTTTTAAATTCAAGCTCAGGTGATGAAGTCTTATTGACTTGAGTATTTGGTTGACCTTTTTAGCAAAATTATACCTTTGGTAGTATGTTTGTAACTTTTTAAGCACCAGAATTTAAAAGCAATGTTTCTTTATCTATCCATATTTCTGTTATGATATTATTTCTTACAAGTCATTTTATAAGTCAATAAATATTTTGCAAAACCAGGTTTTGTTGAAATATTGTTTGTATTATTTGCTATTGCAATACTGGTTCCAGTTTGTCATTGAGATTGTGACTGTTAGATAAAAGAACAATTACAGTCAAACTTGCATTAATGGCCACCTGTGTTACAAGGGTGTCTGCCTATAAAGGCATAACCTTTGTTGGCTACTTTTGCCTATATCCTTGAGACGAGTTTGACTGTACTTTAACACATTTATCAAATCCATTGTGTGACACATTTATTCAATGATGTTTCAGTTTCACTATTCCTTTCTCTCTTGACCACTATATAATGTGGTACCATAATATGATTCTGTTTCCAATTTGTTCATGGAGATTGTCACCATTGGAGAAAACAATGATTTCCATTTATTAATGTATATATAGTAAATCACTTCATTTTTAATGAATGTGGCGAATATTCTCACCGGAAATAACATAAATAAAGATACCATATGAAACATTATTATAGAGTAGTAAAATCCCTAGGCATTCAAAGTTTGTGTCAAACTGATTTTGAAACTATTTTCCCAATACATGGAATATTTTAATCCATGGAATATACTGTATGTATTTTCATTAGTTGTCTAGAACTTTGTTGTTTCTTACACTTACAGAAAAGTTACAAGTTATTCAGAGATGTTATATTTTCAGTTGGATTGCCTGGAAACCTAATTGGAAATTGCAGAAGAGTTAAAAAAAATTACTCATTGAAAATATATTTATATATATATATATATATATTAATTAATTAATTAATCAATTTCAAGAAAACCTGATCAAATACATTTTACTAAATTTCCTTTTTTTCACAGAGGGACTTCAAAGGCAAACAAGCTGTGAAAATTGATTTTTTGTTTGTATTGAAAGTTTCAAGTATTCAACGTTTTATACAAATACTTATAAAATGTTTTTAACAAATCCCAGGTGAAAAAAAACTTGAAAATAATGTCCTATTTGTGAAAAGAAATCAAATGTGAATAATAGACGTGTAAACATTTGTATTCTACTGTGGATATGGATGACAGAAATATCAGTCATAGGAGTATTTCATTCATACTAGGCAATATATGTATGATATCTTTAAATTTATATATAAATCTTTTTAGCCATTTTGATAAAAGTTTTGGTCTAATCGTGGGATACATTTTTATCAAAATGATAGCTTGTATGCCTTTAATGTTTTATTCCAAACTTTGGAAAATTTGATGTTAAAAAGGGGCTGTTTAATGAAGGTGAAAATCAGATCTGACCTAGTTTACTTATGTCGTTGAAGGTTTATAGTATAAATACTGTACAAACATATTCATTTAGGAGATAAACATTGCCAGATTTTATTACTGTTACGATCAATTAACAGAGATGCATGTTTGTTTTGTAATTACCTGTGTGTTGATACCTGTAGTCAATATTTTATGAAATTGGAACGTTGTAAGGTATACAATTTTTTATATATAAATTGACACACTTTCGAGAAGATATACGGTATGGTACTTTAAATTCCAGCTGTGAGTCAACAAAGAAAGATGAAATCAATGTTAATGGAAAATTGATGGACAAGACCAGTAACAACGCATTTTATGCATTTGCGACCAAATTGTTTAGAATCGTTTTATCTTTTGATCGATTTACACGTAAACAATTAGTCTTTTTGCTAATGAGTCATATATGTTTTACTCATTGTAAAATATCATGTTTATAACTTACATTTTGGGAAGTAAATTAAATGATAACGAAAAATTAATCTAATTCAGAGACAGACTATGTTGTGGAAGTTGATATTTACACATTCTTACTTCTGATCAGCGTGGTTTCGAGAACAGCTGGGACTTAATTGACAGTTTACTTGTGGACGACCGGTGGTTTCTTCCCGAATACATCGTAACTGAGTTTTTGCCTCCAACATTAAAAACTGGCCACCACCAAGTAACTGAAAAATTGTTGAGTGTGGTGTAAAACACTAATAAAAAAGACAAGACAAAATGGAGGGCGAACTATTAATGTAACAACCATATCATTATCATAATTTTTTTTCTATCAGATAGGATAGCTTATGAGTTGTAATTAAATTATATTAATGTGTTTAACAAAAATAAAGTCAATTTAATCAGCAGAATCCAAAACCCAGTTTTTACGATGAATAGGCATTACCAAAATGTGTATATATTTGGCGGACGGTTATATACTGGTGGATTGTTTCAGTCGCGGGAGTATGGTAAACCCAGCAACTGGTATTTCGATACCAGCAGATTATATGATACTAAACTGATATTTTTACAGATGGTACCATTGTTTAAAACATTAAACACTCAAAAAAACTAAGGTTGCCATATTTCACAGTGGTTACTCGTGGACGATTTTGGCAATATATGTAGTACATTATTTGGCCTTGTCTAATACCATTTTTTTAACAGAAACGATGCTCTCGACACTTTTTGACCTTTTACTTTAACCCATAACATTGTTATAGTGTTATATATTAGTAAACCATCTTTCCAACATACACAGAGTCGCATGTAATCTGTACATAATTACAAAAATACTATGCTTCTGGTAATATGTACCGAGGTATATCCTGGATTTTGAAATACTGATTTGGCTGTAGATTGTACCGATTATTGATATTTACTATACCTCAATATCTTCTACCAAGACGCAGAAATGGGTAATATTTTTAACACGTGTACACAGAAAACTTTTAGGAAAATATAACCCCTTTACACCAGGATCATGTTTAAACTGCCCTTTATTATAAAAACTTAAAAAAAAATTATTCAAGTTTAATAATGCAACAACCTCTGTCGTAAGGTTGACTTTCAATTGGACCAAATTTCTGCATTGAAAAAATCGGAAGAAAACAATACATGTATAGTAAAACATAAAGATATAAAAAATCTCAGATATCAAAGTATAAATCAATAGAACGTCCAGGACACAGACACAAATCCGGTAAAAATGGACAAACACGGATATCTGGAAACCAAGAGGTGGGATCAGGTGCCATGGAGGAGTAAGCATCCTCTGTCGACCGGTCACACCCGCCGTGAGTCCACAGTCAAGTCCAATGAAACACGCGAGGAGTGAATTCTCGACACAATTGGTACAGGCGTCTCAGCAACCGCCAACGAAAAGGCAACTCAACATTTCACCCAGCGAAACAGTAATTGCAAACAAGATATATAATTGTGATTTACATGGGATATTGTTGTTTATACAAACACTACAAATTGAACTACACGGTATATAAGACAAAACATTAACTATATGTCCACTTAAGAGAGTACCTTATACACATCACAGTTTCACACTATTAACCCAACTTTCAGTTATATATGTAACTCTTCATAATAGAGATAATAATGAACATCGTCAAAGTTTCTACACTTCTTTTCTTGATACAAATCTTGAAAACAAGAAAATATTATTAAGAATAAACCTTTCTTTTGAATTCTTGTGGTTTTCTAAGAAACGATCGTTTGTCATAAACAAGCGAGTCATAGATTTCAGTTTATTCAGCATTTAGTTCTGTATTGACACACTAGCAGCCATTCTTATTTCTATCCACAAACGAAGTACGATCACAAGTGTATATCATTTTCCAATTGGTCGATGTTTTGAATGACTTTGTTGATATGACTTAAGTGTAATGATATCCCGCCATACATCCTTTGGCATAATCCACTTTCCCACAGGCAAAGCATGTCTGAAATAAAAACAACTTTAGTGAACTAAAGATGAAAAAGTACCAATGGGTAATCGAGAGAATAGATTAGATATACAAATGGTCTCTACATGAAGAACAATTTCGAATCCCAAACGGGATGGGACCAAGTGTCTGGGAGGAGTGTCTTATAAACTCGTTGGAATTGATTTTTTAATCAAGAATGTCAATGCATATTAACACATAAAATAAGAATTTCTTCAATGTTAAATCAGTTTAGATATCTGTTCATTTAAATGTTTTTAGCTCTTGTGATTGTTCGAATTTGTATAGATCAATCAGAAAGTTTTCAAAGAAACGAATGGGTATTGAAAAACCTAACTGATTTTATTTGTTGAAGTACAATATAGGTATTTAACCTATATCGTGAATATATCTACATTTGCCTGGTTCATTTGATGTACTCCTGTAGCAAGTAGAAAATGTGATTTTGTGATCTAATTCCAAAATTGATTTAGACATTATCTGAAAGAACATTTCAAAGGTCATCTCATCATTATCATTTTCAAGATCGTGATACTAAAATGTCATGTCATTAAATTATAATTTCTATAAAGTAGGGGCATTAGCTGTTACTAGTATAACCAAAAGAAATTATTTCAATTTTGTCTACTTTTACTACTTGTACTTGATGTACAATAACAAATAAGAGCTATACACAAGCATAAACAATCACATATTAATATATATTTTGTGGAAATAATGTCAGGTCCAGTGTGGTATGTATATACAAATAGTAAAGCGGAGTTAGTCAATTGCAATTGAAAAAGTGCCAAACCTGGGATTCTCAAGCAATTTTCATGAAATATATGGGAATTTAAGATTTTATGCCTGTGTATATTTCTTTTTTTGTTATTGAATATAAATCTAAGAAATGGGCGGGATAACCTTCATTTTTTTTTGGCCCTTAGGTTCTTGTCCTGATTTGTCATCAAGTTTATCTGCACTAAAGAATATTGAGTGTTCCATGAAACGGAGATAAACGGACATAACAGTCTAGTAAGGATCCAGAAATTATTTTCTAAAATCAACTACAAGTCTGAGACAAGATGAAAGTTGTAACGGACATTCAACCCATGTTGATGAAAGGCAACGGATCATTCAAAACTTTTATTGTTTTGTCATGAATCCATTTGATCGTTGATGAAACCTTGGTTATGCAAACTTTTAAGGGACATTATTAAGTTAATATACAATAAGAAGTAAATTTAAGAAGTGCCAATCAATAATCAAAACTCAAGTCCATTATAACATTAGATGTGCAAATGATCTCAACATGAAGAACAATAACGAATCCCAAACGGGATAGGAAGGAGTCAGCGTCTTCTGCTGGCATGCCACACCCGTGGCAAATGTTCCATGGAAACCAAATTCGATGAGCGGGTCAAATTCGGTAAAAAGGTTAAGTTTGGTGATGAGGTCAAGTTCGGTGAAAAGCATGATTGGTGAAACGGAGTCACTGTCTGTGGCTGTGATCCAGAATACTATCTAATATCTCTAAGAGGGGGACATAAGAGAAATATACAGGCATAGAAATTCCTATATTCCCATATATTTTGTGAAAATCAGATCAGGTCCAGTACGGTATACGAATATAAATAGTAAGGTTGAATTAATCATTTGTAAAAATATAAAAATCTCAGATACCAAAGTATAAATCAATAGGATGTCCAGGACATAGATACAAATCCGGTAAAAATGGACAAACACGGACCTCTGGAAACCAAGAGGTGGGATCAGGTGCCATGGAGGAGTAAGCATCCCCTGTCGACCGGTCACACCCGCCGTGAGTCCACAGTCAAGTCCAATGAAACACGTGAGGAGTGTATCCTCGTCACAATTTGTACAGACGTCTCAACAACCGCCAACGAAAAGGCAACTCAACATTTCACTTAGTGAAACAGAGTAGTCGCAAACAAAACTATTATACCGACCATAAAATTTGCGGAACGTTGACATTAAACGCGGTTTTCGATATCCCTGTGTCAATAATTTGTCAGTGAGTAGTTTACCTCTGTATATGAAATCTTCATATGTTGTGCACGCCCTGGCATATCGGATCATTTGTGAAATATAAACTCCATATGCAGGTGACTGAGGGATATTACTACTTAAATGTGGAAAATTTACGATGGGAAAGCCGAAATCGTTGCGTTTATCGTATAGCTTAGTTGCTAATTTCCCGTCTGTGTTTATATTAAGTAAAATGTCTAAGTATGAAGCGTGTGTACTTGATTCTGTTGTATCTTTAATTTCTAGTTCGCTGGGATATATCGCATTGACATATGTATGAAAATTGTCATTATTAATTGACAAAACGTCGTCGATATATCTAAATGTCAAATTAAAGGACACCGCTAACTTTTTCTTCTTTTGATTCAGCAGTTTCTGAATGAAGTCTGCTTCGTATGAATAAAGGAACAGGTCGGCCAATAAAGGAGCACAATTGGTTCCCATAGGAATGCCGACAGTTTGTTGAAAGACCACGTCTCGAACATTACAAATATATTGTCTATTAGAAATTCCAGTATGTTTTTTTTATATCAACTTCAGTATACTTATGTGTAGAATCAGAGTGGTGTTTGACGAAATAAGTATCCTGATAGCCAATCACTAGATATTTAAATTTTCGGGTACCACCTTTAGTGAAAAAGCAGTTGTCTATAATGCTAAAAAGTCTTTCTTTTAATTTTTTATGTGGAATAGTAGTGTAAAGAGTTGAGAAATCATAAGTTTTGATACTGTGAATTCGAGAAAAATTGTGTGCTTTCAAATTTTCTAAAAGCTGTTTAGAATTTTTAAGTATCCACATCTGATTTACACCGCTTCTGGAATAAGCAACTGTACAGTATTTTTGAAGTTTCTCCTTAACAGCTGTCAATATCTTGGTAAGGAGTAAAGATAAAGGTTTGGTAGAACATTTGCTGGATCCTGCTATGTATCTTTGCTTATATGGCTTTTTATGAAGTTTAGGTATCCAGTATAAATGTGGTAGCTCGAAAACGGTCTCCGTTGTAGGTATATCAAATGAGTGTAATACGGACACGATATTTTGAAGGATCTCGTCCTTTGAAAGTGATCTACGTGTGTATGTAGGATTTCCAGAATTCGTATTAAACCCAAGTTCTTCTAATAAACAATTATAGTAATGTGCCTTACAAATAAAAACTATATTATTTGAGGCTTTGTCTGCTGGTACCAGTACATATTGGTCATGTAACCTATCCAGTTCAGTTACTACTTCTGGATCATTAAATACAGAGGAATAACGTGTTTTCATAGTCCCTTTAAGTTTCCGAATACGAGATTTTATCAACCATCGTATGGCTTTCAGCCACTCAGACAAAGTGTCTGGTTCTACGTCTTCATGTTTGGCCCATCGTCTGGCATAATCTTCGACAGAATCCATAACTAAACTGAAATTCTGACGCCAATTAAAGGAACGGGCTTCCCGGTATTTAGGGCCCCTTAAAATAAGATTTTTGAGGCTTTCATTTTCAACAATAGAAACGTCGCCGGTAATGACATGCCCGATAGTATTGTATTTGAAAGGAGATGAAGCACATGAACATGTGACAGTGTTGTGTAGAAGATGGTTGATGTCTAGGCACTGCAAAACCTGTTTGTAATTGAATAGCTTGTAAACGAATTATTGCTAAACTGGGTTTCTCAAGGAATCTTCATTAAATATTTAGGAACTTCAGAACGTTTATGCTTGTGTGTATCCCTTTTGGTTTTTGTACATCAATCGAAGTATAAGGGATTAAAATTAACTGATAAACTTGTAGGCTAACTATGACAATGGGAACTTAAATGATAGATTCTACATTATTTTCAATATTATATACTTTAAGGGAGAAATCTTGCTCTACAAACAGACAGAATAGTAATAAATAGAATTAATTTAGTAATAGTTTGTGTTTCAACAAATCTGATACCAATTTAGACTGTTTATGACATTGATTTTTATCTGAATAAATATTTTTGTATAAATTCAGCAATTCGGTTTCGACAAAGAACTTGCCTTTCACGACTTTCAGTCTATCGATTCACTACTTATGCTATACAATAACAAAAAAGTAATATACAGTCTTAAAAATTCTTATGTTCCTATAAATTTTGCAAAAATAAGGTCAGGTCCAGTGTCGTATGCAAATACTAATAGTAAGATCGAATTAATCATTTGCAAACGAATAATTGCCAAACTGGGTTTCTCATGGAATTTTCAGACTTTCAGAATGTTTATGTATGTGTATATCTTTTGTTTGTTATTATACATAAATTTAAGTGGTAAAAAAATGAAAGAAAATATATTAGTAATAGAAAGACACCGCTAGAGCCCCTTTAAAATAAATGATAATAAGTTCGTATCATTTAATCTTTCAACTCTGTTGTAATGTATTGAAATGTACTTACACCCTGATGACGTTATATTCCACAGGATTCAACAAAAGTGTATATGAAAAGAGAAAAAAAAACATACATAAAATTATTTATATAAAGATAAAGACGACGCAATCAATTAATAGATAGATAGATAAAAAGATTAATACAATCTAACGCCACTTTAAGGGCGGGATGGAGAAATCTCAATCCGAGTGCACACAATTTTGTTAGTCCATGACTCGGCAAGCTTGTCATGGACTAACAAAATTTTGTGCACGAGGATTGAGATTTCGCCATCCCTCCCTCAAAATGGTATTTGATTGTTTTTCTCTCACATTGAAACAGTAAAAAGGAGCGACCTGATCCATCTACAGACGACACAAAGTTTTAAACAGTAGTCCTGGCACTTCGGGAATGGGCTTATCCCACCCTGCAGGGTTAGATAACATTTCCCTCGACATCTAAATTCGCGGACAAAACAGTTTCAAGTGAGAGAAACACATATTTCTGTAAATAGATACATGTTTATGAATTGATATTAAATTGATAGAAAGATAAAATATATATTGGAACTAACATGATAATGTAAAAAGGAGACGTTGTTGGAAACAGAAATCATTTTATAGAAAGATGACTGAAATGAATTACCTCTGTCATTACTACGTTTTCTATGGAATAATATTGCGTGTTTAGATTTAAAACGAATGTGATTTTTAAAAAAGAAAGCAAACAAGAATACAGTTAGCTTTATTTAAATGTATACTTACACCCTGTAAAATATTTTGTCGTAGCAGGAATGAAAAGGAAAGAAAAAAAATATATTAGTGATAACATAGACTAAATCACAGTAAGCGACAATACTTGTGTTAAATGTGATCTTAAACATTCTTTTGAAACTTTTCAGAGCATGTCAACAAATGTAGGTGTCATCTTATTTACATAATTATAAACTTAATAACTTGTTATTCAAATTGCTTAGTCTACTGAAAAAATAAATATAAATATATACTCACAAATACTGGAATCTGAAAAGAAAAAGGAATTTGACACTTGATCTGTTAAGAATACAAATAGGACTTTTTCTTTTTAATTTGAATGATTATGAATTTATATATTGATTCTTTAAAGTAAACACAGAACGAAATTGATTATATGTAATTGATTTATATATTTTAAATGTGTAAAACCTTGTACCAGAGTTGTAAAAATAATACAAACATAATACATTTGTAAATATTATTTATAGTGCCGGCATCTGATTCAGTTTATATATCCCATATCAGAATATCTGCGTATCTAAAATATTTTTTCAAGGTATCAAGTGATTTTCGGGAAAATTGACAGGTATATGATTTTTTAGTTTCCCTGAGTTTTAAAGTGGATGACGACTATAATGAATGTTATAGAAAGTCTATCCCGGAATTCCATAACTCGTAGTTAACTCAATACATAGGCAGTTGATGCCGAAATTAACTTCATTCAAATATCATCTATCAACCAATCAAATTAATTGTGATGATGATGATGATGATGATAATGATGATGATGATGATGATGATAGTTCAGAAATAGGTTAAATATTTCCACTAAATCGTGCCAACTACAATATATTTTGAGGCCGATTTATTTTCTGCAGGTGATAAAATAAATATGCACGAAGAGTCAATATTTGCTTTACGTTTGGATATTTCCGTTTTCAGACAAAATTTAAATGTTTTGCCCGTGTAAAATCTATACAAGATATAAATTTATCAAAAGTGTAACAATTTCTGTTTGTCAGCACAAATCTGGTCATATGTGACAAATCACTGTTCCAGTTTGGGATTTTAAATCCCAAACAAACCTAAACTTACTGTTATATTTAAGGAAATTAATAAATGTTGGAAACACGTTTGAAAAAAAAATTAATACTTGCATTTTTGACTTCCAAGATAATGACCAAATACCACAACGGTAATTGAATTCAGAACATACATACTGAATCAAAGATTTTCTAATTCCATGGCAACACTTAACGATAACACTTTATATTTTTATATTTTCTTTAAAACATTTGTGAACAGATTTTTGAGAAGAGATAAAGATTGAATTAATACTTACGATCTGTAGTGACAGTGTTTTGGTTTTGACATGAAAAAGAAAATAATAGAAAGTATTGTTAGATTTTATATTGTTTTTATTTCGCCGTAAAAATCTATGTATCAACATACTGCCCAGAATACAACTTTTTATTCTTCATAGCATTCCAAATGAAAATATAGAGAAAACATTCCTAGAGCACTCTAAAGCGTACAGCACGAAACATTTAAACATCAAATTAGTTTTGGAGACATAAAAATTTGTTATCACTTTACCTTTCAACATTTAGCTCCAGTGTATTATATAGAATCTAGTTGTGATTTACAAATGATATCCTAAGATATAATTCGATTTCCATTATTTGCATATCAACATGTTGACGATTTTGTTATTTATTGATAAATGTTATTTGTTAATTAACAAAAATGGAAATAAGAAACTTCAGAACAAAGAAACTTCTGTTGCAATAAGAGGTAAAAGAGAATAGCAACTGTGACTAGACTTATTTAAAACTAAGTTTTAATTCGAAAGAAAAATATTCATTTCAGTACACTTTAAACAAATCATTACGAAAAAACAACCAGTCATATTGTTAATATTTTATAAATCTAATAATAACTATATCATGTATACAATTATATCAATTTTGAGTTATAATATTAACTATCTAGAATTACATATATGTGATACTGATTTTAATCAAATATATTTCAATATTTAGGTGTGCATACGAAGTAACTAAAGGTAAAGATACAGGTAATTATGAACATGATTTTTGTCAATAGGGAGACTTTCAGTCTTGAGGGCAGATCATTCTTGGCTACAAGAGACACCACATTCTTATATATGAAGTATCCCACTTACATAGATTTAATGATAATGTCAGAACTGTCAGTTAAAACAAAAGGACAAAAGGCATAGAGAAAACATAGACATAAAGGTTATTCATTACATATATCATTTTACATTTTGCTCAGAATATCAACTTTCTAAAACATAGGTGATTATATTTCACGAAGTATTTTTTTCCATGCATGACCTTTCCCTCTCCTTTTGTCCGGTTCTTGACGCGTAATTAACCAGACGTTCTTCAAGATTTGAAATGATTTATTACAATCATGTGTTTTGCAGTGTGTGTTTTGTGTGTGTGTGTGTGTGTGTTTGTGTGAGTGTGTGTGCGTGTGCTATTGAAACCGCGACCTGATGCCTCTATTTTAAACCAATTTATGTGGTATTAAAATGACATTTAACTGGTCAATTGTGTTCTTTGGTGTTAAAAATAACTTAAATCGTCAAAAGTAATTACAATAAATGGAAAATTAGTTTTGAAAAAAACTTACCGGCTGTAGAAGTGTAAGGAAACCAGGTATAGGTTGAAATGAAATAAAATGATTAAAATGCATTAATAGTATTCAATGTAATATCAAAGAAAAAATAATTTTACATTAAATACGTGAACTGGAGTTTCAAATTAAATAAGAAATTTTTAATACAACAAGAAAATGAAAATGCTAGCATATATCATAAAAATATAACTCGTACAATATAAAATGTAATATGTAAATATTCAATATAACGGATTACAAAACAAAGAATGTTACCCCTCGATGCCAACGACAAGCTTGAATATGGTTGGTTTCCTGTCGATATGGCTTCTTACATCTCAGACATTGACATATGATATTACCAGTCCTTGAGTTAACTGGAGTTCTGTCCGTAAGAATATTAAGTAGGTCGCTTTCTTTTGTTTTTGAACTTCCTTCCCGCATGCTATCATTTTCGTCTTCCGTAAGAAATATCCCTGTATTTCCTCTTGGTAAGTTTTCCTCAGATGAGTAACGTTTTATCGCGGTCAATTTTCCATTTTGTAAAGATCTGGCGTGATCTAGTTCCTTCTGTCTTGTCTGGATTTCCCGTCTTAAATGTTCCCGGCTTATTAATGACTTGTGTCTCCTGACTTCGGTATTTGCTGTTCTAAGCTCGCGAATAACTTGTTGTTTCAATTTCTTTTCTAAGCACCTTGTGCGACTTTGATGAGTAAATAATTCACAGAAAACCGTTGTGTGTCCACATGCCTCGCAGACAACCTCTCGGTAATCACATTCCTCTAAATGGCGTTTAACATCACAACGACGTATCGATTTCTTACATCCTTTAGCCTTGTTCGGACATGTAACCGGAGTAAAGGGGCATTCATCTCCCACATGGTCAGGTAAATCCCCAAGAAGCAAAGTTTTCCCACATTTGTTACTGCATCGTATTTTTAATTCTAACAGACTTAGTTTAAACTCAGTAGATGGCTGTGTTAATCCTTTCTCGTTTATTTTAACATTACATATAGGACAGTTAGGTTGTTTATGATTCTGGATTCTTCTGTATACACAATTACTACAAAAAAGATGCTTACAGGAAGTGGATATTGGATTCAAAAACACCTTCTTGCATATTCTACACAAAAAGTCCTTGGGAACGTCATCTTCAAACAGTTTCAACTCCAAACCCATACCTCTCTGAAAATAAATACCACAAATGCAGAATCATAAATTTAGGCGAGTAGGCATAATTTATATAATTTCTAAGGACTTCCTCATTTTGTGTATACTGACCTACTTATTTGTCTGTTACATATACATGTATATCGACTGTACCTACCCACACTCAGACCTACGATCCATCCTAGATACGATACACACAATTCGGTTGTATTTAACAGCTCAAATTACGATGTAATAAATATACCTGAATTTATCTATTACTGCAGATACTTGCACTGACGGTAAAATGCTCAGGCTAACACTGTGATTGATTAGAAAACGATTTTCATCTTACCTTTGCAAGTTTAAAATCCAAATATTCAAACACAAAGCAATGTATATGCCCTTCAAACGTTATTTTACTGTACTTAGAGTAGTTTACCTCATTATCAATGGAGAATGTAAGAGTGATTAGTGCATATATCGCTAACTACACTTTAAGTCTTAATCTCTTGACAACTTAAACACTTAGACGTTATCCAAAAACATTCTAATGGAATATTGTTATGTTTAGTAATCCAGTTAACTGAATTATCTTAATCTACTCAACGAAAGAAAATAGATAATCCATCATGTGCCAAACACTGACCAACTCATCGACTCGCAGTGCCCATTTGACCCCAGAAGACAAAATATTCCCAATCACTTTTATTTACAGACGAATGTCTTTTGTTAGTAAATACCAAAATGGTGTCTTGCAATGCCACAGAAAACAGATTTATATCTGTTTCACACGGGTGGTTTTACTTTATTACATGGCAAGCGTTTTAGTGCAGATGTCAAAAGTAATGAAAAGTTTTTACCTGTAAGTAAGATGAACTACTCAGTTAAATACTGTTTTACAGGAAATTAACAGCCGTTCATGAACGTAAGCCAACAGTTAATGGATTTTGTTCAAAAGAATTAATGCTCTTTATGCTTTCAACTCATCTTTCACTTGAAAAAGAGAATATTGATTTTGTTGTAAAATGTATTGCACTTCAATGTTAGATAGCGTTGATCTTTCCACGCAAGCATTGAAGAATGAAATAAATCTGACTGCTTATATGTACTGTTCTATAAAAGACCTTTCAAACAACCTTCTACGACAATATCGTTATATCCTTAAAAATCAAACAACTATAGACTTTAAAAATTCTAACAACCTTAGTTATTAATATCCAAAATGTAACTTATCCCTCCCAGAAACTGAACTAGATGTGACGAAAATCCGTCTGTGTTATGAATTATATGAATATAATTATTACCATAGATACAGGTTTTACATTTTACAATTATATGAATATAATTATTACCATAGATACAGTTTTTACATTTTACAATTTGGTAGTATTCAGAAACCCGACTTACCCAAAGTCCAAACACGAAGTAGACTTTCGTAGATTCAAATTACAACCAAGCTAGGGTTATCTCATGGTCTAACGACACAAAACATAGAAACCTCTCAAATAATGTTGATTCGTCTTCGAGGCAGGTAAACACAATATTTAAATATCTATCTCTACCTAGGGTTCGCGAATATTCTGAAACGTTCATTCAAATTCAATCATAAATACTTCCTAACACTTTCAACAAACAGCTCGGATTTGCTGTCATTCGTGAATGTAGACAGGGATTTAAATAAAACTAACGTATCGCCATTACCGCATATGTTAACCTGTTGTCTCAGAAGTTACTTGACATAATCATAAGTTGAATTTACTGTGTATTTACTCAAGGAATTAAGATGTAATCAATATCGCACGAGTTCTCGAACGTTATCACCATGTATTTTACATTTTTTGTAAAGTTATCGGTCTATATTTAATGTTATCGTCCATATAAATCAATACATTGTTAGTGTGTTACACCCTGTCAATAAATCAACCCAACAAATGAACATCTGCATGTAAAAGTTTCTGAATTTGATTGAAAGTTGGTTATGTTCCATTAGTTTTGCCGTTATAGTATATTTCTTTATCTAAACTTTTACTTTAAGATGACAATTTTCTGGCCTAATGTTTTACACTGAATCTGAGTAACGTGGTAGTAAGTTATTGCGTCTAATAACGATTCAATTCGGAAACATTTCATAATTGTTTTTAATCAATTTCCAGGTCATAACTATAAACACCTATTACAAAGTAAAAATGAAGACGTACCAATTTAGTATACAAAAATGACGATATGACATGACGTTCAATTGCAAATTCCGAATGGGATGGGAACAGGTGTCTGGAAAGTAATTTCTTTTTTATTTTTATTTTATTTTATATATTTGTCACGATCAAATATTATTAGTATTATGTTAGTTTCTCTGCTTTTTAAAAACTTTTTCCATTGTTACCTTTAACAGTGCTGATGCATTTGTCAGCATATATAGTTTTCATGACTTTAATAAATGCTTAAATAGGGAATTAGGAAGTCATGGCGCAAAGAATTAAATTTTCTATTAAAATTGCAGAATTTTGAACACAGAAAATCTAAATATTATTAGTACAGATACAGTGAATCTGTTTGATTGTGGCTGATGCTTTACATGCATTTAATAGTGATTGACCTACGATTTCGCACTATGTCAACACACATTATTACAAATCAAACATTCGATGTTCGCAAAATGTCATGTTAGTGTACTAAAAAAGTAATAAAAAGAAATAAAAACTATTTCAGTCCTCGGTAAAATGATTCAACTCAACCCCTTCCATACTCTAATTATTTATCATTAGTGGTGATTGAGTGTTTAATAAATCAGTCAGGTCAATTACCAGTTTGATTATCCAATAAATTCCTAGTTCTAAGTAGCCGTGTAAAACACTAACTGATTTAACATTGTGTTACCCCTTGCCAAAATACTTTCATAAATTTGGACAAGTCATCATGTAGAGGTAACGTGCCAATGTTAGGATCGAATGGACGTATGCCAACATATGCTCATTGACATGGAACAACGGACCCAGGTCTCATCCGAAAGACTTGAATCATCCTCCACATTCAAATTAACAATAAATCCTAAACGTAACGATTTCATGGTGTGATATACAAATTATTTCCAAGAAACATCAAGATCTATGGCAATGATAATGATATTGTCGTTATTTTTCTGAACATACAAATTCGACAAAAGCAATGCAGGCAATATTTCCTATTCAAACCTAATAATACATTTCTTTCAATCCGAATTACATCGATTTGATTACAAAATCTGCTAACGAAACTAAAAGCACTAATTAAAAATAACGCTGAGACGTTTTGTTGCATTTGAAAAAAAATTGAATACATTTATCAATAATTTCTAATTTACAAATATTGATATTTTTGGGGTGTTTCTTACAACACATCTCAATTTATACAGAATTATACAGAAATTTAATTGATAAAAACCGCTGGCAAAACGTTCTCTAATGCGTATATTACAGTAAAAATAAACGACTTGTTATAGAGAAGAAAGATGTTAAAAGTGTATCGTATCTTAGGATATTAAATTCTTTTGAAATAGAAATATCATTCAGTGCAAACCTACAGAACAAATATTAACTCACTGTACTCTTCGATTAGAAAATAAACATAGTTTAATACTTTTTCATAGATTGTTGCAAATGTTTGATGATGAAAGAAAACTAATTATATCATATCAGTTCGTGAGAAGGTTACAACTGTAAGGATTTGCAAGATCATTTGGTTAATGGAAAACTTAGCATGTAAAAATGGACAAGATCAATATAACTGAAATGATACACCGATCTTATGAAATATGTGTTTCTTACGGAGTTTGGTCTACAATAGACTGGATTTCAATGTAAAACTTTTATAGATCCTGCTCACTTGCACTTTTGTTTTGTGTTACAAGACTATCACACACAAAACAATTGATGACCAATTTGATGATCAGATATTGACATATTAACAAGTACATATCAACAAATGATTTTATGTGATCAACATCTTTCTGTTTGTCTACAATTACAGTTCATAATATCCTCGATAAAGTTAACTCGAATAATTCAAGCCCGCTCCGTTTTCTATTGTTGCCATCTTCCGAGGTGTGTAGATCAATGATTTAGGCCAGTCCAAATTTATCTTTATGGGTGAATGCATAAATATGAGTTAAACAAGAGGTCTAATGGGCCTTAACGGTCACCTGAGAAAATGTTCCTGTCAAGTTTGGTTAAAATTAGTCCTCTGGTTCTTGAGAATAAGTCAAACATGTCTAAACTTTGACAAAAAACTAATATTTTCTGTTTACTTAGGTGCCTGTGACCTTGACTTCCATTTCATCAGTAACAACATATAAAAATTTGGAAAGCTTTGGTTGAACAGTTATGGCATGGACACGATTAAAAACATTTTAAATTTTAATCTTTCAAAAACCTTAACCCCTGAACGGTAAAAGTGAAAACAGTCGATATAGACCTCAAGATCCATTTGGCCATCAGTAATAACATTAGAATTTGAAAAGCCTTGGTTGAATGGTTCATAACTTAATGCACGTATATGAATGGAAATACCATTTTCAAGAACCTTTAGTTACCTCCTGAACGGTGAAAGCGAAAATCGTCAATATAGAACTTGACCTCCATTTTGTTATCAGTAACAACATATTACAAGAGATCCCAGAGGGATCTTGGCGCCCACCATGGAATGTTCTATGTCTGATCTATGACAGACTGTTCTTTTCTCGTATTTTGTGTTTCGACATTAAATTTGAACTTAAATCCATATTTCTGTGAAATACTTTTTTCACTAGATTATAGCGAAACTGAACTTGAGCTGAACATATTACATTTTATGAAAGAATGGAATTCAACATGGCCGACAGGTGTCATCTAGGATTTTGATCTCTCTGAAAATGTAATACGCACATTAAGACCTCAAGGGTAACTTACATAATCAATTTCGAAAAGATTCCATCGGTACATTCTGAAAATTACATACTTCCATTGTCAAAATCCAAGATGGCCACCTGTCAGCCATGTTGGAATCAAATTTCTCTGAAAATGTCATATGCACAACTAGACCTCACGGGGAACCGTCATGTCAAATTTCAAGGAGATTCCTTCAGTCCTTTCTGAGTAACAAAGGTAAGAAACTTCCTTTGGTCAAAATCCAAGATGGCAATCTGTTGATGGCGGGCTAAAAATTTGAAAAACTTTGGTTGTACAGTTCATAAGTTATTGCACGGACACTTATTTGGCAGATGCTGCATATTACTAAATTAATAACCTATATTTTCCTATGGAAATCTGGTTAAAAATTGTATAAAAGTTGAAATGACAGCTTTAATAAATTTCAAGAAATATCTCAAACCAAAAGCAGTCATAAAGTTTTCATTACCAGTAGATTTATAGGTACATTATAAATCATAACTAAATATTATAAACATAATACCAAAGTTATAATACTGAAGACAATTGTTTCTGTCAATTTAACAGTTCAGCTCCAATTTTAAAAGCTTTTCTAAAGAGAAAGTGGTATCAGACAAGGCCAAATAATAAATCTTAAAGTATAGCCAAATCCGTTTTAGAAGAATTTAGAATTTTCAATCGTGCCATCAGTGCGACATATTACTATAAGATTATCAGCTGGTACTGAAATACCAGGTGGCAACGACCTAGTGGTTATAAATATAATAAACATAATACCAGTTATAATGCTCAAGATGATCGTTTCTGTCAATCTTCATCATTTGAGCTCCAATTTTAAGTAGATTTTCTAAAGACTAAGTGGAATCAGACAAGGCCAAATAATAAATCTAAGCCAAAATCCGTTTTAGAAGAATTTTGTATTTTAATGGTGCTATCAGTGCCAAATTACTTTAATATAAGATAATCAGCTGGTACCAAATTACCAGGTACAATGTTTATGTAAACCCTCGGGGCTCAAATGGTCCGCATGCAGTGGCAAATTAATAAACAAGCCAAAATCCAATAACTAACTTACTAAATAATTCGAAATTCAGAAAAACAACAGTTTTTAGTGCTTAAAAATAAAACTTTTAATACAACAAATGCAGTTTTCATTAATATCAATACATTCACTGAAAATTTTGCAGCAAAATGACCTTCTTGGCATACTTATACTGTACAAAACTAAAGCTTATATGTAAAGCTAATTTGATATCCATCAAAATTAAACATTACATCGCCAAACTTTCATGTAACATTAGAAATCTTAAAAACAAAATGTAATTGGATATAACAATTTACTGTAATACAATTATAATTTGAATACAATTTACCTTTTGTCACCAAGTAAAATTTTACTACATGTACTTTCATTTTACTTATATGATGAATAAAAGGGCAAAAACATCAATCATACTTCTACATTGTATGGTTTCACCAGTAAAGAACTTATATTGTAGAAATGTTCATGCTTTTGTAGGTTAAATATTTCTGTAACTCTAAAAAAATGTTTTAACTGCTACTTAAATTGCATAAACTGCATATTGATATTCGAGATGTTATATAACCATGACAACTAAAAACAACAAAATTAAGAAATCTTTTCTATCAAAAATTCATAGAATATCCAAATGAGATATTGTTAACTTCACAAAGTTATTTCAATAGGAAACCTTTTTCACAGCAAATTGTAACCCCCAAAAACGAAAGATTGCATTAAATATTATCAAACTTCTATTTTGCTACACATTCAGTTTGAGCATTTAATAATTCATACACAACACTGCAAATCACACATCACCATCCAAATTTAACTATGGCAATTTTAATCACGAGAAATTATAGTTCAAACATGCAATAGCTGAAATGGCACATGATCTGCTATATTTCAACGTCATGAAATTACATGTTACACAGGATATGGGTGTGTATGTATGCTAGTGTGTACGATAGTGAGTTGAAGGTTTAATTGTGTCTCCGTACATATAAGCGTACTTGGTGAACAATGACCTTACATATTACCAATGGCACATAAATCTCAGCTAGAATAGAATACAAAATATTGATTGTGATATTCTGGTATACACAAGAGTCAGATAATTTATTTTTTCATACTTATACCTATCCCAAGTTTTTTTCTCAAATATAACAAAATTTGGGGATCTGATTACCTTAATTCACTGGATCAATATAGGATATATCATAAAATCTACACATTTACTATGCCATTTTCAGAGTCTATCTAGTATTATTATGTAAATCCAGCACTTTGTCCAGAAAGTATCAGAGGGAAAGAAGTCCACAGAACACGACCCTATGGGCCTTAATGGTAACATATGTTAAACATGATACAGCCAGAATAACTTGTTCATTGGTTCCTAAAAGGAAGATTTTTTTTTAGATCTACAATAATTAAACCCTTTTGGAGACCCTTTTACGTTCTAGAACCTTTTTATTTGCAAACATTTTTGCTTCTTTCAATTTTTCTCCATTATACTTTTGAAGATAATAGGCAAAAACATAAAAAGTCCACAAAACAAAAAATAACGAATAATGCTCATAAGGGTGGACCAGACAATTTCTGACCTGTTTCTTTGTATGTCGAACATTTATTGTTTCTTTCGCTTTCTCTCTATCTATTATACTTTCCAATTTCTTGACCAAAAATAGTTCAAAACATGAAAAATAATGCACAGATGTGGCCTCTTATTGATTCTAGCCCCTTTTAATTCACAAACATGCAGCTTAACATGGGACAATTCTCTGTCAAGTTTGGTTAATATTAGTCCACTTGTTCTTGGAAAGAAATAAAAAATGTCTCAAATTTGACCAAAAAAAATCATAATTTACGTTTACTCTGGGTGTCTGTAATCTTGATTTTTGAGCCTATGACCTTGAAATTTTGTCAAAATGATCCCAAAATAATTCCTAACAATTTTCTTATATCATTGTATACAAAAAGTCAATTAGTTTTAAATTATTAAGCCATTCATATAAAACTGTACCCTGTTATTGAAGTGCCCCCTAGTGGCTGGTGTATGGACAGATTTTTATTTCATTAGCAAACTTTGTAGATATTGACTGTACAATCATGCATGCAACATTTGAAAGTCATCTGATCATTAGTTCATGAGAAGATTTTCATAGATGTACCAAGTTTTGGTCCTTTTTGGGGCCCATATGGGTCCTAACCCCTTTTCGTTTGTAATTTTTATGCAGGGGATGCTACATGCCAAGTTTGGTTAAAATTTGCCCACCTGTTTTTGAGAAGAAGTTGGAAATGTGTAAAAGTTAACCATACACAACGATAACAAAATACAACTGCAACAGGTCACTATGAGCCTTTGACACAGGTGACCTAAAAACAGACCATAATATTTTATATTTTAATAAAAACTTATTCAGTTTCTTAAATTCACGGACTTATCAACACTGAATATTCACATTAAGAGTTTTTTTCCCACTGTACAGTATGCCGAATAATGTCGCAAAATATATTAGTGATTTAGAGTGTCCATCCAAGCATAACACAAATTTGGTAATCTATCTAGACAACACAATACAAGTTCGCAACAGTTCAAACAGATTAATTGTCAAAGCATGTTTGTGTGATTCAAATTTTAAGTTCAAGACTATCAAAGAATGCTTCTCATAAAAAATGCAAAAGCTGGCCCAATTTAAATTGCCCATTTTGATCTGATATCTCATCTGTATGGAACTAGGTGTGCTTACCATAGGTATAGGATAGATTGACACTCACTTGGTTGTCTAAATGTTATGGAAATCGAGCATAAATATGGCTGACAAGTTGAAAACTATATTCTTTATAAGTAAAAGTTGTAACTTTCAGTCATCATTGTGTTTTTTAAAAATTGAAGTCATAAATTCAGTATTCTGAAGTGTATACCACGACAGTGCAACTAAAAAAAGTAAGGAACCAAATTCTGAGCAGGTACCAATAAGACCAAAACTGTTCTGTTTCTGCCAAAGGTAAATACCCAAGATTTCTTGAAGACAATAAATGAGACTGCTAAGGAGACTTAATTTGAGGACCAAACTGAGGATTTATAATTTTTAGGTAAAGACAATCTGAAGGCAGGATTGGCTAAGTGCAATAAGATAAATGATTAACTGAGTACAGTAACTATTAAATATATATATACATAATGTTCAGTTGCTGAAATCTATATACCTTGTTCTGTGTTCTTTCTGACCTCTTCCATACTGATACATACAATACATTTACACAAAACCCAGAATCAATAATTGTGCCATATTTCTTCCACATGAAAAATAATGAGAATACTCCAGGATAATTCTATTGTGCAAATCAAATTCATTTTTAATTTGAAATAATTTGTTTTCAATGGGATTAGATCCGTCTCCTTCTCAACAATATATATCTATAACAATATTAACTGGCTATTTAATTATGTTTGTTTGTTTGTTTGTTTATTGTTGTTTAACGTCCCACTCAAGAATATTTCACTCATATGGAGACGTCACCAAATGCCAGTGAAGGGCTTCAAATTTTGGCCTATGCTCGGCACTTACGGCCATTGAGCAGTGAGGGTTCTTTAACGTGCCGACACCTACTGTGACACGGGACCTCCAGCTTTTACTGTCTCATCCGAAAGACAGGAAACCAACCTGTCACCGGCGGGACTCGAACTCACGACCCAGAGTCGAGCGCGCTACTGACTGAGCCAGGCCGGCTCATTTAATTATGTACATATTACCAAATCCTATCTAAATATCAGTATTCGTGATAATATTCTATATAAAACTAAGTATATTTCTGGTAATATTAAACCTGAGGAGATGGTCATTGTTTACATTTATTTGGGACTTGAACTACTTTCTTAATTTAGTTTTTCATTAATACTCATCAAAAAATATAAAGTATCCAATTTCTTCCAACTATCATTTTTCAAACAACAGTTGTTTTATTTGGGAACATTTCCTACAAACAAATTGTGTCATAATTCATGCTGTTTCTCACAAATTGTTGATTACAAATGTGAAAGAATATCAATATACCTGACAGGGACCTATGGAAATTAAATCAAAAGTCGTTAAAACATATTTATCACAGTTACACCACAAGCATTTTTTCAAGGCTTCCATACTGGTAATTAACACTTACGATATATGCTTTTACAATCAATTATAAATATAACAAAAAATTGCCATAACGAAATAAAGTTTAAGTCAGAAAAGCTGAGGTTTTCTCTCCCTGCACCCAAGGGTAATTTTATATAAATGTGTATCAACACCAGCATATATATAATTCTTGATTAGTATATCAATATAAATATTTTGACATATGTTGTACATATATATCAAAACTTGGGGGCAAGATAACCGGTGGAATTTCACAAATAAACATCCAGTAACTACAAAAGCACATTAAGCCAGATGTATTCTGCACATACACTATGAAAACCATCAATACAACAAAAATACACAAAACACTATTACAACCTACACTCTATACCGAAACACATGATATAAACAAAAATAATACATAATGACTAATAAGGGATGTATAATTTCTGATTTTATGGCTAAATTTTGATTACGCAAATCATATTTTTTATCATTATTTAATAATCTTTTATCATTTAAAAAACATGAAGTAAGACTTAGTGAATGCTAAATGTGTAATGGAATAGAAATGATGGCACATCAAAAACTTACTTAAAAAAACAACTGAAAATTCAAACTTTTCTGGGTTTTTTTTAAACCATGGGCTTCATTTAATTTATAGCAATTAATATTTTTTCACTTAGAATTTGAAAAAAAAGTATGTTAAGACTTCCCTCAATCTTGGTGAAAACATGTTCAGATTAAAAAAAAAAATCTTTTTTCAAAAAGCCATGATAAAATCTCGCTCTTGCTGGTGACTAATGACTAATTCAACAGAGCTTAAAGTCAAACCTGAATGTCCAAAATAAACACATAAATCAACATGAAATTCACAATATGCAGAAAAATTAAAAATACAACTTCAAGAAAGCTTCAAAAGCACAAAATAATTCATAAAAAAAACCTAAAGCAACAGAGCATATCTTTATAAGCTTAAAATGTTAATTTTGTAGCAATGTTATGGAAAGATCTTAAGATATGTTGCACGAAAACGTAAGTAATAGGGTCTCTCTCTCTGTGTATATATATATATATATATATTATATGTATATAAAACATATTGTTTACCTGGAAATTTTTGTCCCTGATTTTTTTTTTTTCACCATTTTAAGACTGGAAACTTGATTCACCTTGTTAGATTTGCCCTCAATCATCAAAGCTTCATGAATGGTATGTATGTCTATGCTTCAATTATTTAGCATAAAAATTTCACTTTCATCTTAAGTTCGCCCTTATATCTTAAAATGAAAAATAGCGAAAATTAAACAAGAGCGAAAAATTCCATGTATACAGTACATAGTGCTCCAGATAGGTTAATTTATGCATGAATCTGACAATTACTTTCAACTAAAACATAGATCAATGTCAAAAGATACGTCGGCCTTATTTTTCTTAAATGTATAGCCTTTATCCCCTATTGATTTTTTTTGGAAAGCTTAACAAAGACCGTATTTCCTTCATGCTGACATTCTCATTGATTTATGGGGCATGATTGGATACATTCATGACCAAATGTGTTGGTACTCAATGCTTAAAATATTAGCAGCAGCATATTCTAAATGTTTCACATTTCGTGTTTACAATTTTTTTTTATATATTTAACTGGCAAAACTTTGTTGTCATGGTATCAAAAGTAATATCTGGTATACATTATAAGGTATTTCTGACATATTTACATGTTTTCACAACATTTTTTGTTTTACATATATGGACAAATTCCATCACTGAGAGTCAGAAGGAGTCTTTTCAATTAAAATTTATCTTGAACAAACGTGGACAACTGTGCAAACTAAAACTTATGCAAACATTAGTCCAATCACAAAACTTGCGGGTGCAGGGTAAACTTTTGATTATCGTTTGGGTGATTCTACTCAGTTTTTGGTTATGACAAGCTTCATGGAAAAAAAAAGCAAAAGTTTCATTCCTTACTGAATACTTATTAGGTATGTTGACAAATAAGAGCAATTACTCTTGACAGTGTTATTTAACCCTATCATCCCTACAGACTGCGCCGTAGACTGGTCTTAAACAATAGAAAAGAATATACCACTCAGAAGTTCAGGGGTGAAAGGGTTAATCTTCTTATGCTTTACTACATAAAATTTATACTTGTTGATGTCAAAAGAGTTCAAGAGACTCGATCCTTTCAGGTATATGGATTTAACTATATGAACATTTGTATGAACCCATGAGTCAATGAGAAACTGCAAACAGATGACTCAAAGCCATAGGTACATGTTACCCTTTTTAAAAGGCAGTCAAAAAATTACAACACTCAATACAAACTCACATCAAATCACAATTACATTTCACCAAGTCTATCAATTCATGTTTTCGTGCTACTTAACATAAAGTAAAACAATGTATGCACAAATTTTGCCTTTGTCTGTATTTATAAACTGTCACTGAAGGAAACAAATCTAGAAAATGACATAACATATAAAATCTAAATCATCTTATACAGTATACTATCTCTGAGGTAGACACAAAGAAGCATTTAAAAAGCACCAAATTGCTACCTGGCCTCATCTAAAAATCTTGTATATTACCTGATAACGTAGGACTAGTACATAATGCACTTCATAATATAAACATCAAGTGTTGATAAGTTCATTAACAGTACAGAAATTTTCAGATTTCAGTCCAATATTCCCAAGAAACAAGATTACAAAATAAAACTGTGATTTACTTATTATAAACCTAGAAATTTTCACCCTTTTTACGACAAAAAAAAATATTTGCTCTAAATCACTATAGTATCATAAATGGCATGAACATTTTGCATGTAATTTAAATTCGTCCTCTCATCTAAGAGTGAAAATTTAGCAGGAGTGGAAATTTACAGGTATACAGTTGTTATTTTAAAACTGTGATTCAGTTATTCATGGACTTTTAATTTAGTTGTTTATGGAACTATATAATTTAAACATTTTCATTCTGCATTCCATGAAAAGGGGGGTGACAAGAAATCAAATTAACACAGATCTCAGAAGCATATTACAAAATCTTTAAATTTCAGCAATTTATATTCTTATATTCAATATATTGGATTTTTGTAATTATAATTTAAACAGGTAGTTTAACCATTATTACTAGTAATATCCCTATATGATACTTATACACTATGCTTTCAGTTAAAAGACTACAGTAATATACATGTTGCATGACAATATCAATGTTAAGGAAACATAAAAACAATGTGTTTTAAACATAAATGCACCATGACTGGCCAAATTCATACAAGTAAGCCAAGTAAACATGCACATCAGCAGTTCCAAATTTTACCTATGTCCATCCCAATGCATTTAATTTCCACATATATTTTCACTAATTTCTAGACATTTACCAAGATACAAGACCTGTATTAATTTTTTATGGAGTGCTGACTGACCAAAAAAAATTTGCCTCCAGATCTTTGATACTGTGGAAACAAAAACCAATTCTGGTGAATGAACTTACACAGAATACCCTGTTAGTTCATTAAAGGAATTAAAAGCATTATGTTGATAAGTGTCACAAATATTGACTGCATTATAGACTTATAGCAATGCATAAAGGGTTCTTTGACAAGTCATGAATATTATGACAAAGACCCTTGTTTCTGTGTCTCATCCAAAAGATAAAGTAATCAAAAATTATATAGCTCACCTCTCATCCTATTTAACCTGACTTCAGTCAAACTTCATTAACACAGGATTGAAAAAAAAACTGGGTCATTTATGCAAAAACTACATGACTTATCCAGTACCTGGAGCAAAGCATGTGTTAAGAAAACCATGAGACATGCTATGCAAGTTTAGTTGATATATAAACAGTGAAAGCAGGTAAACCTGACCTCAATTAATCTTCTTAACTGAACATCAACATCAACATGTGGAGAGTTAGCATATGCCCCCAACCACTTGGTAGAGGTAAATTAAGTACCAGTGAACTTCACTTCTAATGAGTGCCTGAAGAAAGAACAGTAACTCCTGATTTTTAAAAGTATCAGGTCAGACCCTGATTAAAATCTCATATCCTTTTGGATGGAAGGGGAATGCTCTAACCACTAAGCCACAAAAAACAATACTATACGGAAAGCCAAATTTTAAAATTATTCTTATTCTTATCTCAATCATGAAGCCTGTTAGATATGAATAATACTTGGTAATATTTGTCAACCTCTATTTACCAGCTCAAAGGTAAGAACTTTGGTAAGCAATCAAATTGTGACATATCTTTACAACAAATTAAAATTTACAAAACAGAACCATTCACAAAAGGCACTCATATCAAATAATGTGCATCAATCTTGTAAGTAAATACTGTTTTCCCCAAAACTATGTGAAATTTTGAAAAAAAATCATTCATCATCATTGTTATACTTGTACTCTCTGTAACAATTTGTGAATAAAATTACAAAATGAAGACAATACTAGCATATTATCAATGTATTGGTATAACAAGCACAAGGGATGTGGAACCATTTTTTAATTTTCGAGCACTCTTTCCTTTTTAGGAATTTCTGAACAATAACAACAAAAATATTATATAAAAACAAGAAGAACATGATGTAAATCAGTGTCAACAGACCAACCACACAAAATATGTTCTTTCTAATTCTCATGTTGAGCCGGCCTGGCTCAGTCATTAGCTCGTTCGATTCTTGATTGTGAGTTCAAGTCCAGCCAGTGGCAGGTTGGTTTCCTGTCCTTCCGATGAGACAGTAAAACTTGAGGTCCTGAGTTGCAGTTGGTGTCAGCACGTTAAAGAACCCTCACTGCTCAATGGCTGTAAGTGCCGAGCAAAGGACAAAATTTGAAGCCCTTCACAGGCATTTGGTGATGTCTCCATATGAGTGAAAGATTCCTGAGTGGGATGCAAACAAAAATGGGTTGGGAATCCAATAATTGGATGGAAAAACAATTGGCCAGATGTGACTTAACCCTTATCCCTAACTTATACCTATTACTGACTGACTCAGCCAGCCACTGCTGCATATGTATTACAATGTATATACACCATTGCCAGATTAAAAATTGTGAATTTTTATCAATTTGAACTGGTCACTTTACCTTGTAATTGTGTGTCAATTTGTGTATACTGACCCCTATAGCCAAAAATAATTTTAATAAAATTTATTGCAATTAAAGGTTTTGAAGTTTTTTTCAGATCAGGTAAGCCTATTTATTGTTAATTAACAGTTAAAGTTTCAATTTCTGTGACCGTAGTTGCTTTCCATGACTCGGCATGAATAACTGACGCATCCGACGTCGTGTCTTTAGATGCTCGCCAAAATTAATTAAATTTGAGACAGTGATTCCCACATCCTTTTTTTAAAACAATAAATAGATTACTGTTGCCACGTACATAGTACACAAGTCCTGGTGTCGCAGTGAACTGAGTGTTTACCGGTAGGTCTAGTTGTCCTTGTCAATGCACAGAATAATCTTATCGGTCGGTGACTTATCCATAAGAGTTTGCTGAGAACTTGTGTTGAATTTACATTTAAATCTCCTATTTCAAATCAGAGGAAATTGTCTTCCTCCTCCGAGTTGTAACTAATGAAATATAGCTCCAAAGTTCCATTAACAAAGCAATGCAGACGCCATTTGTAATACTTTCGTTTTCTCTGAAGCGAGATTTTAAAGGTCGTGTAAGTCATGTGCTAAAGACTATCTATGACATGTCCATATCTTTTTATATTCACCAATGGTCTTTTACATAGGACTCCGTAGTATTTATAGAGTACCTGGAAATCGTATATTGACGTACTTAGCAGTGAGCGCCGGTTTATGAAAATCATATATTGACGTGTTTGGCAGTGGCAAAGGGTATTGTAAAATTGTATGTTGACGTGTTTGGCATGATAAGGGTTGCATAAAATGTAGAATGTGAATTCAGAACACAAGCACTAACAAAAATATTATAAAATACACTTGACAGCAGTAAATGCAGTATATATGTTTGGCTTTACGCAGTGTAACTGATAGAGTAATTACAACTGTAATAAAATTATCATTTTACAATTAACTCTTGACTTTGTTATTATTACTTTGGCAATCATATTAGCACTAGCAGATATGTTCTCTTAAACAGCTTGATTTTTTTTCTGATGATGATGATGATGCATTATCAATTATTAACTATTACGGCAAAGCAACCATCCAAGGGCTGAAGAACTTGGTAAATGTGTTATTAAAATTAAAACGAAAGATCATACATTTCATAATACAGTATCCAATATACCAAGTTTGACTATCTGAATCATCACTAGGTGATTTCCTGAATCCATATTACCATTCTCTTAAACTAATGACGTAGTATACAGCACACAACTTTTTTTCTTGTGTGAACGACTTTTCATACAAAAATTTTCATCTAATTGTTTTTAGTCCGATAAATGGACTTTGTGTAATTCAAAATATTTTATGTTACTTTTTAGCTAATAATGAATAGGTATATAATAAATTTATCATCACAATAGTAAACTGATTCAAAGAGCAATATCACGTCTTGTTGACAGGTGTGGACTGTCATATCAAACATGACATTTCATGTCTTATTTGATCTGATGATCCACGACTGTCAATCCAATGTGATTCGGCTCTTCGGATCAAGTTTCTGTTATGATAACATGTAAAGATTTCTGGGAAATAAGCCTAGAGTATATTAAACAAATAACTTTAATTATCTTTAAGAATTAATTTTCAAAAAGAGTATAAATTGGACAACAAAATTAGAAAATTCCACTTCACATTGCAAAAATGAAATGAAATTGTCTAAAATGGACAAGAATTTAAAAACTGAATCCTTTACAAACATACAGGCACTAGTATTTGTAACATAAAGATAATACACATCAAAATTCCTTTCCAGGCAATTACATCCTTCAGTCATACCTTTAAAAACAAAAATAACAAAATAATACTTAACATGTAAAAATCAACAAATTAACATAAATAGCAAAAACATTAGAGATTTTCAAAGAAAACAAAAAACTATAATACAATAAGCACAGGAAAATGTATGTTAACCAACCATCAATAAATTTTTATACATCTGTGACCTGTTCTGCATTCATACTTTTTTCTCTCTCTCACTCTCAAAAAACATAATCATTCAGAAAATCATATCTATTTGTGTCGAGAAATTTTGACCTCCCTCTTCCTCTTCTTCTTATGTTTTTTGTTTTTCTCTCTGGATTGGACTTGATCTTCATCGCTGCTCACCTCTGAACTGCTACTGTTGCTCCGATATCTGTAATTTCGGACACCCCTAACTCTGATGGATCTTTTTGCAGACCGGTGTTCTGATGATTGATGTTTGTTGGATTTTTTAGTGATTTCTTTTGAATGCCGCTGTTTTTTGCAATCATCAGAGTGTGATTCTGAAGACAAAGAGGAGTGACGTTTCCTTTTTCTGGATAACATTTTTTCAGGCAGTGGCTGAAGTCTTGGCGCATCTGGAAAAACTCTGAAAAACAAGTCACATACAATTTACAAATAGTGATTTTAAATATCTGAAAACATTAACTTTCATGCACATGTACAAAATGTATTTTAGTCAACAATTAAAAATGCAAAAATAAACAATACTAAAGTCACTGGAATGTATAGATCAATTTCTATCTTGTAATGCAATGGGACTAATAACAAAGAATTAAAATAGACATCATTGTCAACTTTAAGTTTTCATTATAACTAATCAGTGTTCCAGCTAGATATAGGGGTTAAGGTACTCTCAGAAAAAGAGTTAAAAAGACATGCATTATAATGGGCACTAGCATTGCCTGTCAACCTATGGTCACATATCTAATAAGAACCACTGAAATCTCATGAACATTCTACATTGTGGTCCTATCTTTAGCAGTACCAGGGTTGTGCTGACTGAAGAATTACCACTGTTACTAATTATGGATTTATGTTAGACTAATTAAATGCATTTTAATTAAATAAATTTAGAGAATAGTTTATATTATAATGAAGTTAATGAACATAAACTTTTGTAATCATTTCAAGAAAAAACATCAGCCAAAGGATATATTGGCTACCCACAGAGTTTGCCCTGAATTGTTGACTTATTTTGGGAACAAAAGATAGATGAAAAAAAATTGAGATGCTGACACCAGGACCCGGTTGCACAACACATTGTTAAATTTAACCTACAGTTAGCCCATTGGTTTAACACTGGTTAACTTCACGTCAAATTTAACAACCTGTTGTGCAATTGTGTCCTGATTGTCAGAATGTTATAGGAATCCCCTGAAACTGTTATACATATAATAGAGTAGCTGTAGAAAATTATTGTATTATACAAATATATATCCATACAGTACAAACGTGGTATTTATTCTGTAAAAGAATTGACATGGATCACCTTAAAATAGCATCAGTGTTATTCAACTGATCATCGACATGTCTTCATCTAATCACTCCTTATTCAAGAATACCCCTGGCTTGCTACTAGGGTATGGACATTAAGACAAGAGGCCGAATGGGCCTTGACGGTCACCTAGGCATAACTCCAATAATGGTCGACCCGACAATTTCGGATCTATACAAAGTTTTGTAGATCTTTGCGTGCTGAACATTTTTGCCTCCATCAGATTCTTTCTATCTATCATACTTATTGAGATAATGTCAAAAAGCAGCCAAAATACCCCCCGTTTACTAAAGTGCCCCCTAGTGGTATGTTTATTGATGGATTTCATTTTAATTCGCACACTTTGTAGACAATGACTTAACAATCATGCACACAAAATTTGAAAGTCATCTGATCATTGGTTCATAAGAAGAAGATTTTTAAAGATGTGTCAAGTTTTGGTACTTTTTGGCCCCTTATGAGGCCCCTATGGGCCCCAGACCCTTTTCCTTCGCAAACTTTATGCGGCTTCACATGAATATACTTCCTGCCAAGTTTGGTTGAAAATGGCCCATTGGTTCTTGAGAATAAGTTGAAAATATTTAAAAGTTAATAACTCACGACGGACTGAACTAGTAATGTGTTTCGTGATTATTATACAATATACATGTAGCAATCAATTTTTCATTTTTAGTCAAGTTTTAAATAATCTCAAAATAATAGATCTACTATTTATACTTTATATAGAACAAATGTTGATATACTATTGACAGCAACTTGATCCAAGATAAACCAGCTATATATTACAGGGCTCTACAACACTAAAAAAGTTCACTCCTCCTTTGACCAGTGAACCAGAAATTTTACTAGCCAGCCAGGAACTTTAACTCGCCAAATATGTGTGTGTGTGTGTGTGTGTGTGTGTGTGTGTTTGTGTGTTATTAAAAAAAATCCACTGGATAAAAATACAGAAATGAAATAAAATATAATTTTTTTAAGTTGACATAACATTTTATTTAAAACAAGGTTATTAACTGCATGTTGACCTTTTTGTGCATTTTTTTTATCAATCCAAGAGTGTTTATATGCCTTTATTTTTCATATTTGTTGCTCTAATATTGAGGCAACCTTAAACTTTGTTTTTAAATTTTTAGCGCCAGTTTCTTTTCGACAGAATTTACAAAACAGGGTCTGCCCACAAGAACTGTAAATTTTGTCTGTAAGTTAAAATCTAGAGTCAAATACCCATGACCTGATCTCCAGACAAACACCTATGAAGTTGTTTAGTTTATACGTGTTTGACGGACAATCGTGTGTTTGACTCTCGATTTTAATTTACAGATAAAATTTCCAGTTCCGACTGTGGTTAATCCCTTTGGGGATTCTGTCGCGGTCGTTTTATTGTGTTGCCCCATGATAAAATGGCCATGATAGAATCCCCAAAGGGATCAGGCTGTGGTCTGTCTGCCCTCCTCGTCGAACACTAGGCCAAACTTTCTGCCCTGATTTTACCACTTAAAAATCGCTTAAATTAAAATCGAAATCGAGGCAGAAAGTTCGGCTATAACTTGGTTCCAGTATTCCTTTAACCAAGATCGTTTAAACTAAGTAGGGTCTAATGATGCTTCTGTTGAAATCGACTGAAAAAGAAAATGTCATCGTGTGCTGTTAGGAAAATTTCAAGTCGAAAACATGAGAGCAATACAACGTGTTTGTATACAGTAATCCACGTGCATTAGATGCTCTAGTTTATCGAAAATGAATAACCAAATTGGTTGTTGTAAAGCGCATAACAGACCATGATTTCGATGATGTATTTTCAGTGAAAACGGACAAACTTTTGATTTCCGGCTCAGGGAAAAAACTGGTCGCAATGTGCTGACTGAATGAGGATAAACACTCGCCAAAACCTAAAAAATAGTCGCATTTGCTAGTGATTTGGTTGCATTGTAGAGCGCTGTATTACACTTAATATATATCGGAATTAAATTTCAATTTAAGTCTCATTTGGTCAAATCAAATTGCTCAATAAATTAATTACTATTTTCATCTTTATAATAAAAGTTCTGTGTGCGATTTGTACAAATGTACGTAAATACCGACACTGCCCTATAAAACCAGGATGTCCAAAAAGTTAACACTCAGAGATTAACTGCCCAGGTAAGCTTGTTATGAACAGATGATTTTTACTGCATATTGAAGAGTCAAGTCAATCATTTTGAGAAATAATCCTTTACACTATTTTTCACGGACTCGGAGTGATAGTGTTTTTTTTAGAGTTGCACACTAAAAGTCACCGTGTGACACCATACTTACTGTGTTTCACTTTACACCAAGTAGAGTGTTTGACAGAACTAACACCATGTTTGAACATATACACACACACACACACACACACACACACACACACACACACACATATATATATATATATATAAAAGAAGTGGGTTTAGCATTTTTAAAAAATTATGTTTACCTCCTTAAAATGATAACAGCTCTTCTCTGTTTGACATCTTGTGGTCGGATACAATGTGTTATATCATCTGCAGCATAACCACTGCAAGACAAAACATAAACAAACTAAAATACAAAATAAATGTACTGTTTCCTAGTACAATATTCCTACGCAAGTATAAAAACACCTCAATGACAAAATGAAAACTAAATTAAATGTATCGCCACAACTCAACAATTTTTCCAGTTATATGGTGTCAGCTAGTTTTTAAATCAAAACTTTTAATGGTAAAGGAGAGAACCCTTAAAATCGAATTAGATTAAGAGATCCTACATGGACAAGTAAAGCTACACTGTTACACAAAATGTAAATGTACTTTGTACTAGGGCGGTCATTGATAGACTCGATATCGATATACAAATTGATTCAATACGATAATCGATACATTTAATTTTAGTGTCGATACATTTCATAATATATTTCACAGTATGTACCTTCATTTACATTACAATTTCCAAAATTTTCCATTTGTTTTCCTTCATGCTCTTGAACTATGTTATATTTTATTCTAACTTTTTAACCATCAGATAGTTAAATACACAGTAAAACACCCAAATATTATGAGTCTATATATTTTTAATGCATTTCATAGAAGTACCATGTTATTCGATTTATCAATATTTTTTACAATATATCGATATCTAATTTCTCATCAATGACAGCCCAACTTTGTGCTTAGTTTTACCCTTAAAATGACACCATGCTCTATTGATTCAAATTTGACTGTACAGTAATATGCAAATTTTATATTTCATTGAATGAAAGTAGGTTAAAAACACACACACACACACAATGGCAATGTGTTGGAAAGAAGTGTAGTTGTACAAAATGTACTACAGAAATGGTAACAAGAAAACCATTAATCAGTTTACTAAATACTGAACTTGATCAACATTTTGACATACATGTTCATGTATATAGATTAATACTTGTAGATTTACTTTACAAATGTAGGCCACAGAATAGATAATTTTATGAGGGAAATAATCCAATGAATTGATACATTTCCGAAATTTCCTGGTATCATAATGAATTTTCTAATTTCAATGTTTGTCTCTGAGACTAAGGTATGACCAAGGTGTCAAATATTGTGATGTCATCAAATTTTAAAATTATTTGCACATAATTGGAAAGGTCAATTACTTAAAATTAAATCGCATGTCACATGTACATCCTGTAACTGGCATATTCTGTCTTTTCCTTAGTCAGAGTTATCTCCCATGTCAGCAGGTATGGATTGTAATGTCATGTCTTCAAGTGAGTAAACAACGTCATTTTCACACCAACATACATGTATGATGTCACAATTGATAACTTTTCTCATTTTATGCACAAAGGAAATCACAATCGATACCAGCTACGAGGGGTGATAAACTTGTATGGATAATGAAAATACCTAATACACATTAATTGGTATAATTTAATTCTTTGAGGAAGGGAATATTTTTAAAGTCATGACCACAATGTGTTGTTCTCCAAACTAGGTAGAACTAGTACACTGTACATTAAAATCTGCAGTTTGACCTAGTGTTTTTTTTTAAACCAAAACTCTTTTTCCTTAAATATGTAATATGCTATATACATGTAGTATGTATATTTTTAGTAGTATAAGGATTTAACACACTCTTTTGGGAATGGAGCCTTGACCATAGCAATAACTTGCCTGGGCCAAGCTGAGCTAAAAACTTTAAAACCTTACCTCTAGGTGCAGAGCACAATAACATGCACCTTGGAAATAGCATTGTTTAACTAATAAACCCCTGAAAAACAATGGACTCTTCTGTAAATCAATGACTTAGGTCAGCCCAAATGTGTCTTTAGGGGTGTCTTTTGAATGAGTTAATAATGATAACAATAATGCAAAACCCCATTAAAAATTTAATTATTTTTATATCTTAATTAATTTTTATGTATCAAACAGGGCTGGACAAATATTTTGGAGTCAGCTTGCCCAAGGGAAACTGAAAGTAATTTTCAACTTGCTCTGGCCCCGCTTGTATCAAACATCTCAAATTTGAGATTTCCTCAAGCTTGAGTGACGTTGAGATTTCCTCAGCTGAGTTTTCCTCAAATTCGGCTTGTATAAACATTCCTCAAATACCTTGAGGAAAATCTCAGCTTAGGGAATAGTTGAGGGATTACTCATTGATATAAGTGGCCCAAAGAGAACTCTTTAAGGCTAAATGGTAAGAAAGATTGTTGATGAATAGAAAATAAATTTAAAAAATGGTAAAAAATATTGATGTGTGTGTTTATTCTTGATATATGACCACAGTAGCCTTGTTTTTTCCCTTTGTCTTTCTGTTTTATTCATGGCTACGAAATCATTTATGTATTTACCTCACAGACAAATGTATGTATATGTATTTATCAATGAAACAGACAAATTGTGCTATTTCAGTCAAGTTGATTATTTGTTACCACGAATTTGCAAGCTATTCCTTTACACTCATCCCGCTATATATCTAGTCAACTTGAATCATTTCACTTGTACCTGGGAGTTGAAAAAAAACACACACACACACACAAAACAAAAAAAACAAATGAAAGTTTTTACTGTTTTTCTTGTATTTTTACCTGCAAGCCAACGCCTGTGATCATCTTAGATATGTGTATATTGATAAACAAATCATTTACATAGCTTGCCCTCCCTTGTTTACCGCCTCATTACAGAGGGCAAGCTATGTAAATGATTTGTTTATCAATATACCGACGGAATTTCAGGTTCCTGTGGCCTGACACTGTGCTTGAACTTTGTAGTTTCACAATTATTTTTTCAGATAATATGATTAAGATAAGATAATTTTAATTTAAAATCGGAAAAAATAACATAAGAAACATAAACTCTGCAGAACTTTTTTGCCGACTAAAAGTTTCTCGGAGTCAATTAATTCTATTTACTTACAGAACAGGTCTCTGCAATAATTTTCTCTGACTTGTTGGTTAGGCCTGTGGCTTTTTCCCCATATATGGGATGAAATTTGTTTATACTGGACAAGAATAAAGGTAGTCTTTTTAACATATATTTTTAAAAAGGTGCATTCAAATTCTAGATTATCCCTTTATTTTTTTTTAACCTTGAGGCACCCGTTTTCCCGTGCATTAAGGAGTTCTTGCAAACTAAGTACACGTACATGTATATGCAAACAAAATAAGCTTAAACTTACGATTTCAACAGACATATAAAATTTGGTTAGTTTGATAATCATGAAAATGCCGAAAAATAGATCGACAGGATACTCATATAAGAACCTGTTATTCAATCATATGCGCGATTATTGATTTGCCTGAAAATGGATGGCCAGGCGAATTTTTTTTTTTTACTTTTCATCCAGTGCTGTGTATTTTATTTTCTTTAATTTTATTCATGTGTATATTTACCCTCTTGTTTGAGAACCAACCCTACTTGTACAGCTCCTTTATGTAGGTCTAGGCTGTCATATTCCCATTCGGTGGACCCATGAAAACTAGGTCAAATTTTGCGTGTCGGTGATGTCACATTTGATTTTAAGTTGTACACCTTGGGCCTTGCTTAGGCTAGGCCTACTTGCACTTCAAAGGTGAGACGGAAATCGACTTGAGTTGTCGTCATTTTTCAGTCAGAAAAAATACTCAGGTATTTATATCGTATTTCAACTTATTTTGGAATACACCATGTATGATTTTTAATGCTGGTAGCCCAGAAGATCAGTAGGCCTAGTTATGAGACCGCTATCAATAGTTTTCAATTCCGGCGAAGTTAAGCTAATAAAAATGTAATTTACAAGACTCATTGATTATCTACAGCTTTTTATTTTGAAAACAGACTTCATCTATGTTGTATGAATTTATTTATCACCAATTTCTTTCATCAATGTAATTTTAATGTTGTTATTTTTCACATTTTGAGAGCAGTGAAACGTTCGGAGGGGGGGGCAGCACATCGATTGACTTTCAGTGTCCATTTGAAAAAAAAAACCAGTTAAACAAATTAGGTATTCAAATGCATTCCACCAACATGAAACATGGTTAAACAAAATCCCACAGTATGTAAGTGTATAAAACATATTTATGTTTACTCAATGCAAGCGTTCCATAAGGGTGATGTCTGCCATGTTTGTTTACATGTTTGAGGGATTCCTCAAGCATTTGAGACTGCTATGAAGCTCTCTCAAATATTTGAGGAAAATCTCAAATTTTGTTGGGGAAAAGTAGGATAAGAAGTTTTATACAAGCCAATTTGAGGAATGCCTCAAATCTTGAGGAAAAAATTCAAATTGAGGAAAATCTCAAATATTCCCCTTCAACTTGCGTTTATACAAGCCAAACTGGAAAATTTCAAATTATTTGAGGAAAATCTCAAATTAGAGGAAAACTCAAGAGTTGAGATGTTTTATACAAGTGGGGCCTGACCAATACATGGCAAACAAAGCACTCGCAAAATGACCCAACTTTATATAACTATTAATATTGAGTGTTAATTGCTGTCATCCGATCTGTTAACATTTATTTGCTCATCGTTTTCCTCAACACTTGCAGTAGTAATAAGACTAGACCCAATTTTAAAAACATTTTAAACTTTTTTTTAGCATGCCCACAGGCTAGCCGTCCATATTCAACTTGTCTTAGCCAAAATTGAGCTTGTCCCAGGCATCTGGCAAGTGGATTGTCCTGCCCTAATCAAAACACACAAAAATATAGATCTAATCTACATTACATATAATTGATATATTAATATTAGAAGATTGACTTTTCAGTAATTCTCACTCTCAGGATGAACATGAGTCACTGAGTGCTGAGTCGGTCTGGCTCAGTCGGTAGCGCACTCGACTCTGGATCGTGAGTTCAAGTGAAATATTCTTGAATGGGACGTTAAACAACAATAAACACTGAGAGCTCAAATCAATGTGTATCCAAGAATGCATTACCTCAGCATTGTGACACATCCCCTGTTGACTGGCAAACACAGTGCTGGAGGTGACACTCTGATGGGTTTAAAAGAAAATCTGCAGCCAAAACACAGGGCACTATCACTAAAAAATGACACAGACACAATAGGTCTGTCAAAAATATGAGGAGGGTCAATATGTGAGACTATACAGCCCCCAGGTAGGTAATCATTAATCACTGCGCTGTTTACAAATCCTTCTGGAACAAGTTTGGCTTCATACATAGGTTTTACGACCATATCAAATATCCAACTGGGAATTTCATCCACCTCTCCCTTAGCATACAGTCTTTCCATTCCTGGGCCCCGTCTTTCAAGCTGAGATCCATATGTGTAACCCTCCCCAAAGAAATATTTTTTCCTTAATGGAGCTCTGTCAACAGTATGCTGTTTGTAAACGCCAGATGCTCCAATTTTTACGACTTCATTAATTTTTTTCTCGATTTCTTCACACTGCTCTGGTGTGAACAGACGACGTTGTTTTATGCCAGAGTGAATTTTACTTAGTTCTTCTTCATAGTCTTTGTCACTATGAAACTCGTATCTAGATTTACTGTCATATTTATCGCCATTTGATGTTTCCCTTTTCTTTTTCTCGGATATTCTATATTTGTGACTTTCGGAGGAACGCCGGTGCGGTGATTGAAGTTTTAAACGCAGATCCTTAAATCCTTCAGCCATCTTGGCACATTTCTGAAAGTCCCACACTGCATTGCGATAAACAAAAAAATCCCGGGAAATTCAATAGCTGACACGTGTGCTACTTGGTCATTTTTTCCTTTCAATTTATACAAATGGTAAATGCGCTGCCTTACCGATCGTATAGCTTGAAGAAGCGACATATAATTATAAAGTTTATCACTGTTTAAAGCGGAAATAAACATTTATAAAAAAAATTTCTCCTGATTCTGTTTTGTGTTGATGTTAACGTTTTGTTGGCCGGCGTGACCTACATGACACTCGGAAATGGGAATTTAAATAAGCAGATGAATAATCACAATTTCAGACAGAAACTTGATTTTTTTTTGTTCCCAAAGGTTGTTGTAGTAATGAATATTTTGAAATGAGATAAGTAACACGAATACAGGTCAGACTAGAACATCGTACAAAGGGAAGTAACTCTTACGGTCTTACTCATTCTTATCTTTTCGTCCATTGTCGTTATTCCATATACGTTACAGATGTAGTTACTACAATTCTTACTGTACACGTACGTACTTTTGTGGATGTCATAAGGACTCTTTCTTATGACAGCTTACCGTGAAGGTATAACTTATAAATTCCTGTCGCCGACACCATCTGCGTTTTTACACTATTGCCGAAGGCTAGGCCTATTAGAAATTGTTATTTATTACACATAGTAAGACGTTTCGGGATTTAATCCCATCCTGATTGTATCCCGAACACATACGATGCTAACGATCAGGATTACACTGTGTCAACGAAGAGGGACATTTACAGTAGCAGTGAATGAGTGTTAAAGTTATATAAAATTCACAAAATTGTGACAATAAAGATAAACAGACAGATACTGAGATAGATGGATCAAAAGGTAAACAGATAGATACACACATACATACATACAGACAGACAGACAGACAGACATACATATAGACAGATAGATAGATAGATAGATAGATAGATCACATCATCTCCATGTGAAATTCTTAACATACAATATATTCTGTACAGATGCCATGGTATATTCCCGAAGTGTTCATTTTGCACTTACATGTCAATCATATCATGATCCAGACCCTGTTTGCAGTTACCCGTTACTGAATCATAGGTATATCATTTATTTCAGACTGATCCTAGTTAGACCTATCTATTTTCCCTAAAGACAACAACAACAGCAGCAGCAGCAGCAACAAATCTCCCGTGGCCTCACGAACGAATCCTAAATGTTTTGTATTAAATGTCACTTATTATTTACACGAGGTAACAAATTTCAATGCGACAACTATTTCTATCTTGTGAAGAAAAAGAAAGATGTAAGTAAAGAGATCAGTAGAATTGGTCAATGTAGGCTATTCACCGTATCGTTACATTACACATAATAATATTCAATGGTCTGTGAACCCTAAATGTATCTCGGTCATGCGTGTTATTGATATCTACTCTAGCTAGTCTAGGTAAAGGTCTGTGTTAATTTTCAATCCTCTTTTACCGACTTAGTCATTACAGGCAATAATTATTGTAAAATATTTACACGACCGTATCCTCTTTATCACAACAAAGACTTAAGTTATACGCCAGCATCGACCAATCAGAATACAAGTGTTTACTGTGGTGTTGTCACAGAACGCTGAATGGTGAGGCGCGGTTCGATATAGTAGTCTGCTGCGATCAGCTGCATACGGCGCAAGTGTATAGCGTTTGAAACAGATTTTAAAACAGACAAAAGACTGCCAAAATGTCTGAGACAAACGGAATGAATGGAGAGAAATCTCATTCGCTTGAAAATCATTGGAAATTTGGATTAGTGAATACCTATGGCAAATACCTTACAGCTGAAAAATTTGGATTTGAAGTCAACGTTACAGGGACATCAATGAAAAATAAGCATATCTGGACGCTAGAACAAGACCAGGAACATGTGTGTATAAAAAGTCATCTAGGGAGATATTTAACGGTAGACAAATATGGAAGTGTCAAATGTGATAGTGAAGAAAGAGAAAACGATGCCAAATTTATCATGGAGTATAATGCAGCCGGAAATTGGATGTTCAAAGACAAAGAAGGTAGGTATTTAGGACTGGAAAAGCAAAATACCTTAAAATTTGTCAAGAACACCTCTGATGAAACAAGCTGGACAGTCCAACTATGTATTCACCCACAGGTTCACCTACGTAACGTCAACAGAAAACGTTACGCTCAGCTGAAAGATGACGAAATTCAGTGCATGGAGGCCAATCCGTGGGGCGAGGACTCCCTCATCATTTTAGAATTTATTAACGGAAAATATGCTCTCAAATCATTTGACAATCGATACCTGAAGAAAGATGGTAGTTTGACACCAGAATTATCTGATGACTGCAAATATTCACTTGAAATCAAACCTGTCAAACCAAAAACGGACAAGAATTATTCATCCGGTCTTGCTTTCAAGGATAGCGATGGAATGTACTTGACCCCAGTGGGAGCAACGGCCACCATAAAAAGCAAAAATGCACCCATCGTCAACGATTATCTTTTCACAATAGAAGAGAGTCACCCACAAGTCGCCATCTTTGACGTCAGTGGCAAAATAGTCTCAATTAAAGGTAAATATCACCATTTCTGAATTTCATATATCGTGTCTTACTGTAAACATGTTAAAAGTGGCGTTAAAAAGCAATAAACAAAAATTGTAAATACATTCTACCTCTTTTCAAAAATCACCCATCTGTAGAGAAATGTCAAGCTTCACGGTATTAATATGCTTGTAGGCCTATTTAAATTATTTGGTCACTTAAAAAAAGTTTTTAACCACCGAACATTGAGATTCGTTTTTAACAACTAGTCAACCATAATAAAACTGACTTAAAATTCTTTGTAATTAAGCTGCAATTGACTTACTGGTGAAATCGGTTATCACGTTATGTTTATCTTCATACACCTTGTTTTGAACCGGGTATATTTCCCTTGTAACACTTTTTTCTGAGAGAGAGAGAAAGAAAGAGAGGGAGATTATTTATACGTAACCAGACTTTGATCTCCAGACTCAATTGCTGAAAATACATGTATATGCTTCTTGGGTTGTTATCGGCTATTTACATACCGTGTATACTTTACATGTATTTCAGGGACGTAATCAAAGTATAAAATATTTACAAATGGAAACCTCCAGTGATTAACTGAGGCCAATTTTCTATTGATTATGACGAACTGCTTTACGGAAAAAACGAATTTCGGTTTTATGTGATGCATGTAGACGTTCGAGTCACTGGAACACTTCGTTGTACAAAAACAATAACAACATTATTGTTATAATATCCGCATTCCTAATACTAGAAATCCTTTTGTAACGGTAATAAATCTTGTGCTTAGAAATGGATATCGATAAGTTTATAATACATGAATCGTTACTAATACATGGGTGATGAAACTATTTATATATCGTAACATTTGCGATCGTAGGTTGATTTTCCATAAATGAAAATGTCATTTAATGTCACATGTTACATGTAGGTATATGCAGAATGCTAGAGTTTGACACTGAAATAGTTTGGTAAATGTACCCTAGGGATCTGCTTCAAAGCTAACTGTCATTGAACTAAACAATAACAATTCCCCACTGTAGCATTGCTATCTGGCACAGATATGTCGTGATAACCTTTGTGTAGTGAATGCTGTCGTGTCACAGTTTATATTCAAGTGGTAATATAATTTGAACACCAGACACAAATTGATTGCACATGTTAGTAGTTAAGTTTGTCAAACAACAGACTTTTGAATATGTATATCTTATGAACAGTTCATTTTTTTCTCACGATGTAATTCGAGCCCAGAGAGTTCAAAGTTTAAAAGATTGCATCACGCTTTATGTTTAACTGAACTAGATATACGTATAAGTGTATTTTATGAATGCTTCTAAAAACAAATTGTTTCAGAAACTGCATGACGCGGTGTAACTGGGTTTTTCTCATTTGAATTTTGATAGCGGTAACTATACATATATCGCTTGCAGACAAAAATTTGTTCATGGTTATGGTTAACTAATAGAATAAATGTTTTATCAGTGTTCTTCCTACATGTTTCTGTCTGATCTTATATCTATGAAAATTATGGGACATAGTAAAATGTGTTTTTTTTTTTAAAGTATAATAATGAATTTTCAGTTTTATTTGTATAATAGATCTAGACGGATGTATTTGAGTCTTTTAAATATGTTCACTCTGGAATGCGGAAGAGGGCAGAACGACCCGTTCACTCACTTCCGTGAGGCATTAGATACACGTGGGAAGTCTGCTGAAATGAAATGTTTTGGGTCGCGTGAAATGCGTACATGCATGAAACATTTTCTATTCATATATGCGTTTATTTTCATATTCGCTCTTCAACACACTGATACTCATAGTAAAAAGTCCACACCTGACAATTCACAATGAATTTTGGAAACATCATACAGTGAATGCCAAATTGAGTGCCAATAACTGAGGTCACAGTTTTCTTTTGCGAGTTGCTTTTAATTCAGTAGGCTATGAATACATTGTATGATTTTTTTTTTCAACCACAGTTTGATTTCTCATTATTTTGTCTAGGTCAAGACGTGCATGCGAAGCATGCTGAGATGACTGATACAGAAACATTCCAAATGGAGTTTGACAAATCCTCAAATACTTGGTCTTTTAGGACGAAGGAAAACAAGTTTTGGAATCTTGAAGCAAGCAGCTCAGGGATTGAAGCAAATTGTACATCCTTGTAGGTTTAAGTTTGGTTTTCTTTGACTTGGCAACGGAATTCTCCGACCTAGCGGGGCATCATTTCGTTTACTGTAATTAAAATTGTCCTCTCCATTTTGTGAATTGTCGAACCGACACATGGCATGTAAATTGATCTAAAAAAATGAAATAAATAAAAAAAAAATAATAATAATAAAACTGTAAAATCCGAAACGATGATTACCTAGACTTAACCATAAACTGTGAACTACACATATAGTCACCGGTATATCTTTAAATGTGATGGTTTTACGACGTCCGTTTATAGCGGCTGCGAAAGTTAATACATTGTATTTTATTGAAAACGTTTATTAACAAATACATGTAGATTTTCTATATCTGTTAAATACATAAACTTTTCATTAAATGTATAATTGCTTTTAAGCTCTCTGTACTCAGCGTTTCTTTCGACATTATATGATTAGTTGCGTCAATGTTCGTCTGCCTAAGAAATGAAACCTTACCTCAGTTAATGGTCCATGTTGAAGCTTTAGCTTACCGTCTATCACTGGCGCTATATCCTCCATCACTGAGAAGCTGTATTTTCGGTTTTAATTCGAATCGGACAAATTCAAACTCCATTTTACACGGGTTTTCACTTATGAATACTTTGCTATGCGCATTGTTTAAGAAAGGTTCTGTGTCACTGTAGACATAACTATTAGTTTCCGTCATTTGCATTAATTTGATATCACAGTACATTTGTCGGTCCCCAGCAGGTCAAGGACAGAGCATTTGTTGGAGGACCAGGGGCGAAGCACCCCGGAAGCTAACGGATTTCAGTGTTTTAAAATCGTTTTTATTGCTCAGAAAAAATTTACGCCTATATTGTAGATCAGGATCAATTGGTTTGGTATTAGAAAGGCCTGATATATTGAAAGCAAATACATATACTTCATCCTTGTTAAGTTAAATTGCTAAGATAAGCCTTATATTATATATACATATACATGCAAGGTATTGATTTGTCAGAGCGATATGTAGGCGACTGTCTGCACTGCCTTATGAGAGCAAGACACTGCAGGAGTCAACAAGAATGGAAAATTCCATGTCCTGCAGGACAAGTAGTATTGAAATGATCAATCTACTTGTCCGAATGCAAAGACTTTTTGAATATCAAGTGTTACGTGAATTCAAAGACATTATTTTAAATTTAAACAAGAATAATTTTTATTCAATTAATTTTTGTCTCCAACAATTACAATATGACTTGTGCTTTCGAGCAAGTGAGAAGTATCATCCACTTGTCTGAACGCAAAATGGACTTGTCCCGTAAAACCTTAATGTTGAACCTGCGAATGATAGTTTTGTTGTTTATTCATTTCTAATTTTGGTAAATTGCAAATGAGTACACAACTACATAATACCCATTTTCAATTTATCAAAATTAAAAATGAATAAATGACAGTATGCATTCGATGATGCATCAATACAAAAAAGTCTGAAAGTAAATAAAAATAAAGTATCAACAAACATTATCCCACAACAAAAAACCATAACGTAATTTAAGTTAAAAAAAACCAAAACAAAAAACAACACAATCATTCTGAACCTATTTTCCAGGAAAGATACGTGCAGATTCAGTCTGGAATGGCAAGGAAATGGTACCGTGGCTATAAAGTCTTCTAACAACAATTATCTCTTCAGTAAGCCAAACGGATCCATTACCGCAACCTCTAGCTCTCCCACCCAAAATGAGTTTTTCAAAGTCAGAATCATCAACAGACCCCTGCTGGTGCTAAAATCAGAATTTGGTTTTGTCGGCAGAAAACCGAAATCGGAGGAAGTTTGCTGTAACAAAGTGTCTTACGATTTAATCCATTTGAAGAGTTTGGATAATGGCAAATACTCATTTGCAGGTTAGTTCATTTGCAATAAGCTGCTCTAGCATTTCAGCCTATTTTATGTTGAAAAAAATAATATGTGAAGTTTGAAGATCTTTATAACGAGACTTTGAATAATAATAGTGGTAGTGGTGTACATGGATTTAAGACAATGGACATTTATTATCAAACGGATAAGTTATAATCCACTTTTAATGCAAGTGTGTGTGCGTGTGTGTGTTTGTGTTTGTGTTTGGGTGTTTAACTCCTAAGCTGCGATGTGCCAGAAGTTGAACAAGTGACAAGAGGCAGGAATTTGAATAAATAATAATGAACTATGTTTACACTTTGACAGGAAAAAAAGCACTGTTGCACAAAATATAATTCATAATTCAAAACTTGACTATTGAATTTTATTCGCTTTTGGTTCACAAAACAGAATATTTCGCTAAATGATTTGTCCAAAATGTCTCCTTCCTCAAAGTGAAATTTGAGAGTCATTTGTTGAAATATCATAGACATAATACCAAAGTTATAGTTTTGAAAAAGGCAGGCTGCAACAAATGCTCAAGACGATGGTTTCTGTCAATAAAACTTCACCAATTGATCAGCAATTTAAAATACATGTATATACATATTTTCCAAAAAGAAGGATGAAAATAGAATTACCCTATTAACTTTTAAATGAATATGTTTTGTGACAGTCAGTTACTATATTGAAGGTTTCCATGATTTGACAATGACTTCTTTTTGTCAGATCTAGCCAGCATGTATTAACTGACTATTTATCATTTTGTTTTCCAGATTCGGAAGGTAAATACTGGAGTGTTGGTGATAACAATATGATTATGGCTGATAATGATAGTCCCACTGAGTTTATCATTGAATTCCATGGTTTATCATTGCTTTCTATCATAGCACCAAATGCAAAATACCTGCAAGGAGAACAAAACGGACTCCTCAAGGCTGTTGGAGAACAAATTGCAAACAATACCCAATGGGAATTTTAAACCAATGATCTATTTTTTCCTGTGATTTAAATGTATTGGGGACCAGATGTGTATTTTTCAGTGTATGCAAGGATATAGGATTTGTCCTGGACACAAAATACTGACCCACTATATTAAACATTAATTATATAAGGTGTTTTATGTATATTCATGGGATTTATTAACCCAAAGACAATCACACAAACAATCCAGATATTCCAACACATCATGCCAAAAATGACCAATATTTGGTCATTAAGCTGGTAGGAATTTAAAAACAAAACCAAACTTTTGTGTATTGTGCATCATATGCTAAATGGAGACTCTGCACAACGAAAGTGTTCTTGGCTTTGTAATATTTTTATAGAAATGCATATTTTTTTTAGATCATTGCTTTCAATTTTCATTCAGACATAAACATTTTACAACTATGAATACAAGTCAATTATCATCCCATCTGACATTTGTTTAATGCTTTTTTTGCTTTTGATAATTTTCAGAATCTGATTTGTTAATTTGCTAGAGGAAATAGCATCAGGACTAATGGAATTATGTTTCCATGTACATTTACCGCTTGTAGAATTTACGCTCTTTGTGATCAAAGTGGAGTTGACAAAGTGGCACATATGCATCAGAACTAACAAGCCTTTTGGGCGAAATATGCCACCTGACACACAAGATGATCGAAATGATTTTTTGGGGGGTATGAGTACCAGATTGTACGTTAATCGTTTGTGAAATACATGTATATGTAAAACCAATCAAATATATCACCTGTTGTATTGGAGAGGATGAAAGTGAGATGAGACTGAATAAAAGAGGAAGAGGAATGTAGTGATATTTTGTACACGAAATAAATACTTTGCTTTCACCTCCTTGTTAATATTCATCAACAGTAGTTTCTAGTACTACAAAAATATTATCATTTTGTATAGGTTAAATGACACAAACAACAAAGTTCTTATCAAATGTCTTGTGCAAATACGAAACACAGATTAGATAGGACAACAATATCAACAATAAACACGTGAAATCAACTTGATGTATGCTGAACAGTTGCAACAATTGGGATTAACAATCGAACTCCACATTGAAGAAGGGATGGCGAAATCTCTATCCCAGTGTTCAACATTATGTTTTTTCATTACGAGGCTTGCTGAGACAAACACAAGAGGATGGAGGATTGATATTTCGCCATTCCTCTCTCAAAGTGGCGTTTGACTGTTTCTCCCTCACGTTGAAACAGTACAAAAGAGTCACTGAATCCATCTTTGATTACAAGCAGACGACAACAATATGTTAAAAATGTAGTTCCGGAATGGGCTTATCTCAGTCTTGCCCCAACATCTAATCTGTCTAAAGTGAGAGAGAAAATGTTTTCCACGGGATATATAAGGGTTGTTCATCGTTCATTATCCAACTCTATAAATATTTATGAAGTGTTTCTAATGTGACCTATAAATTAATTAGGTCAAATAACATAATTATCACTGTACACACACATTGCAGGCATGTATGCTTAAAGAATTCTCTGATAACCTTGGCACATAGGCCAACAGATTTTGCAGACTTTTTATATTTTGACTACAAAGGTGAAGGGGCTTTGCTTACGTAAGGAACGTGTCATTTGCCCCCCTCCCTTTACATGCACCTAGAGTTGTTGGATAATAAATATTTTATGTCTACTAAGGAATAAACACCATAGTTTCTGGAATGTCGTATGATATTGGGTAAAAAACAAGACTATTCCTTACTCGGAACCTTTAATTGCTAAAAAGAAATTCTCGAAACAGTTTACTAACGCACGGACAACAGAAACACAGAATTTGTTTATATAAAGCGCAGAATCAGTTGCATAGCGTCATCACCCCAGAATTCCATTATTTGTGATTTTTTATGTTGGTGTCTGATTTGTAGTATCAGACTTTACTGGATGTAGCTGAGGTGCAACAGATTTATAACTTTATTTTGGAAGTTGGTCAATGCAATAAGGGTTCTGACCGTAACATGCCACGTCATCCGTGACACGCTCCGGACTTTGGTTTTAACTCTTGCAACAAAAAATCTTTATTGCCATCTGTCACCTGCGTGATAGGGGAAGTGCGACTTAATATGACAAAACTGTAATTTGAGCCTATCCGGATATGAATTCGGAAATCCGACATGGAAGAGGGTTAAATATGTTACGGACATATACTTTTATACATAACTCGGATTTATTGTTCAGTCGTGCCAAAATAAATCCTTGAACATGAGCAAGAGCATGAGCATTCTTACAAAAATGTTTTATCAAAATCTTTTAGATCTATATGGACATTTTTAATTATCACCCCCTACAAAAAAAAAAAAAAAATTGCCAGGGAGTGGATGTAATCACTTCCGCGGTAACTTGTTCATCATTTATTGGTGATGATATAGCCTACGTGTAGTTCATCGTTTTCAGGTTTGGGTAATTTAAAGTTCGATATAGGCCTACATGTATGAGTAATGTACAAATATTAGTCACGACCCTGTGCTTCGTTTAAATACATACAGATCGAAAGGTTAACATACTTAATTTAGTTAATGATGAAGAAGATAAAAGTCATTAAAATCCATAATAAGTCCAACGTCTCAAACTTTACTATGTCTGTAGGATTTCAATCGTGTCAAATTAACAAAAAAATGTTGGACAAAGAAAATCAAGAGGGAATATCACGGAGAACAGAAACGGGGTATCCATATGAAAAAATGCTAACATTTGACCTATAGAAATGCTACTTTATATAAAATAATTCAGTGACAATTTCTTGTTCTTCACCAAATCACAATGAAAGTGAAGAATTTCAGCCTTCAAAACAGACTTTGTCGTTAAATGTCGGGAAAGGAGAACAAGTTCTATTGTATGCGTGTAATTTAATTTCTCTGCCTTTATAACAAGAATTTTATGTCGATAGCCAGAAGTATTGATTTACGTCTAATATCCAATGTCACGCAACTTTTGTTGCTATTTCGTGACACGAAATAAGATCATCTCTAAAATATCTTTTGTTGGAAATCCTTGTTTACGTAAAATTGTAAGCTTGTGTGACAGAAAGTACATAGGTAAGTTATACATAAGTGGGCCTAATATAGATATGCATGATTAAATATTACTCGTGTGAATAAACGGGGTACATAAGGCGTGTTGATCACGTTCCGTCAACTGTCGCTCAGTCGGTATCTCCCGTATGATTCCGTCATCTTCGACAAACCTCGATTGTAAATAGATCTGCTCCTAACTTTTATACGCCTGGTGGTCTGTTACCTAGAAGAATTTGCCACTTTTAACAATTTACTAAAAAAATCGCACTGGCCTATTGACAGTGGGAGTTTTCTTTTCAGTCGCTACATAATTCGTTTTTTTATACAATTTTAAACTGTAAATTAGATTGTACTGTTTCCTTGTGTTATAATTAGCCCGCTGTTCTCATTGTGAAATCCACAGCGATAATTTGTTGACGGGATACACAGGTTTACTATTCAGGTGTCCAAGAGTAACGAAGCGTTGCATACTCCGTATAGCCAATGAAGAAGGCGATGAGGGAAGAAGAACATGGTTTTATAAACAAATTTCGATAACTAGGTCGTAAATACTACGTGTTACATTGCCCTGTATCATATTTACACCTGAATTTACCCGAGGATTAAGCCCTTCTAGTGTTAATCGGGATTTTGATTCAGAAGTAAGTTTCCTCAAATATACGAATGCATGCATCAAGTAGCCTACGCCCATTGTTTCATGCCGAGTGATATTTTTATCTCAACTATATTTGGATTATTGAAACGTCTCATAGTATTTGTCTCCTAAATACTTTGATGCGGATTTTGTTTCTACAGTATGATATAAACGCTGACAAATAATTGTATAAAGCGTTCAAAAGTCACGATCTTGTGCCATACTTTATCAGCAATATGATATTCCCATGACTGCACCTGTTTCATACCTATTTGTTATTACGTCCATTAGATATAGATTCTGAGGATGAAATTGATTAGGCTTCATTATATTAGTTTCGTAAGTGTTGGCATATATCAAGTTTGGAATATAAAGATAAAGGTACCCCCCTTGTCAATCTCTTACACAGAGTTATCGGTCCTTGTGCTCTCGATGTAGTGCAAGGACCGATAACTCTTTGCAAGTGATTCCTGGTCCGACAGCATTAGCATCAGTGAGCCAGGATCCCAGGTTGGTCAATTTAGTCTAGCTAGTACATCTTTTCCATGTACCATCTCTTACACAGCGTTGTCGGTCCTTACACTCTAACAAACACTCTGTCAACGTCTCGAATTATGCCAGATTCTGACAAAATATATAAATCTTCTACAGATTTTGCTCTTTACTAGTATCGGTCTTTTTTGCATATGTTTTTTAGTGCTGTTTTGCACACAAAAATACTATTTGAAGTGAAAATACTTTTTAAAAATAGATATAAATATAGGGACTATATTTTTGCGAAACGTTTCCTTACTCTGTGTTATTTGGTTTTGTATACATTAGTTGGTCTACATGATCCTGTGTTTTGAGAATGCATTTTAGACGTTGACAGAGATTGTTGAGGAGCGCAAGGACAGACAACCTTGTGTAAGAGATTGCCCGTAAAGGCCGTATGTCTGTAACTGTGCATCCTGCTGTTTTATTATAAATGAGTGCAAATATTCTGTCAAGTGATGCTCCTATTTTATTATTAATTTATTACAAGTCATTCGTCACATAGTTCGTGGAAAGTGAATGACTTTTTGTAAGGAATGCACATACCAGGGCGTAATTTGCATAATTACGTGGCAACCGCCAGATAAAATATACATTTCATACGCGCAATCTACGGGCTTTGTTCTATCGAGTTTCACAAAACTTAACCCCCCCTCTTAGAAACCGACTGCAGTGGTTTAGTGGTTGAGCCGTTCACGGTTCGACCACAGGAACCCGGAATTCTGTCCATATATTGATATACAATAGCCCCCCACGTTTTTGCAAAGATAGGCATAGGTGTTGAAAATTGGGGCTTAGCCCCCAGACGTTTCTGGCGTGTGTATGTTTTAATTTGGTTTAGCCCCACCCCCACTTTCAATTTGCTTCCGACGCCTATGCAAGTCATTTATATAGCCTACCATCTGTAATGAGGGGAGATGAAAGAAAAACAATCGAGTGCAATGTGTTTTCGAGCCACGACCGTCTCCGGCTGTAGTTGGTCGTTTACACATTTTCACCAAACGAACGATTGGTAAAACTTTTCGTTTTTGACTGAGCTTGACATACATGTTGTATCTGGACTTCATACTGGGTTTACTTGTGGTCTAGCGGAAACAGGAGGCTCACGGTGCGCAGACCCAAAAGAAAAAAAAAGAAATAAAAATTACCTTAAATTAATCATATTCCGTAGTATAAAAACAACAAACAAATGAAACGAAACAAGACGGTGAATTTTTATATTTCGTTAATTTGAGACATATACATGTAGATCTAGTACAATTTATGACATTCGACAAATTTCTAATCCGTTTATCTCGATCAGTTCCTGAAATAAATTAAAAATCTAGTAGGAACTACTGAAAGTACTCTTACGAGTTGATGGTAATCGCTAACTTTTAGGAGGTACAATACATTAACTTACAGTATACGTTAAAAATATATATTGTGTTGTGTTTAGATGTTGTAGGTTAATTTCAGTAAAGGCTACCAGCCTTTTTACAGAAAAAATAGTTCTTGCCAGTGTTCCTAAACACAAATCATACTTCTTCATTACAAAATACTCAATGCAATTTCTATCGCCTGTCTGAAAATCTTGAACATATGCATAAAAAATGATATCAATTTGCCATTAGATTTATTATGCTGCTGTTACACTAGACTACACGGATATCAATTTCCCATGTAACTGTATCGTATCCTTGCTTCGCCTCAGAAGCTGCACCTTTGTCATAATTATCATTTACAATCTCAAGCTGGGTGTCCAAGCATAGCCACGTGTTAGTGTAAGTAACACAAAACTTTTTCCCGAACTGCCGCGCGGTGTTTTTGTATCTGGAACGACACAGCTCCAAAGTCCGATGAAGACTTTGATTTTACAATGGAGTGCCAACATAATGGAATGATTCGAAAACTTTACAGATTCTGCAATTTCTGACAGTATCTAAATATTCTCGAATCATAATGGTATAACGCAAAATTATAATTGTCATTATAAGATGTAAACTATACATTATCACAGACGAGGACCCTATTTATAGATCAACATGCAGTGACGTATATTCCATATAGGCTAATAGACTATATCCTACACATAAAATCAGCCCCCCTCACGCACTTATCCCCTTTTGGCGGTTCGCGCCTCGAATGAAGCCCGTGGCTTCACTCTAGACTACACATTATATATCTTAATACGCCGCTGATATAGGATCATATCGGGTCAAAGCAAAATAAAAACAACAGCGCAAAATGCTTCTGTTTACATTTACAAAACGAGACTGAATTGCACGTAAAAATAAATGAATCAAATCTTGTCTGCGAATAACACAAAAACATTTAATGTTACTACACTTTGATAATTTAGAAATATTTGTCATTCTGGTATACATGTAGACAAATCAATATCGATACCAAAGTAATAACCACCAGGAGGCACAACAGACAGTATATAATACTATGTACTAATCTGGTGAGCATTGGACAAACACGGACTTCTGAACATGTTTGTGGGATCAGGTGCCATGGAGGAGTAAGTATCCTCGTCGACCGGTCACGTGCAACATATTAGTCTTTAGATACCCTTTCTTGAATGCAATTTGTACCTAAATGTATAAAATTGCAATGCTATTGGAAACACAAAAATCGCAGACACCAAAATATAAATCTTCAAGATATATCTAGGATACAATAAACGAATCTGGTGAATATTTGACAAACGCCGACCTCTGGATTGTTTGTTTGTTTATTGTTGTTTAACGTCCCACTCAAGAATATTTCACTCATATGGAGACGTCACCAAATGCCGGTGAAGGGCTTCAAATTTTGGCCTATGCTCGGCACTTACGGCCATTGAGCAGTGAGGGTTCTTTAACGTGCCGACACATACTGTGACACGGGACCTCCAGTTTTTACTGTCTCATCCGAAAGACAAGAAACTAACCTGTCGCCGGTGAGACTCGAACTCACGACCTCACGATCCAGAGTCGAGCGCGCTACCGACTGAGCCAGGCCGGCTCGCGGACCTCTGGAATTCCAGACGTGGAGAATTGGTGCCATGGAGGAGTAAGCAAGTGGTTTGCTATGTCAAAACCCACCCATTCTATAAAGACATATCATTGCTTTTAAATTGATTGCATTCAAATACTGAAGATTCATAACAAATCTGAACATATCACATGTCAAAGTGATTACATATTTCTAAATACATTTATGTTAGTTTTGATTGTCTTTCATTACTTGGAAACTAGATGATTTATTCGTTAAACTTTACAATCTAGTGTAGTTATATGAACATTGATGTTAATTTAGGCTATACGTTCAGTTAAATTTATTTATTATTGTCCGTTTATAGCTTGTTGCAGTTTTCTCTGCATTCCTTTTTAGACCTCGGATCAAAGAGTGTTAAAATCCTTTTTGGCTTTTAAATATGCAATAAGATCCGAAGCCCACCGGAAATGTTATCAAAAGAACGTTTCCTTTCAAATTCCAATGAATATTCAATTGTGTACCCTGGAAAGTGACGTACAATGTATTGCAGTTTCTCCAATCCCCTTATTGTTAAAACAGTTATAACGACAACAAAGAACGAATACCGAAGAATGTCTTTAGTCATTTCGTTTGTTTGCTTATAAGCCGAAAGAACAATTTTGGATTTGATCAACTTATATTATGTAAACAAAGGCAATTTACATTTATCAGACGTTGTTCCTATGCAATCTTTTTTCACTAAGAGTACGCTCCAATGAGTTACGAGTTGCAAATCTGTAGGAAAGAAAAAAAAATCGCGTCCCGTTGATAATTATCCGATTTTGCTTTGAAGATTAGATATATGTTAATAGGACGTTTATATAAGATATGCTAATGGAATGCTTATGTAGCACTGCGTGAGACCGCTGGAGTCCCTGTAACTTTACAGACATGTAAAGTCGTCAGCAAAAGGCGAATTTTAGCATCTAAAACCAAAACTGCAAATCGATACCAGTTTGTATCAAGTGTAATGAAGCTGGAATTCTGTACACATCTTAAGTTGATTGAAAACTGCCAGCAGATCTACCGATTTTTCTATACGCAATGAATATCTGATGTCTTATATTTTCTCTTATGTTATTTATTACTAGCTTTTCATTGATTTTTTCGGGTTTGCGAACAGGAATTTTACGCCGGACAATTGGTTATCATGTAAGTATTAAGTCGACCATGATGGAAAATAATCTTTTGCGTAATCTCGCGAACAGGTAGGTATATACCCAAACTGTATGCTTTCTGATTTAATTATCGTTTTCACCGGGTATTTATTTTTATAGATAAACCTATCTTATTGAGTGAGAGTACAGCTAAACAAAGGCCCTGTTTACTTTAAAATGACACGTGTAGATACTGGTATACCTGAATATATAACCCCGGTGTATATATTAAGACTACACAATCTATAACGTTACATCAAGTTCACCTGTTTTAAAGCCTTATTAAATTACATCACTGTCGGCGGAAAATATGTTTAATGTTATGTATCTTCTAGTATTTTGTATGGTTAAATCTTTAACACAAAATAATGATTCAACGTAACGGAAGCATAACCTACTGTAAGGGATATTTCTGAAACTGTAATATATTTAATGGTCTGCCTATGTGAAAATATAGTTTTACCGGGTTAAAATTCGTAATGAGACCATCGATTTTACAATTGAACGCCCTACTAGTTTTAGGGTTGCTGTGTGGGTAGCCAATGCAGTCTCTATCCATTTTCGTATCGCTTCATTAATTAATGTTGGCTACAAATTCTCTAAATTTATACATGTGCTGATACACTTATTTCTGATTCAAAATAAGCAAAATTGGCAATAAATAAAATTCTTCCAGAACTTGTTATAACTACAGATGACTTAAGTTCTGTAATTTGTTTTGCAATGATAAATAAAATGTATTTTTCTTTCTAGAACCTAACACTTTAACCTGTTAATGAAATGAGACCCCACTCTTCAGTAGGATGCAAAGAAAAGATTGTCGTCAGAGGATCGTGTACAAGTACAAGTGATGTTAGTAAAACATGGCATGCAAATATGTATCACGATTTCCCCTTAATTATTTAATCTCCTCATTTGCAATTCATATATAACGTTATCTTCTGCATACACCTACATCTGCTTTTAGAATCGATTAATAGGGTCAGGGAGAGAACAGCATTTTTGCCAAAAATTAGGATTAGTTAAATAAATCAAGTTTTATATCTTTCTTTGAGAGCGTTTTATGCGTTTTTTTTACACTATTCGGAGACGTCACAATGTACATTCCATCACAACCCGTGGTACGCATCGCGTCTATACTCAATATTCACATAGGCTATAAAATGACAGGTCTGACAATCGAAACGAATGGCTATTATGGCTTTGAAAATGACAAGTATTCGGCTGTGTGTTTACCGAACAGCCCCGATCGCCAAGATATATATGTTTTTAAGTATCTCTCTTTTTATCAGTTGACGATATGGCACTCGATTATATATCATAAACGCGGGAAATGTTTTGATCAAGATTTAGAGGCATTACTGACCTAATCATGATCTATTTCTCGACTTTATTAATATACACTATTATATATACTTTTGTCGAGTTCGTATAATGAACATAATGTGCCGTAATTGCTGATGAATTCAAGGAGAAATTGGGTCAAGTATTTCAGTTTCTGTTATCCAGGGAAAAGATTTAACTTCAACAACACTACTCTATCAAGTGTACAATTATTAAAAAGAACTGTTATTGACCAGTTAATGTTTGTATATGCCCGTAGCTAGCAGCGCTCGTCAAGTTTATCCGTTAAATGCGGAAACGCGAGTAAAACATAATACTTAACAATAGGCAACTATTTAAGTGTCTGAACGGATGTCTTGTTTCAGCGATGAATTAACCAACCATCTTTAACAGCTTATGTTAGATTTTATTTTCATATTTATGGGTAGCCCGATACATGTCTTAATATATAAAATTGTAGGTACCCAAGATCTAGAGGGTCGCGTGTTAATCTGACAAGTGTGTAGGTCTAAAACAAAATATTTTCCCTCCTGCTGATAAGTATTTATTTATTTTCATAATCATATAATATCGAAAACTATAGTATATTCAAGAGATGTATGTGATTTGTATCAATGTTGTTTTTTGTGTGTGTGTTTTAGAGGTGTACCGGTGTGGAGAGCCTGCCAGAAAATGATGCTGCAACATTAATTCCAAGGTACAAATACCACGGTATACATACGTATTAATCGCTATTATCATCATAAATCATCCTTTCAATTGACAAAATAGAATCCATTACATGTTCTTCCCCAATGGAGACGCATAAGGTAAAAATCTGTTTAAAAAGTTCAAGACAGTCTAAATTCTTTTAAATAAAAATCTCAGATACACAAGTTTCGATCGTTCCGAGGTTCAAGAGACAATATACAAACCTGGGGAACTTTGGACAAACAAGGATCACTGGGAATCCAGAAGAGGGATCAGGTGTCATGGAGGACTAAGCACCCACTGTTGACCGGTCACACCTGCCTTGAGTCAACAGTCAAATTCAAATGAAATAATTGAGGGACAAATCTTCTCCACAACCATTAACGACAGTTCAACAGCGCTATGGAACAGGTAATTCCAGATTTTATTTCATTTAGATAACCCCATGCTGAAAATGTCGGATTAACGTATCATATTTTCGCTAGTCAACATAACTTTGTTCCTCAAGTAAATATTTGAAACAAAATATATTTTGTCAACTACTTATCAATACGTGAATGTGTACATTTAAAATGATAACCACTGAGTCAACACTATTTCATTCAAAAAATATCGTTTATTGTACACTTTTAAAATGCACATGCGTGTTTTGTTGCAAAAGTCCTATAGAAAACGTTTTTATATCTTAAAAACAAAAGCCATATCAGTTAAAGCATACTCTGATTTCAAATTTAATTTCTCTACAAGGTCCCATATGTCACCTGCAATTTACGTTTTGTTGATTGTATCATTGTTTTTTTCACTTATCTATAGATTTGTTTATAGTTCACGAATTTATAAACCCAATATGTGTTAAGAGGCATATATTATGCTTATACATCATGTATCTTTCAAAACCCCGATTCAAGAAACAACCGAATTTCTTCCCGTTCACGTTTTTTGTGTTGACAGGCGTTCTACATAAATCTGTCATCGCATGTGTATTTCGTTGAAACAACGGTGTGATGTTTAACTGTTCATGGTCACTCGTCAAAAGGATCGAAGCAGCGTATTCTCGTAATGACTAGTTAGACGGGAAGTACTTAAATACACTGCACTCCTGTGTTTGTATAAGCACTATTGTCATTATTTACTGACGCATATCCATATTTCATCAACTGCATCTTCTCTCATAAAGCACTGCTTGTTACACGTGGTCTGAAATCTACATAGTTCGGAAAAAGCCCATCTGAATTTTCTTGCGGGACAGCAATCGGAGCACCTTCTCGTGATGTTCGAAATCTATCGGGTTGAAACGGTAAATACATAACAAACTGACGTCCGGAATTATCAACAGTAAAACCTGCATAAGGAATATAAAGGGGTAGATATGGATAAACCAGGCGTCTAGTTTGTCTGTCAAATGGTACCAAAATGTTCATTTCCCTGTTTGGAAGTGAAAACGGCACATAAGCTGGTGTCCCTCTTGAATTCCTTATATAAATAGGACTGACCCCTGCAGGTAAATCACTGATTCTTCTTGGTATTGGCTCCATTGACGGGTCCGACGTACGTGCAAGGGGTGGAATATTTGGGTGGTGGCGATCTAGGAGTTGTTTCAAGAAATCATGCCAAGAATCCCTTCCAAAATCGTTTATTGTGACTTTGGGAAACCCTGGAAACGCGGATTCAAATGCTAATGGTGCCGAGGAACTATTTGATGACTGGTCGAGAAAACTACCCCCGTTTACTGTGTTTGGTATCGGGTTGTTATTTACTCCGGCAGAGTTTGTGTTCCATTGCTGGGTGATGTCAGCAAAATTGCGTATGTCATTACTTTGAAATGGCGCATTATTTCCAAAAGAGTTCGGGTTGGGCAGATTATTTGAAAATGTGGGAGGTGCGTTCCAGTCTCCAAATATATTGTTTGTTTGAAATGGTGACTGCAAACCCCCTTGGTTGATGTTATTATTTGCTCGAAGCACTCCGGGATCACGTCCTAGTACAGGATCTCTTGTATCAATTGTCCCTGTATTTGATGCTGCAGCAAAACTGGAAAAATCAGAACGGGAACGTGTGTCCAAACGAGGCGCCATTCCAGCTGAAGGTATATTTTGTACCGGAAGTACGGGTCCGAACTGTGGTGTTCTTATCCCAGATCCAAGCGGCATATTTGGGAATGGGTTTGGAACTCCAAGCATACTTCTGGGTCTCTCAAAATTAGGTTGGGTTGGATTTCTTGGTATGTTATTTCCGAAGTTTTGGGGAGACCCAAGAAAAGCAGGTGACCCAGGAAACCGCCATGTGTTCGATGTTGGTGGGGTTGCAATGAAGTCTCTCTGTGATGCAAATGGCGGTGGTGTCTGACTCCAACTTTGTGTTACAGTGTGTAAAATGACAAATAATGTTTTAGTCAAAAGCATGGACTTTCTACCCGTCATTGCCACCGAACAGTGCGCTGGAAATAAACAATGTGGACTATGATAGAACAATTAAGTATATATCAAATTGATATGTTAATTCATACTATAAGTTGTTTAACTTTATACATTTAGAACAACAACAGCTACATATATAATAATAATAATAATAATAATAATAATAATAAAATAATAATAATAATAATAATAATAATAATAATTTTAATGATTATAATAAGAGAAAGAATAGATTAATATACATGAAATCATGCATTAATCATTATTTTGATTTGCATAATTAAATCACACATTTCCTTGTTTACTTCTTAATTTATCAATTTTATTTATATTTAACGATTATTTTATGATAAATGATATACCCATGTTTTGCAGAGAACGCTAAATGAAATTGATATTTATTCTTTGTCGAGTTTAATAAATGAAATTGATACCACAAGAGAAGTACGAGTCACCCGTGAATTTACTTTTATTTCCAGCGATTAAATTGCATTTACAATGCCATGACAAATTAAAGAAGAAAAAATACATATCAAACTATAGGGAAATGTATATTTGGATAATCTGTTGTGGTTGATTTTTATCAGGTGAGAAAACTTTACATACCTGTATGTCATTTTTAAAGTATATATTGATATACATGTACCTGTTTTGTTCGAATTTATTCTTAATCCATTAACAGTTTGTTATTCTATTTCTGTCTCAAATATTATGCTCAATCTCTAAAATACTGTATATTTTTCTTAATTTCACGGAGAGAAAATTTTGAAAGGATCTTATCACGGGTATTAAATTTCGCGCAATACCGTTTCCAAAAACAGAGGTGTAATGGGAGTTGAAGTAAAGCTTGTACACATTTTGTGATCGTGAATATGATGTCTGGTTATATATTAATCCATTTTGATAGGAAATAACTTTTTAAAAATTTTTATTGTTAAAGCTTTCTTTTACTTCATACGTATAAGGAATTATATTCACGGGTATCTAATTTTGCGGTATTTTCTTTGACCGCGAATATAGCGTTATTAAATTCACCCCTAATAAAAGCAAAAAATACAGTATTAGAATCGTAAATATCGCTGCACGAACAAATGAACTGTTGATAACACACTAATATGTTATGGGAAAATAGGTCAGAAATGTAAGTAAAAATACGCTGGACATGAGGTTTCTTTGTTTTGATATTCAATACAGAGAGTCGGTGCTTAAAATATGAAAAGTGCAATGTCTTCTTTTTGAACGGTGTTCAGAAAACATTAATTTGAAATCAAACTGAGAGATAAGTTACATGCAAGTTACATGTTCAACTTTAAAGGTCATTTGCAGAGTAAATAAGGAATGCAAACATGATTAACACGATGAAATAAATTATCATAACTTTTACTAACGTTCAGCAATCTAGTGTTGGGATTGAACTATAAACTTTGCAAAATAACACAAAAACATGGAATATTCAATAGTGAAATAGAAATATGATAAATGCTTTACCTTCAGCCTCCCGTTGTGTCCTGACAATACACACTGATTAAATGCATAGTAATGTCCAGTTTATTTCATATATAACATGTCCATGTCGTGATAATTATCACATAGATCAAGCACAATTATTGTCACGAATAAGTTACTCAATCAGATATGAAATCATTGTTTTATACGCCCTTTTGGGACGATGTGGGGACGAAGTGATATGTTTATTGCCTGTATGTGATTTTTCTTTCAAAAGACAATATAAAGATCCCGATTTATCGCATCCACATTGATTAATGACAATTAGCATTTTTTTACCTTTTGTATAACAAATAATTGTAAATTCTTACATAGGATATGAGGCATCCGCGGTGAATTATTGCTATGTTTGGGTTCACAAATGAACATAAGATATTTTTTATGAAGTGTTTCGTCTGTATGCGAGGTGCTGTGATTGTTCAGCATTTTGTAGAGCAACACTGTCTGAACTTGTGGAGTGGAAAACAAACAACTGTATGGTATATCACACGCTTATATTATTACATTTAATTGTTCTTGGGCATGTTATGATCATTTATTTATTTTATTTATTTCATTTATTTCAGGTGATTCAATGTAAAGTTCAGATGATTTAAATTATCCCCAGAATGTGGGATAGAGTCTATCTTATCATCGGAACGAAACGAAGTATAATGTAACGCAGACAAAAGAATGTCCTGTTTCAGGTATAAAAATACAAGTAATAACTGTCATTGTTGTTCCGTCTTATTAAGACATATATACTATTAAGATGTTTCGTTTTATATATATATATATATATATATATATATATATATATATATATATATATATATATATATATATATATATATATGTTATATATATATATATATAACATAATATAATTTAATGTTTTATGATATTTACTGTAATTTAATTATCCTTATTTTATTTATAGATGATTATTTTATTTTCCCTACATCTTTTGTTCCTAAATGCAGACGACCACTTCATTTTATCCTTAATGCACCTTTTGATAAATGATGCAATCTCGAAAAGACAGGAAGTTAGTCGAAACACATTAATATAGCCAACATCGAACGGTATGTATAAAAACTGAACCTTTAAAGCGGAAGGCTGTTAAAATCTGTTGAAAATATCATTTGAATGGCGACACCTTCTTTTCAAGATTATATATTTTAAAATTCAGAAAATATAATACTATTCAACATGTAAAAAGCATTTTTGAATTAAAACAAATAAAAATTTTGTAACTAAGCTCAGTGTTTGATAGTTTAATTTCTTGCTCTTATCGTTTACAACTGCTAGTGTTCATTTTATGTTTTGCTAGTGGGCACATTTTGGTAGATTCATTTATACTATTTCTATAACTACTATTAATACCACCAACCACTACAACATCACCACTACGACGACTACTAATACCACCATCGCCACCACTGCTAGTACTCTCACCAGCATTAGTACAACCACTGCTACAAGTACCATTACTTACACTACCACTGCACGACTACTACCATAATCACCACCAGTACTGCTAATACCACCGCCTACTCCATCCCTATAACAACCACTGCTGCTCCTACCATTAATTCCAGCCCTAAAACAACCACTGTTGCCACTACAACTAATACCATCACCTACCCCACCCCTACAACAACCACTTCTGCTATCAATAATACTATCGTTTACCCACCCCTACAACAACCACCGCTGTTACTACCATCATTACCACTTTAACCACCAACAGTATTATTACTATCACCACTACTGTACTACAACCTCTATTATTACTACCATCACTACTGTACTACTACCTCTATTATTACTACCACCACTGTTCGCCATGACAAATTCTAGTAGCACTTACACACCTCTGTTACGACATCTGATATTGAGATTCATCTAAAATGATCAACACACCAAAATTTGAAGCCATCCACCGGCATTTGGTGACGTCTCCATATGAGTGAAAGATTCTTGAATGGGACGTTAAACAACAACAAACAAAGAAAGATTGACCTATGGTCATAGGACTGAAAAGGAATTCGTCCGTGAATGTGTTTTTTTTCCGGAATTCTCAGATCGATTCAACAAAGTGAAGACTTTGGTTAAACTTCGCACTTCCACACTTACTCTCTGTCTGTCTCTCTCTGTCTGTCTGTCTGTCTGTCTGTCTCTGTCTGTCTGTCTCTATGTCTTTCTCTCTCTCTCTCTCTATATATATATTATGTATGTATACAATAACAATCATGTCAAGATAGTAACCAATCGATCACTGGCCTCGATTACCAACTTTGCTCGAGTAAAGGAAGCGGGGTCAGAATTTTTTGTAGATGCTAAACGCCGGTGAAATCAACGAACTGTCCTTACAATAAAAACTAATTTATACAAAATACATGTACTATTATTATCTCCGGACATCCATCAGGGGGCGCTGAAGTAATTACAGATTCTATATAACCAATATATTCATTGTCTTGCGTCATAATTATGTGTATTACATACATTAAAGACTACTGCAGACATACAAGACTCTTCTGTTCAGTGTATTGAGATGCATATCGGATACAGCAAGTATTACAAAGGTATCTTAATGAACCCACATGTTTTAAATTTTGATATCATATGTAATTCCAAAATCGGGTCAGTATATATTTCATTTTATATTTCATTGGGTATTTTCTTGGTAATCACTATTAAATGATAATGTTATTTAGAATAACCTACAAGGATGTAAAGATGTAGATGCAATTACTCCAGTCAATATATATTTCAAAAATGCTACGTGACGTATCGAGTCGTTCTGAAATTGTACGGTTTTAGGATGAATTCAATTTTAAGCTAATGATAATTAAAAAAAATATGAATGAAGCTGGTGATCAATCTAATGTTTGTAAGATAATTTGACGTTATTTTGATAATCAGTTTACCTATTTAGTGATATAGTTTTGTATCTCAGCATGTTCATCTAAGTTATCATATCTCATAAAAGTGTATAAATGTATCAAAGGGTCTCCGTGATCGAGTGGTTAGCACTTTGACATAAAAAGTACCTCAACACTTGTCAGCTCTAGTTCGAGTCGAACTGGAAATTTAGCTGATTTTGTGAGAAACCATTAAAACTGGCCGCAATCATCATACTGAGTGTAGATTAAAACAGGAACAAATGTTCAATTTAATTCAGCGGTCTCCGTTTGTGATGAAATATAACGTATTTCAACCATGTTTAGTAATTTTTGATTAGTTTTTAACTGTACTATATGTTCTTATCTTGTGTTAGTATATATATATATATATATATATATATATATATATATATATATATATATATATATATATATTGATATTGGCGGGACACTTGAGCGAGAAAAAAAGGACGTTTGAGCACCAAAGTATAGGACATTTGAGCGCCGAAATTTTAGGACATTGAGCGAAAATAAAAATAAGCATACGGCATTTGAGCGAAAGAATGAAGTACCTCTTTCATACTTCCAGAAATAATCTGTTACCCCTACTCACCAGGGGGAGGTGAAACAATGAACAGAGAAAATTTGCATAGCCAATGAATTATAGTAGAATTGACTGGTAAGTAGAGATCAACTAAGGCAAGAACTGGTCAAATTGCTCGGGTGTAAAATAAAATAAAATATATTTACTTAAAAAACTTACTCTTTAATCTTACATTTTAAAAATAATTTCTAAATTCATATAAAAAGTATCAAAGGTAAATTTATCTCAAACGTCCTATCGAAAATCCAGGTAAGGTTAATATTCCGGTCCTATGATGTCGGCGCTCAAATGTCCTATGTTGTCGGCGCGCAAATAACCCTATGTGCATTTTATATTTTCGCTCAAATATCCCATGTCCCTTAGACTTTAAATGTAATGATTTTACTCATCGCATGTTAATGTTTAGAAGTATTTAAAATTTAACATTTACATTAAACATTAAAAGTTTACTACTTATATTATAAGTTCACTTCTGTTAGTGAGAAAATGCGTTCTGGAATAGGTGTACATGTTTTGATTTTATTATTGGGTTTACCCATCCCGTTTTAATGTTTAAATTTGAGGGTAAGTATTTATTCAGTTTATGTAATTCATGTTAGTGCATATACTACAAACATATTATACCAAAGTCATAGGTTTACAAAAAAGGCCAAAAGAAATGCTGAAGAATCTTGTTACTGTTAATTAGACGTTATCAGTTGAGTTAGTGTATCAAATACATGTATACCTCCAAAAGTGGAGGAGATCTGAAACAAATCAAAATACTAACCTAAATGTATTGTCATAACCTTCTAACAGTAACCACTGTAACAAGATGATCGAGCTCTCAGTGACCGAATGCTTACAGAAATGTGCTTTAAACCATGAAGTATATCACCTCTAGTCTTGTCGAGTCCCGCTGGAACCTAAGCTCAGCCTGATTTTGTGAGAAAGTTTGCCCGTTTACCTGCAGAAGACTGACTATCTATTCCCAGGTGCATTGTAAACGGGTTCTCTATTCCGCCACCTTATGACTGAAAATTGTTAATAGTCTTGTTTGCGACTACTCTGTTTCACTAAGTCAAATGTTGAATTGCCTTTTCGTTGGCGGTTGTTGAGACGTCTGTACCAATTGTGACGAGGATACACTCCTCACGTGTTTCATTGGACTAGACTGTGGACTCACGGCGGGTGTGACCGGTCGACAGGGGATGCTTACTCCTCCATGGCACCTGATCCCACCTCTTGGTTTCCAGAGGTCCGTGTTTGTCCATTTTTACCGGATTTGTATCTATGTCCTGGACATCCTATTGATTTATACTTTGGTATCTGAGATTTTTATATTGATTGTGACATAAATCAACCTTCAAATTCAAAATCAAAACAAGATTAGAATTTAAATTTTTGAGGACATGAACATTTAAACAATAGTTCTATCTGTACGAAAAATCACTTAAGTATAAAATAAGTTGTACCGAAAAAAACAGTGTTAAAAAAAGTATTATTTCGACTTTTTTTTACTTTTACTACTTGTACTTGATATACAATAACAAATAAGAGCTATACACAGGCATAAAACATATCATATTCCTACATGTTTTGTGGAAATAGGGTCAGGTCCAGTGTGATATGCATATGCAAATAGAAAGGTTGAATTAATTGCAAGTGAATAATTGCCAAACTGGGTTTCACAAACAATTTTCACAAAATATATAGGAATTCAAGAATTTTTATGCCTGTGTATAGCTCTTATTTGTTATTGTTTATCAAGTACAGGTATTAAAAAAGAAATTGAAAAAAAAAACCACAACAACAACAACAACAGTTAATACCCCTTTCAGTGTGTCGTTACACACAAAATATTAATGACATCATATAACATTATTCAATTGTGGCATATGTGAATATTAATTACAAATCATTATGCATTGATTTAGCGTTTATATTTTGAAAAAACGAGAATGTTGATATTTGCTATATTCACGGTTCTGGTAAATCCGTGAATTTAAGAAACTGATTACGTTTATGATAAAATTGTTTTGATTTAATTTTCATGTTTCTCAAGATCTACGGACTAAAAAAACTCGAGCGAGCAAGTTGAGAGAAAAACAAGAAAATTACAACTCGTGAAATCAAACACTCGACAGGAAGTAAATCGGATGTATATTGCATATATAAAATAACCGTTTATAGGTGATGTATTTAACACCTGTTAATATGTTATGCATTTAACGGATTATCAATTCTATACGCTCCCCAGAAATGGCATGAACAACAGACGAAGTTACAACTGTTTATCAAAAACAATGACGATATGTAGATAGATAGATAAAATAAGATTTGACATGGGATTTTTGGTGTTTATTTCTTTCTATACATTGTACAACAGACATTTATATAAATTGAACAATACAAAACATCAAAAGCATCATTTGGAGATGTATAAGTTGAAGGTGTGTGGGCCTGTGAGCGTTATTGAAATTATATGCATTTCATCCAATGACGCTTCAATGGCATTTCAAAAAGTCCTACAAGTTGTTACATTATATTTTGCGTTTGATGTTTAAAGCAATCTAACAACACAGGCAGCACAAAGAATCCTCCTGTTCCAACTGAATAACTTCACGTGGTATTTCCGGGTCCTGTTTACAAATGAGCCGATTTTGATCATATAGTTTATAGTAAATCTCGAACAAACCGCCACAGTGCTGCTTTGCAATATATTACGATAAGAAATATTCATCCTTTCAGTTTTTCTTTGAAATATTAATGAGTATTGATATTCGGGTGATTCTTTTTTCAAGTGTTCTTCTATATCCATCCGTAAAATGAAAACGTGTATTTAGTTCTAAAACCGGCTGTAATGTCACACGACACATTCATATCCAACACGTTCTTTCACAAAATTTGCAATGTAATTACATTAGGAATTTCTCTTCAATAATGAATCCATTTTTTCGGCATGGTGTGTATTATTTGTACCTGTTAATGGAAACACATATGATTAAATGAAAGTTTAATAAATTGGACAGAAATAGTAGAACCACAATGTATATAGATGAATAAAAATATATGTAACCCAGTAGATAGTAGGCCTAATCATAAACGTCAAACGTTTTCCTGTATTGATCGCCGGTTGTTTTAAAGTATTTAAAGGATTTTAAAAAAAGTCCCCTCCCCTTAGAAAAATTAAATATGCAAAACACAAGGTATTAATTATAATTATTCCTCACCGTCTGAGCTTCTTTTCCTGCTCCCCCTGCATCTGGCGCTGGGTCCGGAGCTGGCTCCTCGATAACGGGCATATATGGTACGTAGTTTGCGAAATAATGTTCCTTGTGGATGACGGGGATTAACAAAGGTGCCCCCTCTTTTCCTGAGCGGTTTTTATCAGGCTGGAATGGGATATACGGAGAATATTTAGCATGTCCTTTCTTTGTTTCTACCACAAGTTTAACCCATGGAATGTAAATTGGATCATCCGGATAGTTTAGCCTTTTGGTTTCCCTATGAAACGGTACAAGAAGGGGCTGATCTGCATGTGGAAGTTTAAAAGGAACATATACTGAACCTTTTCCATTAGAACGAACAAATAGTGGAGCAGCCCCATATGGTAGTGCATAAATTTTGCCAGGATGAGGTTCAAATACTGATGAACCGTCTCTTGTAAGATCTGGAAATTTAGGATAACTTTTATCCATTAGCTCTTTTAGTTGACTGAACCAGCTGTCCTTTCCAAGATCATCCAATGTTATTGGTTTAAACCCAGGGAATAATGCATGGTACATGAGTTTCTTTGCAACGTTGGGCTTAAAGGCAGCAAATTCCTCTGGTGCTGCTTTCTCAACTGCGTCACCGCCGCCGCCGCCACCGCCGCCACCCTTACCAGAATCACCAGCAGCTTTGTCAGGGCCTCCTGATGCTTTATCTAAAACTTTAAACGCTCCGTCAATTTGTAGCTTGAATCCAGGATCGAAAAATATGTTGGGTACTTTCTTCACACCCATAGCTACATCTGCTTTCTCTGATGTTTCGATAGCATTAAACGCACCATCGATTTTTATTTTATATCCAGCATCAGATGCAATATCACGTGCACTTTGTACAGCGTTATCAAAATTTTCATTAGTGCCACTTTTCCCAAAATCTTTGTTACCACTAAATATATCTGCAACAGCTGAAGCAATGGATGATCCAGAATCTTTTCCAGACGAGCCGCCAAAATCGTGTGGTCCTGGACCCGGCACGAATCCCCCAAATCCTCCATGTGGTACATCAATGCCATGGAAACCACCAAAACCAGGACCCAATTTTGATGGACCAAATCCTGGAAAAACTACACCTGCGCCTGCTCCACCTTTAAACATACCACCAGGAAAACCGTCCAGACCATTAATTCCCATGTTAGAGTCATAAGAATTAATGAATTGACCTACATTACCACCACCTTTTCCTCCTGCTGCAAGCGGTCCTGCAACTGCAAGATAATCCCGTGGGTTAACAGCATCGAGTTTGTTCTGTGAAAGTGCCTGTGAAATGGTCGACGCCAAGATCAATACACTTGTGAACAAGTTCATCTTCTGGCTGTTGAAAAGAAAAACAAGTTTACACATATATTATTAACAATACCAAAGTTATTGTTTTACAAGAGCCCCAAAACAAATACTCAAGACTTCATCAGTTGAGCTAGAATTTAGTATAAATGTATACTTCCAAAAAGTTGGTATCATGCAAGACAAAATAATAATTCTAAATGTGTTGTCAGATTCGTATTAAGTGCCCTTTTACAGATCATTAGGTTAATTTTCGCGTAGGCTTATGTTTTACGAAATTTCTTAATGAAATAAACATAACACAGATTAATGCATAAAAAGAAAACTATTAACTCAATATTATTCTGTACAGCCTGAATGGGGAGCATTTAAAAAAATAATTGCAATTCATATTTCAGTAATTAGATATATTTTATGTTGGAGAAAAATATCAGAAATATTAGTAATTATGGATGTATGGTAATTTTATTTCAATATCCTGATTCTCGTAAATGATATTTCCAAGAATGTTCTGTTAGTCGTTAAATTTCGAAATTGGTGCATTCCATTTTACGTCAATTATCAACTTTAAAAGTGCAATCGCATTGCTGAGCTTCAAGAGAGAATTGATATCCCAATTCAGCTTTAATCTTTGAAAACCTTTTATTTGATGAAGAGGTTATTATCGAGAGGGGTTGTTAAATTCAAAAGCATAGATACCAAAGCATTAACTGCCAGGTGAGCCGAGAGACAACGAAGAAATAAGGTGAACATTGGACAAACACGGATCACCGGAAAATCCAGAGTTGATATCAGGTGTCATAGATGGGAAAACGTCCCCTGTCCACTGGTCACACTCGCCGTGAGTCCGTAGTAAAATTCAAATTACTTAAAACACGTATTTTCTTATTTCAACACTTTACTATTGCAGGCATGCAATGTTATTACTAAATAATTTCCATATCACTGTATGTGATTTGTTTCTTGTATGATAAATAAACATAAATATATGTGTGGAATTTATTTGCGTATTAGCGGTTTTCTGTTATTTACGAATCAGAATACATGTATCAGTTTTTATCACATCACAGTTCCATGTTACAATAAATGTTGCTAATAGTGCTAATTTCACAGCGTTGTTAAAGAATTTGAGTAAACATAAGAAATCGTAAAGATAACACCACCGATATCATTGAATAAGTACCCACTGAATGAAATTAACTTTGTAATCAGTTTCTCTTTTGTCATTAAATACGATCAAATTAAGCCATTCAGAAAAGTATTCTTGACTGCATTTTCATATTCATCAACTGATTCAAGGAGCGTAAAGTAAGATATTTTCATGTAATATTTTTACTTTTGAAAATAGAAATAGTTTTACTCCTAAAAAACGAAAAAAAAAAATACATGATGGATGGATGCAATCCGTAATGTGGAAATATTTTCGGAAATCTTTCCGTATTATCTTTTTTGCAAAAATTGCAGATAAGTTGGAAATACGGAAATATTTATAAGATGAAATTTAAATATAATTCAAAATAATTAACGAATCTGATGTCTATTTACGAGTGTAAAATATCTTACCAGTTTCTGTGGAGCAGGTTAACCTTCCTGCTACCTTGGGCTGCAGTTTGTGTGACCAAGAGTAAATTTGGTAGATCCATATAAATGATAATTTGCATTCGCTGGCATGGATATGACAAACTTGAAACATTTATTTTGTATCTAGGTGACAAGCAAACATTATGATCATAAAAAAGACAATAAACCGTAGATTAATGAACACATTGTTGGGGAACTGTGACGAATTTATATCATATATTTCGGTATTATGAATTATTCAGTTTATGGTAGCTTCCATTTCCCGACCTGTTTTACCTATGATAGAAATAAACATAACTTGGGACTAGGACACCTATATTACTGTAAACCTGCTTACTACAACGAAATGTTTTTTTTGCCGTTTTTCCGATCTAAGCACATACAGCCAAGCGTGATAAAAAATCAATTACATCACACTATGTGCAGAAATCGTAGATTAGTAGTCACGGACTCAAAATGACCAAGTCAAAAAGACAATGTATACAAAAATCAATCATACTAAAATGGACATACATGTTCTAAAGATTTTATCATTAATGTCACGTTAAAACATTTCGATATTATAAATACATCATATGTCCCAATCATTTACACATACTCTTCGTGACGTTATGTATACAACTGATTGATAACCGAAAACCATTCCATGCATCAGTACATTTTGCATTCCTGACGTAAAAATCCGCTAAATGTTTGAAATTCATGACCTATTGTGCCGATGTGACATTCTGATTGGTGAAATGATCGGTTTGAAATAATGTTTTACATCAACAACGACAAGAACAGCAGCAAACAACAACCACTAGAACTACCACTACAACTTTTATTGTTATTATTTTTATTATCTTTATCACTTCTTATAGTTTACAATCCTTACTAGAAAAGTTAGTAGGCAAACACAAAAAATGAACCAGGCTTGTTGGGCATGAATAATCTGGAAAAGAAACCAGGTGTCGGGGAACATCTTTGAAGTTTCCATAATTATGTCAATATACTGGTATGTGATTCGATTTTTTTTATGTAATAATGCAATCTGTAGTTAAGTTTATTAATTATATTTCTCCTAGTATTATATTGTCGGTTCAATGAAAAAAAAAAGTAGAATTCAAATCAACTGATATGTCGGAAACCATTTATGTAGAGACGGTTGTCATATCTATCATATATCCGAAAAATTGTTGTATATTCCATAAAACGTCAATAAAATAACGGAAGCAATAAAGCAACAAAAACGACGAGTGCAAACTGAAGTAAACTAAATACACTGACCAGTATACTGACCAGTGATACCACTACAAAGTACTGAAATAGACGACCGGAAATCCTGAACATGCAGATAAATATAGGTTTATTTACAGGATGTGCAGCTAATTGATATAGATCATGTAGCCTTTGCTGCCGGCCTTTGTGTCGTAAAAGTTGACGAATGTGTTATCTCAGGAATAGAGTCACGCATATATTAAAATGAAAGGAAATGGAAATCAAAGCTTTGATTAGCATCAGCCAGCAATTTGGAATGAAATAAACTAAGTTAAAAATTTTCTGATTCTACAGTATTATGAGAATTATTAAAATCATATAACATTTTTTTCAACCAGACAGCAAAACCTATCATCTATTCTCAGAGACTTTGATGAGGTAAACACTAAAATGATTAAATGCTGAAGCTCCATTCAAAGTATTGGCATCTGTTGTAGAATTACGTTCCTTGCATTTTAGTGCATGCAATAACAATTCTGGCGATATTCTGAGGTTCATTTCAGATTCAGACAGTATAAAATTAAATATGGATGTAAGAAACTGGTAGTACGATTAGCTAGGATTTGATTTAATCTTAAATATTATAGTCAGGAAGTAAACACACAAGCCTATTTTTTTTTATATAAAACTCAGTTTAACAACAGTTCGTGACAACCAGATGCTGATGGGATACTAAACCCCAGTGTGTAAATTATAATATATTTTGTCCAATTCTCATAAATCCGTAGGGTGGAGTAGCATTTTCATATAGGCGATTTACTCACCTTTCAATTAAGAAGGTTTTACAAGAAACGCGTTTATTTCAAACTGGACATCTTTAGGTATGGGGTGAAGTAGGAACAATTACTATAACCATTGTTATTTATTGTTACTGTGCTGCATTACCTAAACTTTAAACTCGTCCAGGTCTTGTAAAGGTTCACGAAACTACATCCCGCTTCGTTATATGAAGTTGACTATATAACATTGTAATATACTATATTTTGAGTGGGAGAGATGTTCTTTTGTTTTTGTTAGTATTCTGTTATCATCAAACACTGTATATGACAAATATGCCCCGCGTACAATCATTCCATACATAACTGCCTATTGTAACCACACAAGATCAACAATTCAACATCATACAAACATTGCAGTGGTTTGAATTATCACATTACATATATATAAACATTAAGCACTATGCCTGGTACGTTAATGTACTGATTGAATTTTTATTGGCGTTCCTATATGATCGTAACAACAGGTACCTTAGATCTTAAAACTGTTATGACTGGTCAACAGAGAAAATGACGTATGACCGTGACAGGTGTCCAAATTGTTGAAACGCATTTCATGAAAATAAATAAGAAGTTAACGTTAGCTAAAATGCACATGTTAGTCAACCATGTCAACAATTAAATTCAGAGCATCTAATCCCCCCAAGGTCAATATTTCATATAAAAAATTATGAATCGCATTTTCGCTGGTACTATCATGTCTTTAAAAATGTTCCTGGTGGATCAGTGGACAAATTCTGGTAAATTTTAATCAACAAATGCTTACCATAAGATATACATGTTACTGATATTTCGGTTGAGATAGGTTAAACAGTGATAAAAGCAGTCTTCATTCTTTAGTAGAAAAAGGTTCTATATATGGTTTGAATTTAAATTTTGAATGTTGTTTTACGCCAGACTCAACAATTTTTCAGTTATACGGCGGCGTCCAATTTTAAATGGTGGAAGAGAGAACCTGTTTACAATGTATCCCGGAAGAGACCACAAACCTTCAACAAGTAAACTAGCAAATCTTCAAAAAATTCTCTAAAATAACTTATGTTTCAGTGGGGCTCGAATCTGTGCGGACAAGAAGTCAGGGTTCAAAGCTGTAACCACTCGGCCTTGGAGACCCTTATCTATACATGGTAAGAGTGCTGCTGACATGGTTTTAAAATTCAAAACTTTCAATCATTACATGCATCTGTAAAAGTAAATTGCAACCACTTTAAAAATAAAAGAATGCAATTTCACGATCAGTATTTTGGTTGATAAAATTTTAGGCAATATTAGAAATTGGCTTTAACTTGAGAAACATAAATGTGTATATGAATAAACACTCTAATTGATATTCAAATATGATGTTTTTGAAATTATATGCCGTGATCAGAGTAAAAATAGAATGTTTATGAAGACGATAAAAACAAATTTCTGACCGTCTAAACTCATAAGCAAATGTCTAATGTAATAATAATGAATGACTTTAACTTTTCAAAGCGTGAATTCAGGGCAATATAACACACACATACACACATATATTTATATATATACACACACATACATATATATATATATATATATATACATATATATACACATGTATATATTTATATATATATATATATATATATATATATATATATATATGCGTATGTATCATCAGTCTGTACATATATGCATTCATTGCAATCCTCAAATTGAGTGTCAGGAAATAAAAAAGACGGTAACGGACCTGCTACATCTACTGTCACAAACACCGAGATATTTCTTGTGTATTCTGATTTGCAACACAATGTAGCTAGTCTCCCACACCCACTAAGCAAGTATCCTGTGGTTTTATGATATATTTTGTACTATTAATGACAATAAAAGTGTCTTAGTTGATTGCCTTCATACTATGAATGTGAGAGCAATACACCAAGATAAAAACACTAGATAAACTGGACTTAAACAGACCTTAATCGTTTTTATATACATCAATAGAAGCGTTATTGACCTATATAATTTAACAGCGTGTCAATACTGATTGGGAACTGAAATCAACATCAATTAGAATCGGTCACTTGAACGTTTGACAGAAAAAGGTGAAAATTAAAACGTGATTTTATACCACAGTGAACAATTTTAATATCATATCTGAATACCTCACTTCTAACCCGTATAACACCGGTTCGTCAGTGTCGGGTATAAAATGTCAATTAAAAGGGGCGACTTTCTAAAGAACACGAAAAGAAAAGGCAAATCTTTAAAATACCATATTCATTATTTTTGTGTTATACTTGTACTTATTTTTGATGAAATTACGCATGTCCCATGTTTTTCATTACATCAACCACCAGAAAAAATATCTCATGAGCGTAACGCCGTGAGTTCGACTTCCAGGATCGGAAAAAATCTTGGTCGTCTTTACAAATTTTGGAGTAAACATGATTCGTTTAGGCATTTGGTATTCTTGTGTACACTTTTGATTTTAGATCACTAGTATTTCATTTAATTTTGACCATGGACTCGCAGCGGACGGTCAACAGGGATGCTAACTCATTCAAAACATTTGGTCCCACATCCGTATATCCAAAGGTCCGTGTATGTCCAATATCAACCAGATTATTATATCTGTCTCCTGATCATCCTTATAATAGATACTTCCATAGTTGTAATTTTATAAAAAAAACCAGAAAAATTTAACATTTGCACTGGAGCTTTGTATTGTACAGACTTAATACTATGTAACTGATAAACATATTGTCGTCTTTCACTTGATAAAATCCAAGTGGCCGAAAATTTATTTGTGAAATTTGAGTGTTTTTCTGTTTTTTTTCGTAACCTGATACTTCCCTTCAGAGGACATTAAGTTTTATTGTAATTTTATAGCTTGCAATCCTGACCTGGGTCACACCAATGGCGAGCAAAGAATATAAAAATAACAGATACCAATCGATCAATCTTGGACAAACACAGACCTATGAAAATCCAGGGGTGGGATCAGGTACATGGAGGAGTAAGAATAACCTGTCGACCGTCTCAACAGCCACTAGTTCAAAAACGATCGAAATCAAAGACATACTTAGTCTTCCTTTACACTCGGCTAAGAATTTGAAGTCACAAGTCTTTGGATCCTATATTATATTACAATCCATGGCGTACCAAAGAACTCTAACTGCATAGATATGAGTCTATAGCATTGGTAAACATTTCTGGCATTACTTCTGATGTGATCTACAATGAGGTTACACCATTCTAGTTGGGATTTATATTTTATATTTTGAAATATTTTAATATATAATGATAAAAAGTCAATTTTGTTCATAGTTGTTTTGTTTTAATGACCAACACAAGTTTTCACAGGACAGACCCCCCGAGTAGGTTTAATTCATATACCAACACAAAAGATGAAAGTATGTGGCTGAATTAATACACTTTTATTTTTCTCTTTATGCAAGAACTGCAGATGAAATATACCGATGATCTTTAAAATATTTATGCTTTCTGTGTTTGCTGTCCAAATCCTGGGTAAGGTAGATTAAGTCCATCTTTAGCTTCAAAGAAAGTATAGGACAAAACAATCGATTCCACGTTCTCCATCCGAGGATCTTCCATGAAATCTGGATCTATGTAGAAAAAGACCGGCATATCGACCTGAAAAAAATTATAAACGTTAAATGATAAAAAGATATGCAATGTATAAGGCCTTAACTGACAAAGCTGTTTATGTCGGTATGTAGTGATAATTTCACTGGACATAAAATATAACCTATGACAGACAGGCAGTGTCGAGTGTACATAAATGCGACATTGTTGTCATCATGCTTTTCATGCAATTGCTTTCCGCTTTTTCTACTTATGTTTTACTTAATTATTACATAACAGAAAGAGCATCACTTAGAGTGTGTTTGATGTGTTTTCTCTACTTGGAATAAGAAATAAACAAGAGGCTCACAAGAGCCTGTATCGCTCACCTGCCTGTCAGTTAGAATAGGACCTGTACCTGCCAGAAACATGTTTTAAACAGGTCCATCCAAACCACCATTGTGACAAAGTAGTTCCAGAGAAAAAAAAATGAAAATGTGTTTTCACATAAGGTCCAGTGTTACATTATATTCCCGGCAGCCATCTTGGATGAGATGTGAACCTGAAAAACACATTTTATACAGGGGACCACCCAGAGACTATTTGGTTTCCATTGGGATAGCAGTTCCAGAGAAAAAGATCTGTAAATGTGTTTCCCCATAGGGCCCAATGTTAAATTATGTTCCTTGCTGGCGGTCAATCCTGAAAGCCACCTTTTTACAGGGACCACCCAAAGACTGTTGTGACCAAGTTAAATTCCAATTGGCTCAGTAGTTTCAGGGGAAAAGATCTTTGAAATGTTAATCTATATTTCCTGCTGGCGGCCATCTTGGATGAGGTGCGAACCTGTGACCAAGTCTGGTTCCAATTGGCTCAATAATTTCAGAGGAGATCTATGAATAAAAGTTTACGCCGGACGGACGGACGCCGGACTACGAATGCAAAGTTTTGGCAAAAGCTCATCCTGACTTTAGCTTGGTGAGCTGAAAATGACAATGACTGTGATGATATTTTAATAACAGACTAATTTTATTTTAATTTGGACGGATTAATGTTCAAGTAGATAATTAGCAAAGGGTAAGTATGAACAAGTGTGTGTTGATGCATAAAAACATGATATATATATATATATATATATATATATATATATATATATATATATATATATATATATATATATATATATATATATATACATAAAGCACAAATACAAAAATAACAAGGCACCTACAAACTCACAATGCCCCGACTTGGGTTCGAACTCACGACCTACGACACTAATCGACTGGCTCCCATGAACGATGTCCTAACCACTTGGTCATCTACACATTCACAAAAATGAATCTTTCGATAGTAGTGGGTAGAGTTTCACCTCTTTCTCTAGGACCGAGTTCTCATGTTCAGAAATCTACTCACTACAATGGAAACATTCATTTTTGAGAGAGAGAGAGAGAGAGAGAGAGAGAGAGAGAGAGAGAGAGAGAGAGAGAGAGAGAGAGAGAGAGAGAGAGAGAGAGAGAGAGAGAGAGAGAGAGAGAGAGAGAGAGAGAGAGAGAGAGAGAGAGAGAGAGAATTGTGGTGTAAGGCACTATTAAAACAAACGAACGAATTTGTATCCAAATTTAAAATTCAAAGTTCATAGGCTTGGTCCATAGAACAAGTCTCAATAAGTGGCGCTACATCTATATCTGATAATTTCATGTGATTCAAAAGTTTAAACAGGGCAATAAAAAGCAAATAAATTGTCAACCTGTGATAAAGTAAATGTACAGACAGTATTGGTGATTTCTTTCATCGTCGTTTTATGTTGCTTTTAACTTCATTTTGCTTATTTTGTTGGCAGTGTCTTTAAATTTGTTACTTCTGTTTGAAGCTTTCCCGTGAGGTGTAAAAGCAATTTCAAGTGTCAATGGCGTGACCCCCATGTCAATTACTTCGATTTTATAATCTTTTCACCATATTGTTGTTAGAAGCTTTACATGATACCCAAAGGAAAAATGGTATAAACAGTCTATAAAATTTCAGATTTAAATGCTGATGGGTTTCGAATTGAAAACTCTTGGCATATTTGAACAACATAGAACTGCATCAATAATTCAAGATTTCGACAAAACATTTAACAATATCGAAATTCAAACATAGATAGTACTCTCCTGATAAATTCCCAGAGACGGCAAATCAATGTATTTTCAATTACGCTACATAATCAACGAGGAAGACTGACACAAATACTGAATTTCTTGAATGTAAGTTTCCCTAAATTGCATTGGTAAATGGTCTTGCAGATGTTTCGAGTGGCCGAGTGGTTAGAACATAGTGGTAAATGGTCTTGCAGATGTTTCGAGTGGCGAGTGGTTAGAACATAGTGGTAAATGGTCTTGCAGATGTTTCGAGTGGCCGTGTGGTTAGAACATAGTGGTAAATGGTCTTGCAGATGTTTCGAGTGGCCGAGTGGTTAGAACATAGTGGTAAATGGTCTTGCAGATGTTTCGAGTGGCCGAGTGGTTAGAACATAGTGGTAAATGGTCTTGCAGATGTTTCGAGTGCCCGAGTGGTTAGAACATAGTGCTTTGAACCATGAAGCCTCTCATTTCTAGTCAGTTCAGGTTCGAGTCCCACAGGAACGTGAGCTTTTTTTGTTAAGAGGTTTGCCAGTTTACTTGTGGAATGCCGGAGGTCTTTCCCGAGTTCTCTCCTCCACCAATAAAAACTGGCCGCCACAATATAACTGAAAAATTGTTGAGTGTGGCGTAAAACATTTCAAAATTCTAATTAATAATCAACGAGGAAGAAAAACTGACATAGAAACTGATGTTTCCTCAAAGCTGCATTTAGCAGTCGGCTTGCATTTGTGTCTATTTAAACACCCAACAGTAATTGTATAACAAGAGATTCTTGTGACAAGATTCTCGTGAAAATGCGATATATCTACCTGGTATAAAAATATGGTAGACATATATTTGTACTGTTTGAATATCATATTATTCCACAGGTCACTACATACCTAAACACTGATTTGGTTCTGACACAATATATTCAGAATCAAATTTCATAAAAAGCAACCAACTACCTTATATTTACTTAACAATGGAACACAGTTTTTACTGCAACTTTAAAGGAACATACCACATCTAACTTTGTTATCTAGAAACAGCAGACGTATTCAATCTACAAACTTATGGTGAATTTATCGCTTATAAAGTGGTTCTCGTATATAGATAGTTTTGGTAATCCTTTCATTTATTGCATCAAACTGGTTTGAAACTAGTTTTGTTTTTTTCTCATTTGTCACTAACAGTTTCAAAATAACTCAGAAAACCGTCCAAACTACCTCTGGAGGTGGTGTAAGTGGTTAACATGTAGTCCAAAGCATGCAAAAAATGGCGGCAAAGATGTAGCAGTAATGAGACAGGTGTATATATTGCTGTGACATTCTTGTTCTATTAATAAAACTTTGAAACTATGCTTCAGTACAGATTAGATAATGTTTCAGATATTGTTTTACACTGACATATACTGGTTTAATGCAAACCTGGCATTTACTGTATGACTTCGAACTTAACGAAATTAGTTTCAAATCATGTTAAAACCAGAAACAAAAACTGAAATCAGTTTTCTGTCACTAATTTGCCCTTAAGAGAGGATATAACCTCTAACAATAGTTAGAAGTATGGACATCTCGGTAATGCTTACTGTATGCGTGTACAATATACTTTGATGTCTAAGCCTTATTGGTCATATATCTGTCTTATATGTACAGTGCCTGCAGTAATAGTAATATCATATTAAAGACGGGATAAAATAAATTACATTTCTAATAACTATATGTATATCATTCAATAGTGTTATCCCGTAGGAAAAGGGGCATTTGTTTCTATCGATGAGGGTTATTCTCGACACCTTTTGATAGAAACTAGTGTCTGTGGATGATATCCTTAAATAGGGACATTGTACAATGTCATGCAACTGTAATTTAAAAATGACTCTTTCTTACTCTCTCCTGTTCGCTTAGGATTTAGGTTATACTATATCTTATTTCAGAGAGAGAGAGAGAGAGAGAGAGAGAGAGAGAGAGAGAGAGAGAGAGAGAGAGAGAGAGAGAGAGAGAGAGAGAGAGATATGTAAAGTCGCTGCATGTCTTTTTTACACAATCATATTTTTAAAGTTTTGATGGTTGGCCGAGTTATGTGTTTTATAAAGAATTTGCCACGAGATATCAGATCTCGCCTTCCTTATCGACATATTTTCATACAATCAGACTTAAATTGTCGTAATCTTTCGTGGCTTGTTTCTGCTTCCTGTTTGCACTTAAGTGTGATTATTTTCCTGTTGATGAAATTACAGCGGAGGGGAAGAAATTAACATAACAATCCCTGAAATGCATAGTTAATGGACCGGATCAACTACGAGCATGTAGTCCTCAAAATCAAATGAGGATGATCCAAAACTACTAGTGCTTTAAGCTTGGAAATATTCGCCCCCGGTTATTTTCGCCCTTTTACGGCAAAGAAAATGTTCACACCGTCTTTAATTTGCCCTAAATTACTATGGTGTCATGGATGGCATGTACGTCCTTGCTTCAATCATTTAGCGTGAAATGTATCTTTCATTTCAAAATCCCCCCTCTCATTTAAGAACTAAAATTGCGAAAATAAAACGACAGTGAAAATTGCTATGTATACAGTGCACTCACGTGTCTTTTTTCTATCATTCTGATCTCAAATGCTACCATTGACAAAATAAAATTATGTTCAAAAAGATCTCTATCATGTTCCAACTTTTTGGTAAACCCCCTGGTAAATAATAAAGTGGGAACACGATATCTATAGACAGACGGGCCATAGCAATATATCAACTCCCCACTCACCCCATCTTTGATCTAGTGGGGATCCAAATGCCAACGAGATTTTTGCAATTTATCTGTAAGAAAATATTGGTTCGACAGAAGGCGGCGTGGAGATTAAACAGACACCTGCATTTTGAAGACGTAAAGCAATATAACTAACTGAAAGATAAAGGGGCGTAAGGACAAACAATTATCTAAAGGTCCAAGTGTAATAAGATACTTAATCACTCAAGACACAGCTGAGCTGACCTATGTCAGTCATTAACGTGAAGACGAATCCATTTTCCTGGGGTGGACATATCAATTATGCATATATCGGAGTTTTGCTACAAATGTGGGAAAAATTGAAAAAATGAATTCTAATATTTGGGCAATCTTCATAAATCGGAGTGTCCCACTCATTTTTGTTTTAACAACGGGTAGCTTCAAATCAAATCAAAGTACTCTATTGAACCTGTTCATCCCTTGAGTCAAAGTAAGACCGGACTGTCAACTGAATGTGTAATAATGCCTACAGTTTTTCAGGGTGTTAATGAATTAGGTCCATGCCAAGTATTGATAAAGCCCAGAAAGTCTTGGTTGATAGCCTATACGTATTTGTATAAGTATTAGGAGGGATGTTTTTAATCTCACCTTTATCAACAGTTATCAATTTCTAGTAAAATGAAGTATACGAGACAGGTAAGCCAATCATAGATTATGAATCATTACTGAATGTTGATTATAATAAAAATTATCCAATGTTTTACAGCATCATGCCAAATTTGGTTAAAATCTAACAAATGAAACTAACTGACAGAATTTTGCAAATCAGCGATTTTCCACACTTGGGAATAGGGCCTTAGAATATTAGCACTCATTGAAATTGAAAAATCTATAAATACATAAAACTGTTCGAAAATACAAAGGTTCCTCAAATTCATTGTCATGTAACTTCAAATATTTGGGGATGTGACCTTATTCTGGCTTCCAGCGATAAGGTTGAAAATTCCAGTAAACAGACAGTCAAACATATGTATCTATACAATCCCAATCTTCAATCTACAGGGCATTAAGACAGGAGAAATTTGCACAGATTAAAAGGTAATTTGTGAGTCACAAAAATAGCAATTTATTCAGGTTTGTACCTGCACTTTGACACCCATTCCATTTTACACTGGCATATCAATCCTTTCAGTAAATTGCTACTTAACTACACTTCCTAATTGATGATTCTTCAGTTCATTAAGTGCAGACATTTGTAAATTATTACTGTAGAGGTAGGCCATTATGTTTTGGTGAAGATGAGTTTATCAGTTTATACAGTTAGTGGCTGTCCACAGGCACATATGAACATCATCACTTAATTTTCAGTTGACCTCCTAAACTGATGCTTTCTTTAACTGGTTTTGACCCAATCTGATTTCAGCATCACCTGATATAAAATTTTGACAATATTAAAAACTTAAAAATCTGATTCATCTATCCTGTTGGTGATAGAGACATCATTAAGAACTCATTTATATGATACTTATTTCTTATTGTATATCATTTATATGGCAGTTTGAATTATTGGCCTTTGAGCCCATGGTCATATGATCACAAAGTGATCGGAATCCTGTGTCCTGAAGAAGTGGGCAGGTTGGACAACCAGTATCTTACATGTACCACTGGGGTTGAGATTAATAGAACCTTTTATATATATATATATATATATATATATATATATATATATATATATATATATATATATATATATATATATATATATATATATATATATATATATATATATATATATATATATATATATAATCTTATAAGGGTGTGTTTCGTGGATAAGGAAATCTTCACATGAGTGGTAAAATTCTGATTGTCTAACCCAAGGGTTTCACAAGGATTGGACTTTTAGATCAGAACCAGAGGGATGAGATTTCTCTCTCCATTAAATGCACCCATATTTGATTATTTTTCTCCCATGATTCAAACACATGTCTATGCAAGTAAATAAAATTTGATGTAACTTTTAATGCACTGTTTTCATTCCATAGAAGTCCTATGTTATAAAATTATAATATTACATCATAGTGTGTGTAGCTTGTTTATACCCTAGGTTATAGACAGAGAAATTCTGACTTGGCAAAAAGGTACAAACATCTGTCCACGGTAGGATAATTCCCTGTCTCTGCATCACACAAGTGCCAAATTGTATTTATCCAATCATAGTGACACCTTGCAAACTATAACATCAATATTTATGTATTTCAGTAATTCACAGTAGAAAAAACAAATTTATAGATGTATCTAGTAACTGAAATTCCTTCAATGCAATACAGATTAAATGAGCAGAAGTTGCATGCTTAAATGAAAACATGAAATTTTAACTACACATAAATACATAAAATCTTAACATAAAGTATAAAGAGTTAAACTGGGTTGGACTGCTGATGGGCAACCAAATAAAGCAAGAGGCCTGGGTTGGACTGCTGATGGGAAACCAAATAAAGCAACAGGCTTGGGTTGGACTGCTGATGGGCAACCAAATAAAGCAAGAGGCCTGGGTTGGACTGCTGATGGGCAACCAAATAAAGCAAGAGGCCTGGGTTGGACTGCTGATGGGCAATCAAATATAGCAAGAGGACTGGGTTGGACTGCTGATGGGCATCCAAATAAAGCAAGAGGCCTGGGTTGGACTGCTGATGGGCAACCAAATATAGCAAGAGGCCTCGGTTGGACTGCTGATGGGCAATCAAATATAGCAAGAGGCCTTGGTTGGACTGCTGATGAGCAACCAAATAAAGCAACAGGCCTGGGTTGGACTGCTGATGGGCAACCAAGTAAAGCAAGAGGCCTGGGTTGGACTGCTGATGGGCAACCAAATAAAGCAAGAGGCCTGGGTTGGACTGCTGATGGGCATCCAAATATAGCATGATGCCTGGGTTGGACTGCTGATGGGCAACCAAATATAGCAAGAAGCCTGGGTTGGACTGCTGATGGGCAACCAAATATAGCAAGAGGCCTCGGTTGGACTGCTGATGGGCAACCAAATTCACATCAAAGCATAATGGGTGTTTTTACAAGGTTTGTTAATTTGTTCCATAACAACTGTTCTGTGCATGTGTGTGTGATTAAGAAAAATCACACCTCTTTGAATGTCATACATGACTCATGGCAGCCAATGGCATAAACGTTTGTATTTTTTGTAATTCACTGTGGGAAAATACCTGTGTATATATGTAACTTAAATTCCTTGAATGAAAGGTTTATATTAAAGTGTAACCCTGCATAACTGGCGTGATTTAAGGTGGAGGTCAAAATGTGAGCTGCACTTTTGTAGGATTTAAACACCTACCAATGCCAAATGAGATTACATGTAGTGTATATAACTATATAATCTTATCAAAATTATATCAAGGTTTTTGCAATTCTTTACATTATCTGTCTCTGTCTAGTGATTCACTGACATATTCATACATTTATGTTGTGTAATACACACACACACACACACACACACATTGCATGCAAACACATGCACATTGCACACACACATGAACATACACACATGCACATTGCACATACAAACATACACATGCACATACACACATGAACATACACACAAACACATGCACATACATTTGTACACACTTGAACATACACACACACACATTGCACATACACACATGAACATACACACACATTGCACATACACATGAACACACACACATTATCTGAATCTTGTTTTCTGTGGTAATATTATATTTTTTGTTACTAAATTTGACTTCACTAGGAAAAGGTTGGTACTTTTCAATCTCCTGATGTACTACTATATATATCAACACACTAAAATATGTTTCAATAATATGAATTCAGTCCAAACGAAAATGATTTCAGACAATCTGATTGCACTGTTGTGTGACAATGAATAAATAAACAGACAGAAATACATACAGGTGGTTTGTTTCTACTCAGGGAACATATTTATTTTCATAACATGCAATTGGATATCTTCTACAAGATTAAGATATTGGCGTCTATGACCAGTGGTTAGAGAGTAGCACTGGAACACTGTATAGCTGGAAATATATTCAGCCTGTCTTACGTTCATCCTAAAGCTTTATATATGAAGTCTCCTGGCTGACATGTATGTTCTTGCTTTAATTATTTACCCTATTTTAAATATGACCACTCATGCAACTAAGGGATGAAAATAACAAAAATTGATCTATAGCTAAAATATCCAGATGTACAGTTTGACAATCTCCTCTATAACCAGAAACTGTGTGTGAGACTTATCCTACACTGTGTAGCTTTAACATCTGGGGGAGGATGGGGAGGGCGAGTTTAAAGGGTTTGCCAGTGGTCTTGCATTTGGCAAAAGAACAGTCACTAACTTTTTTATGATGAGATCTCGGATATGACCAGGTACAGGGGTTTAAACAGGGAACCTTCCGCTTGCAAGGCAATTGACCAATACCCAATACACATGGCTGTCAATGTGAATTTTTTTCATGTCATTTACTTGTTGCGTTAAAATCAAGTAAATATTTGAAGAACTATTTAATTGTGATGTCTTAATGGAAAAGTCTGCCAAAAATTGCAGATGTCGGGTCATAAAAGGTCAATTACTCTAACAATAGAGTGACTTCAAGTGTTTTAACAAGGACTACCAGACTTAAAGTTCAAAGAAATTTAGCAAAATCACAATAGGAAATAATATCTGAATTTACATTTTGTTATGTGCAGAAATCATTGAGATATGAAATTCTGTTTGCAATGAAATGTTTCTTCTTGTTTCTTCTTGTTTCTTCTAAATTTAAAAAGCTACATGTATAAGAAATTAGATTATAAGATTTCTGTAATATTTTTCAAAACATTTTCTTGATTGTTGTAGCTACCATGTATGCTTCTAGGCCAAAATTTTAAAATATTTTGATCAATACATTGAAGATGAGGCATTCCTGCACACCAATACATGTCTTAACATGTGGCTTCAAGACCCCCTGCATGTATCAAAGCATCCAGGTCATTTTAAACTTGCTACACCACTGAACATTCATTCTTCAAAGATGTTTTATATCAAATAAAAAATGTTGAACTTAAGTAAATTTCCTGCTGAGTGCGAACACTTCATAAATTTGTAAACACTGAAACAAAAGGAACAGAAAAAACCTATAATGATGCTGGCATGATTATTATGGCCTAATAGTACGTAGTAAATATATTAATGATGATTGGAAATTATGGAATTACAGGAAACACTATCTCTTTGAACAAATGATATAGGTCATAATGAAATCAATAGACAATCAATTTCCTTGCTTCTTGCAATATGACAAAATAGGTTAATTATGGAAGATGAACATGAACGTTTAAGTCTTTTCCATGTAGAACACAACTTTTACTTTGGTTTTTATTTTTGTTTCACAATCCACCAACAATTCTGACCTGGACTATTGACAATCATAATGAAACAGGATCGAAATTTAAAGTCTCAACCCACAAAAGACACGTAACATTCACATCTTGTGTAGACCATATGACAAATGGTCACTGCCTGTCTTAACTCATGTGGAACATACATGTAGGACAAATGGTCATTGCCTGTCTTTACTCATGTGGATCACAGGACAAACAGTCACTGCCTGTCTTAACTCATGTGGATCACAGGACAAACAGTCACTGCCTGTCTTAACTCATGTGGATCACAGGACAAACAGTCACTGATGTCCTAACTAATATGGTACACACGACAAACAGTCACTGCCTGTCTTTACTCATGTGGATCACAGGACAAATGGTCACTGTCTGTCTTAACTCATGTGGTACACAGGACAAACAGTCACTGCTTGTCTTAACTCATGTGGTACACAGGACAAACAGTCACTGCTTGTCTTACCTAATGTGGATCACAGGACAAACAGTCACTGTCTGTCTTAACTCATGTGGTACACAGGACAAACAGTGGCCTCTTTGTCTAAACTATAAACAGGAATTGAACCTAGAACCTCTGGCTTTTCAGGTAAACACTCTAACAAACTTTGACACTGTAGAGGTCTAACATAATACACTGTATGTTTAGATCAATATTTCTGATTAAAGATTTGCATTTAGACCTGTCTGTCTGGTATATATATGACAAGTGAGCATCTTTACCTGTCTGTGTGGTATATATTACAGGTGAACATCTAGACCTGTCTATCTGGTATATATTAAAGGTAAGTATATAGATCTGCCTGTCTGGTATATATTACAGGTGAGCATCTAGACCTGTCTATCTGGTATATTACAGGTGAGTATATATACCTGTCTGTCTGATATATATTACAGGTGAGCATCTATACCTGTCTGTTTTGGTATATATTACAGGTGAGTATCTAGACCTGTCTGTCTGGTATATTACAGGTGAGCATCTAGACCTGTCTATCTGGTATATTACAGGTGAGTATATAGACCTGTCTATCTCAGTATCTGGTATATTACAGGTGAGTATATAGACCTGTCTATCTGGTATATATTACAGGTGAGCATCTAGACCTGTCTAGCTGGTATATATTACAGGTGAATATATAGACCTGCCCGACTGGTATATATTACAGGTGAACATCTAGATTTGTCTATTTGTTATACAATTCAATGTTTTGTTTGTCTTCTAACAATTTTTTACTTACATACAGATGTCCGCACCACCTTTTGTTAAAGTGCCTGAAATGTTGACCTAAGCTATGAACATATGTGACAAAGGACCAAGTTCAAATGGTTTGGCACTTACTTCCAATGCTGAGCATTTAAAATCGATACCCATTTGTAGTATCTACCTATGTTTCAAGTCATATACCCCAAAAGACACATTTGGACTGGTGTAAGTTATTGATTTACAGAAGAGTCCATTGTTTGTCAGGGGTTGATTAGTTACAGTCACTTGAAATAGATAAGTCCACAGTACCTGCTCTCCCACTTAACACCTGTTTCATCTACATTCAAAACAAAATCTAGCAGTAAAGAAGAAAATCCAGGTGACAGAATACACCTACACATTTCAAATCACATAACATCCCCGACTGCCCTTTGTCTTTCATTCTTCAAACAAACATGACAGCCACTTTATGTTTTACACAAATATCTGAAGGACTGCAGCTGAATATATAATGGCTTGGTACATGATAAATAAGTACACACTACATCATAAAGCTGTCACGTCTATAACACAAATCACAGTGGGAGCCTGTGACAACCAGTCAAATCATTTTTTAAGGTACAACTTTGCTACACTAAATTATTTCATCTTAGGGAAAATTTTATTTTTATGCAGAATATAGAATTAAACTGGGTGAATGAATATTTACAACTCTGTTTCGCAGATTTTCTTTTATTTTTCTCCATTAATTCCAATATGTCTGATGGTTGGTGTCTTCAATATTAATATTTATTTATTTCCGCATGGTCTAATTATTCTAATCATAATGTAAACACTCCAGAGGTATCATGAATACCAACATATATTTCATCTGCTTCCGATGTCAGACACAATATCAATCAACCATTAGAGTGCAGCTGAAAATTACCTGTTTGCTCTCTTAATTAAGTGCAGAAAGTCTCATCAATCAGTATTGGGCCTAGAAAAACATCTGCTCTTACACTCTAGGATGCATTATTCACCCACAGTAGTACAAATGTATATGAATGATTCTTAGGACTGCAGAAGAATAATTTTGAACTATTCCCTTGAACAAACTGATACAAAATGCATAGCCATTGTATGATAATTTCTCTGTGTGTGTGTGTGTGTGTGGATGGAGAGAGAGAGAGAGAGAGAGAGAGAGAGAGAGAGAGAGATGAATAAACAAAGAAGAAGAGTGAGAGATAGACAGCATGAGGCATGAATAAAATTCAGATGCAAAGAGACAATGAAAGAGAGAGAGAAAGAAAGATGAGTAAAATGAAAACAATTATGGAAGAAGAGAAGAGAAAAAGGCTAGGTAATTATTATATTTTTCTGTGATGAAGTATATTTAAAAGGTGATTCATTCTGTAAGTCAACCACAAATGTTGATTAGCTTTAATCAAAACCATTGGTGTTAAATTTCGCCTGAGGTCTTCATGTAACATGGACTTAATCACTTTGCTGTGGATGTCATTATCTATTACAATCCAAATCTAATACAAAGGCAGGAAGTCTTACTGCTAGTTTAAAAACTTTCTAAAAAAATCTGAAAATAGAAATGTTATCTTTAAAAATCTGAACTTAAATATGTGTGCTTTTAACATTTTAGTGTAAAAGCTCTTCAAAGAATGCAAAAAAGGAAACAAAAATCTTTTTTCTTCTATCATATTTTTTCAAGGTCGGTAATTAAACATCGTTCTGTTTTATATCATACAGCAAAATGTATACACACAAAAAGAAAACTGAAATGTAAAACAAATCTGTATGAGGGTAAACGAGAGCATCTCTGAGAGGCAATATCAGCAGTACTGAGTCACACAACTGCAACTTAATCCTTGAAAGAAAGTTCAAGTCTAAAAACTTCCAAAGTTGTGAGTAATTCTTGAAATAACAGGCGAAATAAGATTAAAATCTGAGTTTGTTAGCAGATCCAGACAGAAAATATTTACAGCTTTAACTAAAGGTTCTAATTATAGATATCTCTCACACATGAATGCATATTTGTCATGTTTGGAAGAACAGGGAAAAATCTATTTCAAAACTTTCACAACATTTGCGTATTTTAAGCAAAGACTGGTTAAAATCAATTGTAAGTAAATAGTTTATCTACAACATGCATGTTTGTATTCTTATGATAAGGAAAGAGATTCCCTTAGATACCATTCATGTAAATCTGTACTGACATTTTTTTTAACAACATGAACAAACTATAGAATTTAGTATCACAAAAACCATTTCAAATGATAAAAGATTTGTAGACAAACTTCTTTCTCTTGGATTAGTTCCTGACTATCTGAGTAGAGCTGTAGTTTTATTACAGCATACATATTAGAAAAGATAAAATATAATTGTGTTTTATTAGCCCTGATAAAGATATTCTTTTAGAGATGAACATATACATTTACAAATTACACATCTTGCATTCCAGCAAAATGAAGCCAACTGGTAGAAGAGGTACAAGTAAATAAGATCATTTGCATAATAACAGCAAATCAATCCTTTATAATAGCACATTCTAGTATTTCAAATCTTTATTAATGAATCAAGCATCTATAGGGACCTGACCTGTAAACAAGGCCATATGCTAAGTATATTGGACTTGTTGATGCTAAGAATATTTTAGTTTTGTCAATATTCTACAGAATACACTGTTATCAATTAATGAAAATATAAGAAAGGCATAATTTTCACAGATTAATAAACCTATGGATGTCAAAACTGAAAATTGTAAAAATACATGTCTGATAAAACTATTGTCTGAGGTTCCAATTTTGTTTCTATTTTACTGACTTTAGTTCAACATACTGATATGTGAGGCAATTTTGATTATAAGATACACTGGAGATGTGCAAACAGAAAATAATACAAAAAGGCACAAGATTAAGATTTTACAAGTTTGAGTCATTGTTTAGATAAGATATTCCTTGAACATGGAGTAAGTTTGGCTGTGACTTCTGATATATTTGTAGCATTGACACACTCCAACAGTTCTAACAGGCAGTCAGGAGATAAAACACTGATATGGTATGAACAGTATCTTTACAATGCTGTCCAAATTTGCTGAACAGTGCATGGACATCTGCCGAGAATGCACAGCTGAGAAGGAATGAGTCCAAGCCAATCAAAACAATGCACTGAATGTTTGGAGAGTAATGAAACTGTTCAGGGATAATATACTGACAGAAGTAATGAGCTTCCTTACTTCTCCACAAGATGTGTCATGGATAGAGGTGAATTGGTCAATGTAATTGGTTAGGCAGAGAATTGGTCAGTTTCCTGGTCTGAGAGGTATATGGTCATCAAACATACATGTACATAGTCACCAATGATCTCATTATTTAATTGACTGGAATGATCAGTGAATTATATAATGTTTATTGTCAGAACTGATAACATTTTATCCCTCCTAGTGAATACAGAGGAACCTTTCTTAAGAGACCATCCCATCTGCCACTGAAATATGGTCTCTCAAGACAGGTGGCCTCTCAAAAGAGGTTCTTTTTAATAAATAAGTGAATGAAGTATTTTTGAGAATATGGTCTTCTAAGACAGGTGGTCTTTTATGACTGATTTCCTAAGATAGGTTCAACTGTATTTTACTCTGTTTTAATATCTATTCTGGAGTCTCACTATATGTTGTTTAAGGCTATATTCATAACCAGCTCCACATTTATAGCACTAAGAATGCTTACTTTAGAACCAAACATACATGTATTTTGATTAGTGCTTTATGCCACACTTAACAATTTTTCAGTTATATGATGGCAGCAAGTTTTTAATGGAGGAGAAGAGAACCCATAATCTCACATATAAAAAGAACTACCATGCATAATCGGACCCACATCACATGACTTAAACAAGAGCTACAACAATGACCAGCACTACCACATAATCTCACATGTAAAAAGAACTACCATGCATAACCGGACCCACATCACATGACTTAAACAAGAGCTACAACAATGACCAGCACGGCCACATAATCTCACATATAAACAGATCTGCAATATATATCTAGCACCACATCTCATGACTTAAACAAGAGCTACAACAATGACCAGCACGGCCACATAATCTCACATATAAACAGAACTGCAATATATATCTAGCACCACATCTCATGACTTAAACAAGAGCTACAACAATGACCAGCACTGCCACATAATCTCACATATAAACAGAACTGCAATATATATCTAGCACCACATCACATGACTTTAAACAAGAGCTACAACAATGACCAGCACTACCACATAATCTCACATATAAACAGAACTGCAATATATATCTAGCACCACATCACATGACTTAAACAAGAGCTACAGCAATGACCAGCACTGCCACATAATCTCACATATAAAAAGAACTACAATATATCTCCAGCACCACATCACTGATTTAAACAAGAGCTACAACAATGACCAGCACTGCCACATAATCTCACATATAAAAAGAACTACAATATATCTCCAGCACCACATCACTGATTTAAACAAGAGCTACAACAATGACCAGCACTGCCACATAATCTCACATATAAAAAGAACTACAATATATCTCCAGCACCACATCACTGATTTAAACAAGAGCTACAACAATGACCAACATAGCCACATAATCTCACATATAAAATAGAACTACCATGTATAACACATCACATCACATGACTTAAACAAGAGACCACTGGCAGCAAGTAAAGAGACAAACATTCTCACAAAATCAGATTAGGTTTCAGTGAGACTTGAACCTGCCCTGACTAGATATGAGAGACTTCATGCTCAAACCGCTTGGCCACCAAGGTAGGGGTGAAAGGTTAACATCTCTCAAATGACATACGTGACTAATATGATGTGTCAAGCTCAAAATTAAAAATTCTGTCCCATCATTGACCTTTGTCTATCTGTTGGTTATCAAACACCACTAATGATTTCAAATTACATGGAAATTAAGCACACTAATTATAGATAAGAGTCTGGGTGATAAAGATAACTTCCTCATGGTGTTTGTGTATGTTCTCTCTCATACTTAATTAACTGGTAAAAGCTTTGTTTATTTTATGATTTGTTTTCCACACCACCAAAAATTTGTCACTGATACAGAGATGATACAGTGGAACCTAAGAGATCACTGTCCTAAAAACCAACTGTCTTGTCAGATCATGATTCTGAAAACCGTTGAATAGTTCTATAAATAAATCCTCTTTTGTGAGACCACCAGTCTTGGTCGACCATGACCATATATCCGTGGCAGAAGGGATGATCTCTCAAGACAACTTTAACTGTACTAATAATGAGGTGCCATAAAATTTCATCTGGTTTTATATCAATTCAGGGAGGATTCTTTACCAAGCTTCACCTGCTGGGACTGTACTTTCCTGTTTTAATTATGTCTGCTACAAGATTTTATGTTTTTGTACATTTTACCTACAGGTCTTCTTAAAAAATATCACTGGAAATGTCAAATCTATCAACTTCTTTTTATAATATATATACATGTACATACACCCACTGTGTCTGGTGGAATTTCAATTTTTGTTATTTAGTTCAGTTTTCTGATTCTTATTTTGCTTATCTGTAATGCAAAATCAGATTAAATAATCTAAGCAATCATTCATCATCTATCTAATGTCCGTAACCTTTAATTTTTTTTTTATTTCCTTTTCCTATTTGATGGGTATTTATTCATTTAAGCTTAGTGAAATTTTCATAAAATGAAGCATTGGAAGTGAAGATGGACTTTGATAACATCATGTACAGTCATACTTGCATTAAAGGCCACCTCTGTGTAAAGGACACCTGCCCATAATTTACAAAGGTGACTCAAACATAACTGTTGTTAACATTTTTATAATGAATAAACCCCTTTATAAAGGCCATCCTGTCAATAATGGCTACTTTTGCCTGTTACCTACCGTGGTCTTTATAGACAAGTATGACTGTATATTTTAGATCTATTGGAATACTGTAAAATTATTTGTTTTCATGGGTTTACATTTTTGTAGTCTTTCCTTCCAAAATGAATCATTGACATCAACTTACACTGAACAAAAATATTTACACAAAGTGTCAAACACACAGTAGCAGTGAATCCTATCTTATCCAAGACAGAAATCTTTCTTCAACTACACCATTGAATGCTAACCAACCTTTGGTCCAAATAAATCACATCACATGCATGTAAAGGTCAGTGTTCTAAGTTTAAAACTTTCAAATAATATTTTATTGTTTCATTGTTATATATGTATTACATGAAGACCCCCCACCAAATTATTATATATATATATCTCCAAGTAACTTGCAAGGTTTCCCCATAATCCCCTTTCTTGTTAATTTTCTCATAAGTATTCTAAGAACTTCAACACTGCTTAACATTTCATTGAAATTAATAGTAATAATACCTGGTAGGTAATTTTACATATATTTTCTAACACTTGAACACAATATTAACAAGGCAATGTAAATGTTGCCATCAACTTTACATATATAGGAAGATTTGTAACTCAATTTGATGCAGTTAACACCTGCAGAAATTGCTCCCTTATTACTTTGATAGGGTAAATAGTAAAATTTTAAACAAACCAGGCAATCTACAGGAACAGCTGCAAGTGATGGCTGATGAAGAAAAAATAAAGAGAGAACCCCTATAGGAATGTGCAGTCTACAGAGAATGGTAAAGATGAGATAAAATCAACAGTAAAAATCAGATCTTGAAAAAAAAGAAGATTTTTAACAAAATTCTCTCATAAGAAAATTAAAAAAAAAATTGATGGCGGTAGTCCTAGAATAACTGTTTAGTCAGGAAAACAAATGAGGAAGTGAATCAGTTGGTGCATTGAGAATATAAAGTGTTTATTTGATATAAAAACATGGACTTTCACACATCTTATAACAAATGGGTTCAGTTAGATTAACTTAGTATAAACTTACAAAAAATGTGTTTATACATTACCCAAGTGTATCAATTTCTTGACATATAAATTTTCCACAGAAACTGAAGAGGCCACATACAGGGTTTGATTAAGTTTTACAACTTTTTAAAAATGAAACCAACCATCATGGGGAAACTTAAATTCCAATAAAAGAATAGCTTCGAAAAGAAGATATTTTACAATTTTTTACGTGTATGATAATGTATTTGAACACACATTTTATCATATTCTCAACTATATGTCACGGGAACAAAAATAATCATTGTGGCAGCTTATATCTCTTTAAAAAACTTTAATCTGCAATCGGAAAACTTGTTTTTAACCTTCAACCCTAACTGTGGCCCCATTCTACCATTGAACAATTTACTTGAGAAAATATACATTTTGAGTATAAAAAGGTTAACAACACATCAGCTTGAAAAAAGTTTTTAAAATTAGATTTTCATTTTATCAAGTAAACATCCAGATAACAATTTTTCATGAAATCTGATCATGTCCTATGGAGCCTGAATTTGTAAAACTTTGAACCCATACTATTGGCAGGAATGTCTGACTGAATGTTTTCAAGTTTTTGTCAGAATATACAAGAGTTATTAATGGTTTCTTGAACATTTGTTCCAAAATTTGTGTGTGTGAATTAATTCATCATAAATGTTTACCAATTTTGAAAGGGCTGACCGGTCAGAGTTACTCATTGGTTATAATGTCTGTTCATGGTTTGCTCTGGATATTTTTTTTTATGATACATTTGACAAAATTTTTTTCAGTAAAATTGATTTAAGCAAATTTCATCACTATCTTTTAACATATTTATTATTATACAGACATTTAGTTTGAATTAGCTTTTTTTGTCTGTTTCAAATACAGTGGAAGCTTTCTTGAAAAGATATATTCTGGAAGCCATTTAGTTTAATATTATTTCAAATATAACTCTCTCAGAGGGACTGACCAATTATTGGGTGACCTGGTATCTCAGGATAGGTTCCATTGTACAACATGATACTAAACACAAGCAAAGATCTGGTATGTACAAGTGCCTAAGTAGCATGCATATTCAGGGCTCAATAATTGTTGTAAATTTTTCATGATAGAGAGAGAGAGAGACAGACAGATAGATAGACAGACAGATACAGACACAGAGAAAGACAGGCACAGAGATATAGAGACTGACAGACACTGGCAGAGAGACAGACATTGATAGACACAAACAGTTAGACAGACACAAGACAGAGAGAGACACACTGTAAAACAGACACAGAAAAACAGCCAAAGAGATACAGACAGGGAAACAGATGCATACAGAGAGACAGATTCAGGCTAAGAGACAGACACAGACAGTGAGACAGACAGACAGAGAGACATATGCAGACATAGATTCAGTAAGACAGACACAGGTAGAGACACAGACTGTGAGAGACACAGACAGACAGACACAGACTATGAAACAGAGATAGACACAGAGACTTACACTGACATTGAGACAGACACAGACATAGAGATAGACTCAAACAGAAAGACAGACAGACAGAAAGACATATAGACGGATACAGAAAAGGAGACTGTCAGAGATGACTAATTTTAAACAGCTCACACTAGATGTTCTCTATGTAGATAAAATGTTTACCAGTAGTAAAAAGAGATCTGTTCTCAATCCTGTGAGAAAACTGCATGAGAGATTGTGTGTCAACATTAACTAATGACACAGGATTATACTCCAATATCATAATGGCTAAAATTACATAACACTGCAGAACAAGACAAAACAAAGAAAATGAATATTCATGCACAGCAAGTCCATTTAAAAAGCATCACTATTGTACAACCATTTAATAAAAAATTCAAAAGGTTATTTTGAGAGCTGATAATCAGTTAACATTTATTTACACTGAATTTTGGTAAATGATGCTGTCGTATTAGTCTGTGGCGATACGTGATGCATTCAAGATGTGTAACGTTTGAATAATTTTCATACCTTTAGGATGAAAATACAATGTATATATTATAATGTAATTTGATTTGTACAAAATTTACCATGATCGTTCAGTCTTGATCTTTCTTTAGCTAGTTAAAGTAAATATCTACTACAGAATAAGATGTACAGAAATAAAATCAATAATGCACAAAAACGAGCCAATTCCCTGGAAACAGTTCTGTAGCAATAGAAATCTACAAAAACGTTATACATAGTATGAAGATGACAATAATATCCAATAGGTCTGAATGGCAATATTTCCTATTGATCTAAAATAATGAAGACTCAAGACTGACTAGAGCAGTTAATTGAAATACCGAGACAAAAAACAAATTATTTACAGAGATGATATGAAAAACTTTGTATTTGTCATGATGTTATTGTCGATTTTCTGATCCAACAGAGCCAGCCTGGCTCAGTGGGTAGCGCGCTCAACTCTTGATAGTGAGGTTGAGAGTTTGAGTCCAGCCGGCGGCAGGTTGGTTTCCTGTTCTGATGAGACAGTAAAACTCGAGGTCCTTTGTTGCAGTAGGTGTTGCACATTAAAGACCCTTCACTGCTCAATGGCCATAAATGCCGAACATAGGCCAAAATTTGAAGCCCTTCATCGGCATTTGGTGACGTCTCCATTAAGTGAAAGATTCTTGAGTGGGATGTTAAACAACAATAAACAAACAAACAAACTGATCCAACATTATTTGTTTGGTTTTAATGGTGTTTTAACACCACAGTCAACATTTTTTCTTTCTAACGATGGCCAATTCTGGCCCAGACTATTGTTTGATGACAAATTTGCAATATTTAAGTATACACATGATAGACGGTTATATGGAGATAAAAAATATGTTTAACCAAGGTGCATGTGCAAATTATTCATTTGTTCATTTCATTGTTGTTTTACATCCCATCAAGAATTTTTCACTTATATAAAGATGTCACCAGCTAGGTGAAGTGCTACAAATTTTAGGCTGTGCTATGAACTGATGCCAATACATTGAGAGTTCTTTTACATGCCACGCCTTTTGCAACATGGGACCTTGGTTTTCAGTCTCATCCGAAAGACTCCTGACCTTCACTTCACATGCTGAGCGCTTGGTGAAGGAACATTCACAACAAATTTTAAAGTCTTTGAAATGACCAAGTCTGGGAATCGTATACGGGACATTCCGCTTGTGAGTGCAATGCTCTATAACTTGGCCACCACCAGCAGTGTAAATCATTCATAAGATATTGGTGGCAAATCTAAAATTTGTTATCAAACCACTATAGCCTTCAGGTTTGAACTGGTACTTGGCATGTATTGGTCTCCAGCCTGTTTTACATGTTGCAGCAGATATTTAAGCATTGAACTGCTGTCATAAAGGACAAAGGTGAATTCCATTAAGCGTGTTTGCTTATATTGATTTATTTCTCATGTTATCCGACCCTTTTTTTTTTTGGAATTCAAATTTCCATAAAGAATGCACAGCCCATCCTTGTATGTATAATTCCTGGAACAGACAATGGCAGTTATGAGATGATGAAAAAAAATAATTTTATTATTTGGGCCTTCCCACCACAGTGGAAAGACCTCTTAGTTTTGTTGTGTTATTCTTAATCTTCAATTTCCATAAAGAATGCACAGCCCATCCTTGTATGTATAATTCCTGGAACATTAAAATTTAATCATTGGCAGTTATGAGATGATAACAAAAATCATTTTATTATTTGGGCCTTCCCACCACAGTGGAAAGACCAATTATTTTAAATATATAATATCTGTTTTAAAATTATAATTTTTAATTATATATAATTAATTTTTTATCAATATATTTCATAAATTAAATAACATTTAAAATAATAAAAAATATCAATTATATTATTTATTTTATATTAAAAAAACTTCAAAAAATAAATGCAATATAGATTTTATATACTTATATAAATATAATAATTTAAATAATCAAATATTATATAAATATATTTACATAATTATTAATAAAAATGATCAATTATATCATATTTTATTATTTCATATATACATTCTCAATATAAATATCATATTTATTAAAAAACATTTTTTAAAATAATTATTATAATTATATATTAATATATAATATAATTAAAATAAATAATAAATATGAATGTCATTATAACATTAAATATATTAAAATCATTTAAAATTCATAATTATTTCAAATCATTAAGATAAAAATTAATATTTATATCTCGTTAGTTTTGTTGTGTTATTCTTAATCTTCATTATTGTTCTTATTTCTTCCTATGATCTGCGTCCACAGATTCTTCAAAAATGGAAAGACTTACAGGCTTCAAATTTACACCAATGATAGATCACCATCAAAATCTGTGCAGGAAACTTGGTCAAGGTCATTGGATCAAAGAAAAAGGTCACAGAGATCAAAATGTAAAATTTTATAAAATGCAATAACTGGTGACAGGCTAAACACAGGAACTTGAAACTTGCGCAAATTAGTCTTCTTGAGATTCTCTATACCTGTATACGTTTTCAAAATAATCAACAAAGGTCAAGGTCACAGAGACCAAAACATCACAAATATTTTGTATTTTTTTTTATGAAATTTTATAACTAATGAATACTTAAAGTTTGAGACATCAAACTTCAGTAACTATATCCCTAATGCATACTAAAGAGCTGCATACTTTTTCAAGGTCATTGCTTTAAAGGTCAAAGTCACAGACACCAGAACCTAAAATTTTATGAAATGCAAGAACTAATGAAGGACATGAAATTTGCATCAGTAAATCTTCTTTACATTGTCTTTAAGTGTATATATTTTCAAGGTCAAAAGCTCAAGGTCCCAGAGAACAAAAAGTAAAATTTTAATGATTTTTCAGTGTACAGACAAGTTGAAAATCAGACATTTAAACATTGTTAAACATGAAAGATCAAATATCTCCTATCAAATTCTATTATTTAAGTTCTATAAGAACATTATAAGTTTTTGACAGCATGTTTCTGACATATTATCAAAAATCGCATCTCAAAGACAATCTCTCGGACCAGCCTATCAAAGACTACTCCTCTTAAACATTATCCAGGAATTTGTCTTGACAAAGTCTAGTGATAATATAGTGTCTGTGACTCTGTACCAACAGATGGTAAATATAACTGGGTTAGAGTATACCCGATAAAAGATCTGCACCAGCCACTCAATGGCAAACTGGCAAATTTCCCCACATAACCAAGTCAGGTACGATATATCAGCCCAGAAAAAGACCCAGATTTTCTATAAATTATGACTGGTACTGATAAAACTATGAATTAAATATAAGAGAAACCGGTGCATGGAACAGAGGTATATCTTATTATCTAGTGATAGGCTCACCGAACAATGTTCAAGTGTAATGAGATTATCAAAGTTGGCAGAAACAGTGACCAATCACTGGACAAATGCTTCACATCATGACTGTCCACTCACAATGTTAGGGTGTATGGACCAGAGACAAGGGGAGTCACTCTACTCAATAATCCGTGTCAACTTGATGTATTTATTTATTAGACACATATAAAAAACAGAAAAACATCTGGGTTTTAAAAAGATATCTATTTACTTTGTAACAAAAATGACCTAACAGTCAATGAACCTTGTTGAGTTTTTCAAGAGATATTCTTAGAGACAAGCATGAAAAATACAGACATAGGATAATGGTCAACATCACATAATTATGACTGACAAAATACATACAGTCAAATCTTGTTATGTCAAATCGAAATTCTGGTTGTGTCAAAGTTGACAGACCGATCCTGTTTTTTTTATAGATGGCTAAATATGCTAATTAAAATTTTGGTTATCTTGAATTCTGGACATCATGAAGTAATAGGTATGGTTCCAGGCATGTCAAATTTACTGATTTTCATATCCATTGAAACAAACATGACAGTTATTTTCTGATTGACAAAGGAAACTTGATGCCATTCTACCAAGTGCTATAAATATCAAATTTTCAATACAACATCAAAACAGAATGAATAATGTCTCTTGGGGATGCTGTGAATAACATTCTACTTTACTGGTACATGTATATATCAAATTTTGTTGTTAGAAGATAGTGTGCAACTTATGATCAAAATTTGTTTTCTTATTTCAGGTTTGGCCTAAATCACTGATACATCATCATGGTTACAACAAAATGCAGTAATTTGACACCTATGCTACAAATTTATTCAAATGCTATGAAATTTATATTAAACCTATCTTAACCTTAGTTTTAAAGGCCTTAGATTTAAAAGCCTTAGTTTAAAATCTTATAAAACAAATTCTTATGCCAATTATTTGTAAAAAACAATTTTATAGCTACATGTACATGTACACAAACATGTATATTAGCTCAACTATCCCTGAAAATAATAGACTCTACATGTACTTAAAATCAATGACAATGGCCATTCTAAATGTGTTTTTAAGGTTACATGTATGGGTTAAAAAGTCAAAGGTAACACCAAAGTTCAACTAGGTTTTGAACCTAGATTTTTGACATGCAAGGCCATTATCGAGCTCAGATGCCACAATCAGTGGATTATAATTAGATTGAAATCATACTGCAAATCAGAATGACTCTATGGTAGTGCAATAAGTGTAGGATATAGACTCAGGGCTCATGCAGTATATGAGGTTATTAACTGCCTGGATACTCAACAAACCAGAATGACTCTATGGTAGTGCAATAAGTGTAAGATATAGACTCAGGGCTCATACAGTATATGAAGAAATTAAGTGCCTGGATACTCAACAAACCAGAATAATTCTATGGTAGTGCCATATAAGTGTAGGATATAGACTCAGGGCTCATGCAGTATATGAAGAAATTTACTTCTTGGATACTGTAAAATGGCACAATTTTATGTTAGTGCCATATAAGTGTAGGATAATTGACTCTGGGCCAATGCAGAATATAAGATATTTACTGCCTGGATACTGTAAAATGGCACAATTTTATGTTAGTGCCATATAAGTGTAGGATATAGACTCAGGGCTCACGCAGTATATGAAGAAATTTACTTCTTGGATACTGTAAAATGGCACAATTTTATGTTAGTGCCATATAAGTGTAGGATAATTGACTCTGGGCCAATGCAGAACATAAAGATATTTACTGCCTGGATACTGCAAACCAGCTCTATTTTACTGTTGTGTCATATAAGTGTAAGATATTGACTCAAGGCCCATGCAGAATATGAAGATATTTACTGCCTGGATACATGTACCTACGCCTACCCTGGCCTTTGTTTTTATTCATGTACATGTACAGTTCATGTCTAACATTGCATGCCAACTAAAGGCACAATTACAAGTATAAAGTTTTTCACGCTCTATCATCTTACTCTGCTAGGATTTAAACCTGTAACCTCAAACTTACAAGACAAATGTTTTAATTCATATCTATATGCACTTCTCTTTTGCACCTGTTGATTTTAATTAGACTATATTCACCTGTCATTAGAAAAGGAACTTTTCAGTGAAATTTTCTGATCATCTTTAATATTTCAAAACCACAAATCTTAAGAGAATTAACAAGAAAAATACATGACCTATTTTCTTAACCATAGCAATGAAAATATACTGAGTCCAAAACAGGGTCAATTTAGCAAAAAAAAAAAAAAAAAAAAAAAACAATATAGGACTAATCTGACATCTGAAGCAAAACATGTGCTAATTATGAGTAGCAAACCTGACCTCAACAATCTACAAAACCACAATATTGAACAGTCCAAAATGGTCAATTCTGCAAAACACAGAAGACCAATCTTGCATCTGAAGCTTAACGTACATGTATGTTGAGAAAAACTTTTTGAGGTTTAGGCAGCACATACATGTACATATCAAAGAACAATAAAACAAAACAAACAAATTGAAAACAGGATGTCCTCAGGATAGTTGAGGTGATCTGAATACCACATGTCTCCTTGAACTTGAGTAGAGCTAGGTCTATCATAAAGTATAATGCAATTACTGTTTGTCATATGGATGTACATGTATGCAACCTCATAAATAAAGGACAGGAAAAACTGGACATTAATTACATGATTATACTTCAGCCAAATCATTATCCATACCTCAACATATGACGCCTACAAAAATACTATGTTGATCAGTCCAGAAAAAGTAACCATTAAGAAAGATACATGTATAATCAATAGGAAGTGTGATATATACAGGTGCTGACCTCTCCAATATAATCAACAAACTCCAAACTGTGAAGTTATCACACCTACTGAAATGTGAGTAACTAGTAATGAGCTGTACCGAAAGGATAATAGGTTTTCAAGAGTCCAGTTACAGCATTAATACTCCATGTTACACAATTCCAAAGTTCATATCCCGGACACACTATAATCTGCTTAAATGCAGTATGACAAATGCTGCAGACTTTTTGTTTCCATATCCAAAATGTCTGCCTTTCAGATATAGATGAGAAGTGGAGCTGTGTATCGTTTCAACACTTTAATGGTTAGGAGATAAAAAACTGTCAAAATATTGCTGTTCTGTTTTGTATCCTTCCCTAATTAGAATCTCCTCTCTCAAATTTCGTTTGGCAGCTCAATGACCACACAGTGACTCATAGTCAAGATGTCAGAGCAGACAGCTGCAGATGTTGGTATATATCTTAAGTCTTACCACACCAGAGAAATGATTCACTTAAGAGTGGTTTATCATATATTAATATTCAAAACTAGTACATCGTTTACACTTTGATGATAAAAAAAATGGTTTATCATATATTAATATCCAAAACTAGTACATCGTTTACACTTTGATGATAAGAAAAAATTATGTTAAAGGAAATTTGGCACAGACAGAATTTTGTCTCTTTAAAACGGTATTGAGAAGTTCCCTGAGTACATTAGCTCTGATGATGATTTATAGAAATTAAAGGTTCAAAGAATTTCAAATTCTTATGATAATCTTTAAACGATAAAACAGTCTACTCAGAAAATATACATTTGATTTTTTATATTTCACTTAAAGCTGCATGGAGAGTCAGAAGCCTGCACAGTCTCAAACACAGTTATGAAAATTAAATTTGTCAGAATAAACAGAATGATCAATATGTGAGATATATCTTTACAGAAATACTGGTATGGAGATGAGGAATGAACAAACTACATGCCATTTCGCTACAAAAGAAGTGTTCCTTACAAAATATACATGTACTAAAGGTCACTATCATTCACTAATAACATCATATGTATGACAAATACTTAGATATATATGTGCTTGCTAGTTAGGGTCAGTAAGTGACCAAGTACATGTTAAATTGTGTTGATGATGATGGATATATCTGATAGCAGAAAGATAACTGATAAATACCAGGAGTCTTTAGAGATATGATTGTTGTGTAAGACCAACTCCTGTGGTCATATTTAGACTCACCCAAATTAATAAATAGTATGGTCTACTGTCATAATTCAGGAGTAATAGTCAAAATTGCATGTAAAAATGTAAAATTATTACAAAATTTGGATTTCAATTCATATAATCCTCAATTCTGACAGTGGGCTTTATCATTCTTTGAAATGGCAGAGTCCATTGTGGTTTTAGGGGGTCAATAAGTTTAAAGACCACATTCAGAGACTTCTTCTTACTAATGTTGATGTTCTTATAGCAGGGTCCAGTTAGAAAGATAAACAGAAATATGTCAATTCTACAGTAAACTTAGATCCATACATTACAATATGCCAGAGGTCAATGGTTGAATATTGGTCAAGTTATTCATGTACATACATGTATATGATACACACCAGAATCAGGAAGTGACCTTGAACTAACTGCTATGTCTAATACAGTAAAACCTGCTTTAGGGACCACCCGTGTATAAAGACCACCTGGTCATAAAGACTGTTTTGTGTTGTTGTCCCCAGTAGTACAATTTGAGTACAAATCAAACTCTATTTAAAGACCACCTCCCTATAAAGACTTGATTTGTTGTGTCCCGAAGGGTGTCTTTATATACAAATTTCATAGTATTAGGAATTTGTTTTACTGTTACTGTACATATTTGTTGGAAAGGTATAATATGCTGGTTGCCACAAAACCCTGGCAGACAAGTTTCCTGTGCATCTGTGCGCGCACGCACACACACACACATACACACACACACACACACACACACACACACACACACACACACACAACATACTATGAATTCAATTTTCTCCTTAAATTTTGACCAATGATAGACTGATATTTGGATGGATAGACAGAAAGTAAAATAAATAAAGTGGCTAAGAAACCAAGAGAGTCAAAAAGAGTAAAAGAAAACTTGAAAGAGAGAGAGAGAGAGAGAGAGAGAGAGAGAGATTTCATCAAATTTGTAGTGGACAAATGGTCTACTACACATCAAGAATTAAATATATATAAATATATACATATAGATTTAAATAAACATTTTTGTTTATTTTTAAATATGTAAGTGTTGTTAGTCCCTCTTATTAGGCACTAAAAACATATAATTATTATCCATACTGGTAATCTATAACAACAGAAGAGAATACACGTGGACATAACATGATTGGCAATTGGTTTTGTTGAGCCTATTTGGTAAGCATATATACCACACTTGTCACAGTACATATCTGTTGTGTATACACACAATGACACAGTATTGTATTTCAGCAGTACAATCATTACATCATGAGTTGACTAGAACTGTTGTCACTAACATACACTGATAAATGATAAAAATATACATGTAAGAAAACACCTAAAACTTCAAATTCCTTCACTAGATATAAATTCTTCTCATAGGGTATCTGATATCTACATGTATCTCTTGTATCATACAAAAGTACATAAATACTGTAATAGTAAGAAAATACTGGGGGATATGAAATAGACCCTTTCATCAACCCCACCGACAAGAATAGACTAGCATAATCTATCGGTAACAGAAAAGAGCAAACCATTATGACACTTTGGGAACAAAGGGTTTAACAACTTCATGTCGTACTAAAATCTATGAATAAAGACAAAAGGTTCATTTCATTATACAGTCATAAGTCAGCTATAAGTCCTATATTTTTTGTAAAATGGTCACAATGTGTTAGTGTTGTCATATTATTAAATTAAATCTAAGATTGACAACATTTTGTAAAATTTTACCAATTCTCAATAATCTGTGTGTCAAGGAAATGACAAATTTAATGATGAAATGAATTGACCCTCTCTAGAGACCTTCAGTTTTATAAGACCACTTGGCATACTGTTCAAAGAGAAAGAGAGCATCAACAAAGTGGATTTACGGTATATCAGATGTGTTACCATGAGTTGATATAATATTACAGGTAACAAGATGTGTGAACACTGATAAACAAGTGTAATACTGCATATCAGATGTCATCTTGATGAAAAGATTATTGAAAGCAATAAGAGGATTTTATACTGTTGTAAATTAGATGTACCAAGCATTTTATAGTGTTGTAAATCAGATATCAAGCATTTTATACTGTTGTAAATCAGATATCAAGCATTTTATACTGATGTAAATTAGATGTACCAAGCATTTTATAGTGTTGTAAATAGTGTTGTAAATCAGATATCAAGCATTTTATACTGTTGTGTATTAGATATCAACTATTTTATACTGTTGTAAATTAGATGTACCAAGCATTTTATAGTGTTGTAAATCAGATATCAAGCATTTTATACAATTGTAAATTAGATGTACCAAGCATTTTATAGTGTTGTAAATCAGATATCAACCATTTTATACAGTTGTAAATTAAATATCAACTATTTTATACTGTTGTAAATTAGATGTACCAAGCATTTTATAGTGTTGTAAATCAGATATCAAACATTTTATACTGTTGTAAATCAGATATCAAGCATTTTATACTGTTGTAAATCAGATATCAAACATTTTATACTGTTGTAAATTAGATGTACCAAGCATTTTATAGTGTTGTAAATCAAATATCAAAGCATTTTATACTGTTGTAAATTAGATGTACCAAGCATTTTATAGTGTTGTAAATCAGATATCAAGCATTTTATACTGTTGTGTATTAGATATCAACTATTTTATACTGTTGTAAATTAGATGTTCCAAGCATTTTATAGTGTTGTAAATCAGATATCAAGCATTTTATACAATTGTAGATTAGATGTACCAAGCATTTTATAGTGTTGTAAATCAGATATCAACCATTTTATACAGCTGTAAATTAAATATCAACTATTTTATACTGTTGTAAATTAGATGTACCAAGCATTTTATAGTGTTGTAAATCAGATATCAAACATTTTATACAGTTGTAAATTAGATGTACCAAGCATTTTATAGTGTTGTAAATCAGATATCAAGCATTTTATACTGTTGTAAATTAGATGTACCAAGCATTTTATAGTGTTGTAAATCAGATATCAAGCATTTTATACTGTTGTAAATTAGATGTACCAAGCATTTTATAGTGTTGTAAATCAGATATCAAGCATTTTATACTGTTGTGTATTAGATATCAACTATTTTATACTGTTGCAACTTAGATATCAAGATTTCATACTGTTGTAAATTTGATATCCAGCATTTTTTAATGTTGTAAATTAGATATCAAGCATTTTATTAGATGTACCAAGCATTTTAGACTGTTGTAAATTAGATATCAAGCATTTTATACTGCTGTAAATTAGATATCAAGCATTTTAGACTGTTGTAAATTAGATATCAAGCATTTTATACTGCTGTAAATTAGATATCAAGCATTTTAGACTGTTGTAAATTAGATATCAAGCATTTTAGACTGTTGTAAATTAGATATCAAGCATTTTAGACTGTTGTAAATTAGATATCAAGCATTTTAGACTGTTGTAAATTAGATATCAAGCATTTTATACTGTTGTAAATTAGATATCAAGCACTTTATACTCCTGTAAAATAGATATCAACTTTTTTGCTTGTTTGATGGTTGTTCTATATGGTAATGTCACCAGCTTTAGGTGAAGTGTTACAAATTTTAGCCTGTGCTTTGGACTGACACCAATACAGTTAGGGTTCTTTTATGTGTTTACGGTTTAAAGTATCATCCAAAAGACCTGTGACTTTAACTTTGTATGACAAGTGCTTGAAAGAAGATCAGCCATTACTATTTTTAGAGTCTTAGTATGACCCAGTCTGGGAACTGAACCCATGACATCCAACTTGGGAGTCCAATGTTCTACCACTCCAGATATCAACCTACTTGGACAAATGGACAAATGGACAGACAAATGGACAAACAGATAGACAGACAAAAGAACAAATGGACAAACAGACAAATGGACAAACAGACAAATGGACAGACAAATGGACAAACAACATACAGACAAAAGAACAAATGGACAAACAGACAAATGGACAGACAAATGGACAAATAGACAGACAAAAGAAAAAATGGCCAAACAGGCAAATGGACAAACAAACAGAAAAATGGACAAACAAAGAGACACACATGCAGACAATCAAATGAATAAATTAACAGACAGACAAATGGATGGACAGACAGACATATAAATGAACAGACATACAAATGGACAGATGGACATATAAATGGGCAAACAGACAAACAAATGGGCAGACAAACAAACAAGAGACCAAATTCAAAATGCTTCCCTACATGTATCTTTGATTTCATGGGCACAAAAATCACATAATAAATATGACAAACTTAAAAAACTTGTGATACTTAGGCTTTTGACCATGTAAAACTTTGACAAGTATTACACATGATAAAGCCAGTTTTTCTTTGTAAAACCTTGCAGATAGGGTCTCTTTTTGGTACGACATACTAAGATCTGTAGATATTATAGCTGTCACACAAATTAATGTCCTTGTCAAATACACAACACAGGTATTTTTGACACATATATGTAATGCTAAAACACAACATGTACTTAGAAAAGGGTAAAGACTGTGGGAAGAAGTATTAAAGAGTCCAATGTTTATACAGTGCAGCTTAAATGCTGAATTTGTATAAATTTGTACAAGTACAAATAATAACAAGAACAAACAGGCACATTTCTGTAATTGCTATTTATGCATGCTTTTAAACAAAACTTTCTTACTTTTCACAGATGAATTTTAAACAGAAAATAATTCATCTTATAAATATAAAACAATTATTGGTATTTTTGTTTCATTTACAGCAAATGGTAATCTGGTGACAAAGATTGTAGTTCCAGGCCAGAAAGTTTGAGAAACTTTGTACTCAGTCAGGATTCATATCTGTTTGCTTTTTAAGAGCTACAAATGGTAATATGGTGACAAATACTGAAATACCCTGGCCAGCTAGTTTGAGACAATTTGAAATCTGTCATTTCTACATGTAGTCACCAGATTTCTTGTGGCTTAATCACCCTACCAATTAGGTCTAAAAGTATTTACTTCTTTGCCAGTCAATGAAACAATGGGATAGGGAGGCAGATTTTACATGCAGTAGTGTACATCCATTGGTTGGTCCATCTATCTGTCCTGTTAAGGTTTTGACAATTTAGTAATGGTTTCACAGGAAAGATACTATATGTATAGACAAACACACACCTCTTTAGAGATACGAATAACAAATGCAGAGAGAGAGAGAGAGAGAGAGAGAGAGAGAGAGAGAGAGAGAGAGAGAGAGAGAGAGAGAGAGAGAGAGAGAGATATGCAATGTGCATACATATACATTGTACATACATGTACTCAGTATGTAACATATTACTGGCAGCATGTACATGTAAACATAGTTTTCTCATCTATAAATCAATAGACAAAAATATCAGACAATTATCTCTGGAATACACATACCTGACTTTAACATAATCAAACTAGTGCATACAGGTAACACGCCAGGTCCCCAAGGGCCATAACTCTATCAAATATTGATGATGCAACATGTTAGTGAATAAGAATAATGTTACAACATGTCAAGTATCTCTTCAGGATTTCATTATGTGTTGGTTGCAGACAAAATTCTTCTGGTATGACCCTTCTTAATAAAAAGTACAGAACAAGATGTGTTTGTGAAACACAAATGTCCCCAGTCCCAACAATTTTTTGCCATGTCCTACATTTTGACCCCACCCCACCCCCAGGGGCATGTGATGTTAGTGAAGTGTGAGCAACCCTTTAATGATTTTATAGCCTAAGTTTGGTTACACAATCCAAAACAAATATTGCACTTTATATGTAAGCAGGACAGAATTACAGAGAGACAGACAGACAGACAGACAAACATACAGATGGACGATCCAAACATTAGATGCAACTGGCAGACCTTTCAGGCCGGGGGCATAAAAACATGTTTAAATGAATATTTGCAGTACAGTTTTGTAACAAAAAACACTTATAATGAAACAGGAGTTCTACAAAAATTAAAACTTGGATGAATATAATCAACAATAAAACAAATAAAACAAACAAAAATAAAATCTTTGTAACTTTGCCTTTCTATAAAAACAATGCAGTATAACAAAGGTAACAGCAGTTTGCTGATGTCCATCTTTACACTATACAGAAAGAGGTAATGTACACTAAGTCTACCACTGCTGTATCTTTAAACTATACAGAAAGAGGTAATGTACACTAAGTCTACCACTGCTGTATCTTTAAACTATACAGAAAGAGGTAAAGTACACTAAGTCTACCACTGCTGTATCTTTAAACTATACAGAAAGAGGTAAAGTACACTAAGTCTACCACTGCTGTATCTTTAAACTATACAGAAAGAGGTAATGTACACTAAGTCTACCACTGCTGTATCTTTAAACTATACAGAAAGAGGTAATGTACACTAAGTCTACCACTGCTGTATCTTTAAAATGTACAGAAAGAGGTAATGTACACTAAGTCTACCACTGCATTATCTTTAAACTATACAGAAAGAGGTAATGTACATTAAGTCTACCATTGCGTTATCTTTACACTATACAGAAAGAGGTAATGTACACTAAGTCTACCATTGCTGTATCTTTAAACTATACAGAAAGAGGTAATGTACACTAAGTCTACCACTGCTGTATCTTTAAAATGTACAGAAAGAGGTAATGTACACTAAGTCTACCATTGCTATATCTTTAAACTATACAGAAAGAGGTAATGTACACTAAGTCTACCATTGCTGTATCTTTAAACTATACAGAAAGAGGTAATGTACACTAAGTCTACCACTGCATTATCTTTACACTATACAGAAAGAGGTAATGTACACTAAGTCTACCATTGCTGTATCTTTAAACTATACAGAAAGAGGTAATGTACACTAAGTCTACCATTGCTGTATCTTTAAACTATACAGAATGAGGTAATGTACACTAAGTCTACCATTGCTGTATCTTTAAACTATACAGAATGAGGTAATGTACACTAAGTCTACCATTGCTGTATCTTTAAACTATACAGAAAGAGGTAATGTACACTAAGTCTACCACTGCTGTATCTTTAAACTATACAGAAAGAGGTAATGTACACTAAGTCTACCACTGCGTTATCTTTACACTATACAGAAAGAGGTAATGTACACTAAGTCTACCATTGCTGTATCTTTAAACTATACAGAAAGAGGTAATGTACACTAAGTCTACCACTGCGTTATCTTTACACTATACAGAAAGAGGTAATGTACACTAAGTCTACCATTCCACATTGTTTTGGTTATCATCTATTGTATACCAGGATATTTTAGCTCCTGTTTAATTTTCGCTGTTTGAGTGGGTGAATTTACACAAAGATAAGTAATTGAAGCGAATTGAAGATGGGGTGAATTTGTTTTCTGTCATGAAAAGAACAAAAATAACCAGGGGTCCAAATTTCCAGGTATGTATATACAGCAACCTTAACTTCAAAGTTTTAATGAACATTCAGCCATATGATACAATACATATAACATACATACAGTAAGACCTGCTTTAGTGGCCACCTATGTATAAAGAACACCTGGTCACAAAGACCATATTTTGCTGTCCCCAATAGTACCATTTGTGTACAAATCAACTTCTGTATAAAGACCACATGTTTTTTATAAAGACCAGTTTTCTTGTGTCGTTACATGTATATACAAGTCTCTCTGTACCGTATGCTATTTCACACTTATTTGTCAAGTGATAGAAAGGTTCCTTTATATTAATACAAGGGTTTAAGGGTTGGTATCGAGTCTGATAAATGACTAACATTCATCAATCACATGAAGCACTTGAGCCGACAGTTGTGTTATCCTTGATTACACTGTTTGTGTCACAGTAACTTTACATAATGTTTCCATGTACAAACTGAGAACAACAGATATATTTGAAAGGCCAAAACTCAAGACCCATGCTATAATTTGATACAAGTCAAATCAAGATCCTATAAGGGGCCACACCTACATTTACACAAGATCAAGGACTTGTTTTGACACATATATATGATAATTCACTTCTAATGACAAGTTCTTATACGGGAAAAATCACTGTCTGTTTTTTAAAATAATTAAAAATGAACTGTATTGGTGTACTTGAGTTCAATGCAGTTATGGCTTAAAATATTGAAAGCTCTGTGCCTTGGGGACACTCAAGACAGAATTCTATTAACATCTACTAATTACTTTTTCTGAAGATGACGTTGTGAAAAATGAAATGGACAAGGTATGACAAATGTCATGTGACAATGACCAAATAGTGCTGGCTCTAGGGTTAAGATTTCTGTTTCCACCCAACCAACACTTGTTTGATTATTTTTCTTCCATTCTTCAAACACATTGTTATGTATGTATGCAAATAAAGTCTGATATAACTGAAGCTGTACATCATAAAATTGCTTTGTGACGTCATAATGCATGTAGCTTGTCTACAGTCTAGAGTTTGACTAGGAACCCCCCCCCACTCCCATAATAATGAAGGATAAATCTGTGACCAATGGAAGAATATCTCACAGAATACTACACTGTACATGTATGCTGTATTGACCACCGGCTATAACGTACTCTAGATCTTCAAGTAATGTACATTTCTACATGATATTGTACATGTATACTGCAATGACCACAAGATATTCTGGATACATATAATACTAAAATCACCATTAGCATGATCAGCAACTCTAAATCGTCAAGTAACCTACATTTCTACACAATATTTAGATATTTACATCACAGCTTGGATCAGATAAACTTGTGGAGTTGTGTTTTGACAATATAATTGCTATCAATAATTGAAATGAATGGCTTTAAACAACAGTAATCAGCAATTTATCAGAATGATACATAAACATTCAAAATTTCTATTATCTGTAATTGTTCCCCTGTGGTTTTGATGAGTGGCATTTTATTATACTATTATGTAACATACATGTACACACACAAAACACTCAGTTAAATAAAATGATGTTTTGATGTGATCCATGAAATGAAAACTGAATTGACATTCATGTGTTGTAATATCAATCTGCACAAATGTTCGGCACATGATTACAGTGAAATTAGACTGTTCATTGGTGTACCAGAAGAAGAAAAACATTTTTGCCTGTGATTATTTTCGCCCTTTTACGACAGAAAACATATTCTTTCTGTCTTAAAATCACTGTACATTATCATGGTATAATGGATGGATGCACATATGTTCGTGTTTTATTTTAATTTTGCCTCCTCATCTAAGGATGAAAATGGCAAAAATTAAATGGGAGCAAAAATTTCCAAGTATATACTGTAAAGTTTGTACGATTTTTAAAGATGTACCATATTTTGGCTCTTTTTGGAGCCTTATATGTGTCTTAGCCCCTTTTCATTTGAAAAATTTGTGATTTTACACAGGGAAACTCTCTACCAAGTTCAATTAAGATTGGTCAATTTGTTCTTGAACAGAAGTCAAAAACATGGTGACAGACTGAAGTCCATCGCAATACCTCACTGTGAACCACTGACTGAGGTGACCTAAAAAGTGAATGCAATGATATTTTAGATGAGGCTTTCACCGATCTTAGTCCCATTTCACAGAACATGTGCCACATTTCAGAAGCCTAACTGTATTGAGTTATGCCCAATAATATCCATAGTCAAACTTGTGGCATTTTACCAACAAATATTGACATTTCCATTTAAAGCGATATGAGCTGTTGTAGGTGAAAAATTTTATATGCCTATTTTAAGTAATATTTTATCTCATATATATCCCAAAGAGATCATCTGGTGGTTAGAATAACAAATGCATATGTATAATTGCAACAATCTTGCCAAACGTAACCCGTAATATTGGTTATATTTTGTCTGCCATTTCTTTGAGCATTTCAAATTAACTATCTGTAAATTTTTTTGTAGTTAATAGCAATTCTATTTTATTGTTCTTTGCATTTATTTTCGTACATCATCATTTCATACCTAAATCAGGCAAAGTTGGTCTTTTTCATCGTTTCAAAATACTCGTTTCTGAAACTGTCCATGTGCCAGGTATATCGGGTGATCTCGACCCATTTTTAACTCGTCCCATCGCATTCTCAGCTTTATCATTCTTGACATACAGTACATGTATATGATCATGAACTGCCCAACTCCACTGGACATGGCGGCACAATTGTAAAATATGAGGTACGCATACTTTTCACAGTTATATTGTTTTGATTTTGTCAATGTCAGCATTCGGGGTAACATTAAAGATTTCTTTTAGTGACCTGATATATTTATTCATATATTCATCAAATTTTCTTCAGGTATTTAAAATAGCATATATTTTACACAATACATGCACTTTCCAATAAAATCAGGTATTGTATTTTATAAGTAAATATTAAACACATAAAATTGACCAACTTTAACATAGTCCGAGCGCATAAAGGACCGAGATCCCCTGACTGAATTATGAAGTACATTTGATATGGCGAAAGAGTTTATCTGAAAGGTCATTGCATACGGAAATACAGCTGGATTTTTTAAGGTACAGGAATACTTAAATTCTAATAAAACAAATAAGTTCGAAAAAAAGATCTTTTACAACGTTTCACATGTTTGATAATGTATTTGAACACACATTTTATCATATTCTGGACAATATGTCAGGGGACAAAAATAATCATTGTGAAAGCTAATATCGCTTTAAGGAGGCATTCAACAACTGACTCACAAATTCAATTTTCTATTGATACTTCATTTTTATTTCTATTGAAATGCAAAATGTAAAAAATATTTATCTGCACAATTTTTAGAAAAATTACATTAAATATCCTCCACCTAGGCATATCTAGGATTCTCTTGAAAAGTTTAAACAGGCCAATCTAATTTCTGTCAACTGTTCCAAATATAAATATATATCAAAAACATGAATCAATACAGGAATAGAAATATTTACATTATAAAATTACCAAGGGAAAATAATACTGAATGTATATTTTTCAATATTCATATGATAAAGGTTTCGATAAGTATAGCAATTTACAGAATAAAAATTCACAATTTTCTCCTATAAATTGACAATTTACAAAAATCTGAAAATTCAATTCCCCCCCCAAGATATTTTCATTATCCATAGGATATTAGTACATAATATTATGAATATGAAAAGAATTTATCCACAGAAATGTAAAATATGGTCACCAAAGTGCCAGTGAACTAATATGACACATTAGTTATGTCAGGCTCGGTATTTTTCTGGTATGACTAAAATTTGAAAAAATATATAAGCAAATCCTGAATAAATATCAATTGATTAAATATTAAAATTAGTCTTATGACATTTTAAATGAAAACCACTTCCTTTAAAGTGTCATTCTTGTAGTTAGGGGCGTCATTAGGATGATTAGACACATCATTCCGATAAATAAGTATCATCATTGTAATTTACCAATTGTGAAATGCCCGACACAGCACCTTTGGGCAAACTTTTCCATCATGATGTCACAATTATATAGCCCGTCAAACATTTGTGTGGTTATGATGTCACAATCTAATGATGTCAGAAAGCACAATAAACTTATGTCATTTTTAACAAATGCATCCAGCATTTTTTGGAGAGTGTTTAATTCCCTCTTACGGGGAAAATTATCTGTCCTACAAAAGTAAATTTACTGAAAAGTCCAAAGAACATACATGTACTATTTATTATTACAATTTGCAATTTACACACAGAGACAGACACACACACACACACACACACACAGAGACAGACATATACACACACACACACACATAGACACACAGAGACAGACATACACACACACACACACACACACACACACACACACACACACAGACACAGAGACAGACAGACACACACACACAGACAGACATACACAATCACACACACACACACACACACACACACACACACACACACAGACAGACAGACAGACAGACAGACACACACACATACATGTATGTCACCCCACCCTGTTGTACTTGATATGCTGAGTTACTACACTAAAGTCACCTCTAAAATGTTTACAAATTTACATATTCTCAAAACGTAATGAATATTTTTTTTCAATCTGAAATGATATTCAAAACTAATATTGTTAACTCATATATCCCTAAAAACACATTTGGACTAGTCTGTGTCATTGATTTTCAATAGAGCACATTATTTTCAGGGGGGGGGGGGGTTAATGTCAAGTCTAATGTTCTTACTATAATTTAACTGAGATATACATGTAAATGTGTACATGTGTAAATATCTCATTTATCACCACAGCTGACATTCCCCATCTTATCACCATGATCAGATTTATCACATGATTCACTGCACTTTGTGCTGTCAATAATTTTTTTTATTGGAGCAGGAGTGCATCATGCTGTCCTTTGTAATACTTTTGTTGATGGACTTGTAATTATGGTTTTGTACCTAAACAGATGAAGTGTCGATCTGATGGATATATCAGTGATGATTGCTGATCTACGTGTGTAAAAGGGACTTTATCAAAATTAAAAAGTTACACACAGACACTCACACCAGAACAAAAATGATATCCCAAAAATAATGATATTACTCACGACAAAAGACATAAACTAAAGTGAAGACATGTGTATTTTATTTCTAGAGCTTGTGAAACAAATTATCCAATGTTAAATATGTCCCAGATGGAATAAATCATCCATATTGCTATATAATTCATCCCAATGCATGCAAGCTGAACAAAGAGTAACATAAAATCACCGACGGGAGTGTGGCTTCATTTGAAATGCTGCCATTTGTGTTTTTGTATCAAATAATTTTCCGAAGCAATGACTGTCATTCGATTCATTAATAAATGATTTTAATCTCCAGACAGAATTGTTGGAATTGTAACTAATTAAAAAATACCAGTAGATAAATATTTGATTAAAAAATTATTACTAGATTATTATTTTCATACATGTAGGTGACAAATTGCATACATTTGCAAAATAAATAAAATGTCAAATTGTAATTCTCTGTATACTGCCTACAAACCAAATCACTTTCACTCTCGTTTTAGTCATTGATTACGAATTGATTGTAACTGGATAAAATTTGTCCCATTTCCATAGGTTAATTTCAATAACAGAATTTTTTTCCAATATCCATTGTTATATTACATGACTCACGGAAAAGGAAAACCAAGAATAAGGCAGGAACTTAAATGGACAATTACTTCATCCAGTGACTAGAACAACAACGTGTATAGCTTGGGTGATTTATCGATCCAGCGTACTAAAAAAAAATGTAATTAGCTAATTTTCAGATGTGAATAAATATGATTCATGGAATTTTATTACTAGTCTATAGTCATATAACAAATGATATTCAATTCAAATTAACTACTTGTGGGTGTACTCTTGGATTCTACAGAAGTTGTTTCTTGATTATAGAAAGAATACAATCAACAATGTTATACACATCTTTACTGGTCAATCTGATGAAGAATTTCATTACTGACAGTTTTGTTTTAAACATGGTACTCTGATTAAACTCTGTAATGGAATGAATTCACCAAAGAGCAGAATATAATATTTGATGTTACATATTACATGATATTACATATTGCATGATATTACATATTACATGATATTACATATAACATGATATTACATATAGCATGATAAAAAGCAATTAAAGATTCCATATTTTCTATCATACATGTACATGTAAACGTAGATCTGTCTATAGATACAGTGGAACCTATTTTGAGAGACCACTGCCATGAAAGATCACCTGTCTTTTGAGACCACATTTGTAAAACCAGTGAGTTAAACAACTCTGTAAATAAAACCTGCTTTGAGAGACCACCTGTCTTGAGAGATCATATTTCATGGCAGAAGGGGTGACCTGTCAAAACAGTCTGTAATGTGTTTAACTAAAAAGTAATGTCCAAACTTTGGCTAACAAAGTTATTATAAACTGTGAAAGGATGACTAGAATCTTTGTCACACTGATACATGTAGTACAATCACAGGAAATGCAAGTTTCGTCTGTAAGGTATAATTGAGAGTCAAACACCCAAAAAGATATGGGCGTTTATCTGACATTCAGGTGTTTGAATCTTGATTATACCTTACAGACAAAATTTTCAATTTCTGTGGTACAATGTACATAAAATAGCAGGACCTCCGACCAGTGATATTAAATGTACATAGTAGTATGCCACTATGACTCAGGGAATTATCATAGCCACTTTTGATAATGACATCAGGGCCCAAAGTTGCCTTTTCTCACCGTTTCTCAATACTCAAGCTCAACTTTTATTTTACTATTTTGAATTTATTGTCGTTTGTCCAGGAAGTGACTACACAGGAAACACATTTATAGGTTCTTTGGAAAAATATTAAAAATAGTTTGAGTAGGCCGATACATACTCAATTTGTTAGCACCATACACCATGGAAACGTAATTATTTTGACCCAAAGTAATGAATGTGAATAAAAAGAAAAAATAATGACTTTAACATTGTATACAGATATATAGCATGAGGTGATGAGGTGATTACACAACAGTAATTTAATTTGAACCTGCAGATACTTCAAATGTGTGGGATATATTGATTTCATTAAAACTTAATTACTGTAACACCAATATCAGATTGCGTTCCACTCTGCATCAACATCGGGGTAATAGCAGTATAACAGTGTTATTATAAAAATCACAGATACCAAAGTATTTATTTTCAGGAGGAAATCCAGAGGTGGGATCTGGTGTCATGGAGGAGTAAGCATTCATAGCAGCTGATGAAGACTAATTACTAAATATTTCTGACTTGCCTAAAAACCACATTGTTTATGAGGCCACACTACACTTAACATATCAACCTCTGAAAAGCAATGGACTCTGCTGTAAATCAATGACTTAGACTAGTCCAAATGTGTCTCCAGGGGAGAATGAGTTAAAACTTTAAATATCAAGTCTCTTGAAATACAAAAGTATGTAAAAAAGATATTGGAGAAGCTTATACCCCCATAAAAGACACATATTAAGAGATTACCTTGGTGATTATAGACCACTATCAGTTAGGTGGGCTTAGTAGCAAGTTTCCACGGTTACAGGACAAAAGTGAATCCTCAAAAATTATTTCACTACATAACCTTAGTAATTCTGCCTTTGTTTGATTTAATCCTCTGAATTTGGTAGACATCTAAGATTAAAGAAATGTGGCCCATTTAACCCTGGGAGTCTGGGCATAATTTTGGTAATTTTTTTGTAACATGCAGTTTCCATGCATGTATTTCCCCATGAATAATGTATAGATTGCAATGGAATTTCTACCAAATGAGTACCAAAACCTCAACATTCTGTGGATTTCCATTTCCTTATGAATGTTTTGGATTTAAATTTTAAAATGTTGTTTTAGCTACACTCAACAATTTTTCAGTTATACAGTATGGTGGCGGCCAGTTTTTAGGGGTGGAGGAGAGTACCCAGTTACAATGTACCCAGGAAGAGACCACCGGCCTTCTTTTACAAGTAAAGTTTTGGTAAACTCGCAAACTTCCTAACAAAACTAGCATAGGTTTCAGCAGGACTTGAACCTGTGCTGACTAGAGGTTAGAGACATCATGGTTTAAAGCGTGATGCTCTAAACCACTTAGCAATGGAGGTCCCTCTCAAAATTTCAGAATTGAGATGTTTGGATATACAATGTTCTACTGTAACTATCGATATTATTTTCTCTTTATCCATTTCTTAATATAGTCATCTCTACATTTAATTATTTCATTTTGGTACCTACATTTGTACATGCTTTTATGCAACAATTAAACATAACATTTCCTGGAAAACCCATTATGATGCTTACTCATCTGAGAAGCTTCTATAATTACCGCGGTAACATGTAAATTAAACATATAACATTTGTTAATCTGTGGCGATATAATGCTTTAAAATACATTACTAGAAAATTGCTAACAATGAAATACATTTTGTTTGAGAAAAAGCAAATACGAGAGAAAAAAAAAAAGGAAGGCTTTACCTGTAATCTTATGACAATTTAGTTACTCAGTATTTGTCATTGCATTTCCTGCAGAGTTCAAAGAAGATAATTTGTTATTTTTTCTTATGATGTTAAGAGATAAAATTGATATCAAATGATATTTATTCAAATGTGTTTGTATGTGAGAATAAATTATTTGTAGGTCAATAGGAGTGTTATACTACCAGCTAAAATAATTACAATCAAATGAAGCAACCATAGTCGAGCATCAAGCTTTGAACCATGAAGTCTCTCACTTCTGTCTTCTGGTCAGCACAGGTTTGAGCCCCACTGGAACCTAAGCAGATTTTTGTGATAATGTTTGCCAGTTTACTTGCAGAAGGCTGGTTGTCTCTTCCGGAGTACATAGTAATCGGGTTCTTGCCTCCACCATTCAAAACTGGCTGCCACCATATAACTGACAAATCATTAAGTGTGGCCTAAAACACTATAAATAGATTCCAATCAAATGAAATGAGTAATACTGAGTCTCAAGGTGAAGGTCCTCTTTTATTGACTTTGGTTAGTTTTACGTGTTAATTTTTAACCATTCCAAACGAGATGTGTCGGTTAATCATGAATGCCCCTAGGTATCACAAAACTCAATAGTAACTGGAATATTAAGCTGACAATCAAATGAGCAGCTTTCTTCCAAATCATGATTTTGATCCTGGCGTAAATATTACTCCTTCAAATTTTATTTCAATTTTGAACATTTTTTAAACTGTACATATAATTCAGACCTTTATCTTAATCTACTGATAACATTATTCTACATGTAATTGATTTCACCAAAAATAGTTTTGCTTGTTTCAATAGTTATAAGAAGTCATATTGTGAACAGATACATCTACCCCACTGCAGATCTTAGGCCTGACAGGTTTATGTCTTATCATGATTTCATCTGATTTTCTTCTAAAATCTAGAGGAAAGATGCTTTTGAAACTAATTATGACTAATGATGGGACAACAATAAATAAAAATTAGTCGGTTTACCATTTCCAATTCTAATTATACACATGTACGAGCAAATTATCTATTATCTTTAACAAAATTCTATAATAGAGAAAACTACTCTCAATACATTTTAATGGTATAGTATGGAGTATGAAATTAAAAAGAAAAAAAGAATCTTAAATGTTTGTTATATAATGCAAGTAAATTTGTTGGGGTTAAAACTTCATTGTTTTAAAAACAAAACATGATTGTAAAAGAACCTATTAAGTAGCATTACTAGCTGTATATTATGTGAAATTTCATCATAGTTTTGATTTTATTGATAAATGAAAAAGATATAATTAAAACCATTACAAAATTTGTTGTTTTGCATCACATTTAGACTTTTATTTGTTTTTACATGATGCATGGTCGTTAGTTTTAGACAGATGTCGTGGTTAAAATGTACCTACGGAACTTTTTCTCATGTCAGTGTCAGGATTAACACGATACTTGAACTCTTATTGACTAGAGGTGAGAAACATCTTGTTTTAATCAGAAATATCGTCTAGTCACTTGATTACACAGACTCAACCACCAATCTAAAATCACATCGCTAAATTGGTTGAAGTATTCCTCTTAAGTGCAAAACATCCCAGGTTAAATTTAGGTACAGTGGAACTTGTCTTAAGAGATATAGACCACTCCATCTGCAACTGAAATGTGGTCTCTCAAGACAGGTGGTCTCTCAAAAGAGGCTTCATTTCAGGGACTATTCAACCATGTGGTTTTCAGAATGCGGTCTCAAAAGACAGGTGGTCTTTCATGAGTGGTCCTCCAAGACAGGTTCTACTGTACTGGTTAAAATGTAAGATATAGCTATTAAGGCAGTGACTTTTTCTGTACTAAGAGCCTTTGCCGAGAGCTCAGTATAAGGGGGACAGTCACAAATCTTTTTGACGACACTTAAAACCAAGGTCCAAGGTGGTCATGGTTTGTGTGAAAGAACCCTTACAGAAACTGCATGAATCCATAGCATAGATCGAAATTTACAGTATTTTGCTTATACCTGGTGACATTTCTATATAAAAGAAAGAAAATGGACATATTACAATAAAGCAAAAGACATATCAAGTTGAAATCTAAGAATGTTATATATAACAGTCTAATATCACATTAACGATATTTTCTCCCATTGTTCACAGATTTTCCCTTCATTTTAACAGGGACTGATTTCCTTGTCAACCCGTAAGGTATTGACAAGCTACACATGCTATGACATCACAATACAATTTCAATGATGCCTGGTGTCTGTGGTGTCTAGAATGCATTGCATGTCCACTAATTTCAGGATATGATGAAGGAATCTCATTCCTCGGGATAAGATTCTTGAATGACAAACCCTCGACAAACCTTGGGTTTGTCATTCAAGAATCTTACCCTTGTATTGAGATTCCTTTGTCATACCCTCAAAGCAGGGGTAGATTTAATCATGCTAATAGGGAATATTTTAATTTTCATCACATGCACTGTTCCAGTACCTCAGTGGGATGTAGTCCATATTGTTTACCTTGTAGACTAAGACACAAAAGTACATACAAATTATTGTCTGCATGAAGAGTTTATTATGTAATGTACATGTATGGAAAGGGCAATAACTCTTACTTACAAAAAAACATTTTTACTATCTCAGTAATTTTTGTTTGATTGTTATTTTGCATTCCGTCAAGAATTTTTCACTTATATTGAGATGTCAATAGCTTTAGGTAAAGCTCTACAAATTTTAGCCTATGCTATGGAATGACATCAATGCTGTGAGAGTTCTTTTATGTGCCACGCTTTCCAAGACACAAGACCTTGGTTTTCAGTTCAATCTGAAAGACTTGCGACTTTTGCTTCATATACTAAGTGCTTGGCGACAGAAAAGACGCTACCATTTAGTCTTTGGTATGATTTGGTCTGGATATTGAAGAATTGAACCGCAGACATTCTGATTTTGAGTCGAATGCTCTACCACTAATCATGGCAAGTGGTCCTATCTAAGTGGTATATAGTGGAACCTGTCTTGATGTCTTGACAGACCTCCCACTTTGCCACTATGTGGTCTCCTAGGACAAGTGGTCTCACAAAACAGATTTTATTTAAAGAATAAACAGCTACAAAATTTATGTGTCTTTATATACATTGTTATAGTGGTCGTTTTAATAATAATGTAAATATATGTATGACAAATATCTTGTATTTGGTTCCAAAAGTTTCAAACGCACAGACACATGTAGCTGTACTGCATTTATGATGGTTGACCTAATCTATAAGGTCAAACTCCCATGATACTGACCTACATGTACAATGAAGTAGCTTGTACAGGATGTTTGTATACCTGTTAATTAAGAGACAGATGTATTACCGGCTGGTCATATTACTGGGTTATATAATTATATTTGCATCCTGAATGTAAACCACAGGTAACGGTTGTATTAGCCACTGTAGGTACAGAACATAGAAACAAGAAACGTCATGATCGACTTACTGGATTATGACTACAGCATAAGGACAGTCACCTCTCATTGGTTGAAATTGATTGCAGATACAGACAAACAGAATAATAGAATCTTCCATGGGTGTGTGGAGTGGATAAGGAAATCTCAACCTGAGTGGCAAGTATCTGGTTGTCCAATCCAAGGCTTTCCCAAGGACCGGACTTTCAGATTCTTAACACGAGGGTTGAGAATCAACTTTCCACTAATCACACTCAAGTTTGATTATTTTTCTCCCATGCTTCAAGTACCTGTTTATGCCCATAGAATCCAACCTGACACAACTTTTAATTCACTGAGATCTCATCACACAGAAGACCTATGTTATAAAATTATATTGTGACGTCATAACATATTTAGCTTGCCTACACCCTAGGTTGTGGACAGAGGCTTGGAAAATGGAAGATACATGTAAGCCTGTCCATGGTGGGAGAATACTATGTGAATACATCTAATGTCCAATGCCATTGAGATGATTACATGTAAAGAGATGTATTACACGCTGAAAGCGCAAACGTAATGAAATATTCATGAGCCTACATATCTCAGATAATCAATAAACATGTGGAGAGATTCTTTGATGGACAATCAATTAACAAAATTATCATCTAAAATCAACAATCACTATATTCTAACATTACAATGAGAACTTCAATGTCAATTTGTAATAGCAAATCAAATTTTGACGTCACACATGCTGGGAATCTATGTCCAGGACCGTATTCAGATTAAAAAATTAGTGTAACTTGTATATAAAGACCCCCTTAGGAACACAACAAAACCGGTCTTCATTGGGAGGTGGTCTTTATTATATAGATGCTGATTTGTACACAAATGGTACTATTTGTCTTTGTGACCAGGTGGTCTTTATACACAAGTGGTTGCTAAAGCCAGTTTGACTGTATTTCATTTTCACAAAACCCTGAATTTGATTTGCTCACATGTACAAGTACTTTACATTTGCAAGAAAAATTTGAATTTTTGCACTTATTATGATTAATGCCCTCTTTCAGAGAATGGATCATCCTGTTGACTTTTGACATGAATCCAAGGCTTTAATTTAGCATTCTTTCCTAAGTGACCCACAGGGGCAGTAGCATGAAATATCTACTAGCCCCATCAAACTTTCACTGGCCCACAAATAACTCAAAAGAAATAATCTTATATATATCATGGATAAAGCCAACTATAACATGTGAAGACAGACAAGACAGGATATTTGCAGTTTGTATTAAAGATGAGATTGATTATTTTGTAGATTTACATAAGTGTAAACTGCAATAATTATTGTAAAGAGCATTTACACTCTATCATAATTTCTTTAACTGGGCAACAATGCCAGTACAGATGAGAAATAATATTATTTACTGGCTGGTGGACTAGTGCTAATTTTGAGCCTTGTAAACACACACATACACACTCACACACAAATGGACATATGCACACATACTCTCCCCGCCCACACACACACACACAAACAAACACACACACTCTCAGTGAATCTGTTCTTTGATTCCATTGCATTGTGGAGCATATCTCATGATGTCAAGAATATTTTTGAAACAGCCATTATGGTGGTTTCAGGATTTCTTAATACATAAATTCTTTAATACAGCAAACTTGGCTTCTATGAATTTAAACATTGTATACACAAATGATTGGAAATGACCCTGATTTGTATACAGTGGTGATCATGGTCAATAAAGCACTTAACCGATGCAAAGCCAGGCAGCAGTAGTAAGACAGAGTAAGAATTAAACAAACAAGATAATGACTTGATATGAACTATTGTCCTGTTTTCTGTTTGTTAAAGATATATCAATGATACCAAAATATTGTAACTATATTTTCTCCAAGATGTCAGAATTCGTCAGTGTTCCTGTTGCTGAATTGACACATGATACATGTAAATGCAAATAATGAAAATTGTATGATTTTTACTTCATTATGTATTGTCTTGACAACTTTATGTTTATGTCAGGGGTACATCTTGCCTGGGTTCCAATGTAATTGAGGCAGGGAAGCCAGGAAAACAAATGTCACAAAAATTAAGGACATTATCACACTCTTATTTCAACATTCAATCAATTTTATTTTACTGAGCCAACTGACTCAGTGGTTTCAATGATATCTATGCCAATGATGCCCCCTTCAGTATGTACATGTAATTATCCAGTTTAACTGTGTTTTAAGCTCAAGCTGTGAAAATTGGCAGATATATTATGAATGAAATACTTTAAAATCCATACTTCTATACACCAATCAATATTTATTGTGTGTATGTGTGAGAGTGTATATATATATATATATATATATATATATATATATATATAAACAATACATGATCAGATAGTGTGAGATCGTTGTAGTGGAAGGATTCAACGATAGCATACCTCAACTTGAATCCTGCCCTTACAATGATCAAGTGCAGTCTGATGATACGGGTAGAAACATTAATTCCTTTTATAAAAGGACGTTATAAAATATTTTGGATGAGTGGAATTCCATTTACAAAAGTAGCTCCGGCAGAATTTCTGTATCCAGCTAGAGTGCAATACGATGTTAGGTATTGCCAGGTGTATTGAACTATGTATTATAACTGTATAATAACTCAAGCATGTAATATATATATATATATATATATATATATATATATATATATATATATATATATATATATATATATATATATATTGTTTAATAAAGTACGTTAGAATTACAGTGGAACCTGTTTTAGGAGACCACCTCTTCTGCCATCATAATATGCCTCTCAAGACAGGTGGTCTCTCTAGAGTTCTTAACAAAAGCATTATTTTATTAAATGATTTTCTCAATGACAGTGGTCTCTTAACAGAGGTTCCACTGTATAAATACATATAAAAAAGCTTATATATATTCTGCATATTTCTTTTTAATCTGTTCTAATGTTTTGTTGAATGAATGTTACTAAATACATGTACAGTGGAACCTGCCATTAAAAATCACTCTCATGACAGACCACCTGTCGTTAAAAATCACTGTCATGAAAGACCACCTGTCATCAAAAATCACTCTCATGACAGACCACCTGTCATTAAAAATCACTCTCATGACAGACCACCTGTCATTAAAAATCACTCTCATGACAGACCACCTGTCATAAAAAATCACTCTCATGACAGACCACCTGTCATTAAAAATCACTCTCATGACAGACCACCTGTCATTAAAAATCACTCTCATGACAGACCACCTGTCATTAAAAATCACTCTCATGACAGACCACCTGTCATTAAAAATCACTCTCATGACAGACCACCTGTCATTAAAAATCACTCTCATGACAGACCACCTGTCATTAAAAATCACTGTCATGAAAGACCACCTGTCATTAAAAATCAGTCATGACAGACCACCTGTCATTAAAAATCACTCTCATGACAGACCACCTGTCATTAAAAATCACTCTCATGACAGACCACCTGTCATTAAAAATCACTGTCATGAAAGACCACCTGTCATTAAAAATCACTGTCATGACAGACCACCTGTCATTAAAAATCACTGTCATGACAGACCACCTGTCATTAAAAATCACTGTCATGAAAGACCACCTGTCATTAAAAATCACTCTCATGACAGACCACCTGTCATTAAAAATCACTGTCATGAAAGACCACCTGTCATTAAAAATCACTGTCATGAAAGACCACCTGTTATTCCAGACTACATTCTGAAAACCACTTGGTTAAATAATCATTTTAATAAAACCTCTTTTGAGATACCCCCTGTCTTTAGAGACAACCTATCAGTAGTAGAAGGGGTGGTCTAACAATATATGTTCCACTGTATTTAACATGAAAATGAAACACTGAAATATAAACTTCAGATCTGGTCACAGTTTTGCCAATCAAATACAATATATACAGACATAAAGTAACAACAAAATTCATTCAATCAAGTAAACTTGAAACTGATCAAAACTTTTTTACTGGTTCAGAGAGTAATCAACACATTTCTTACCTGTTCATTGGGATTTAATCTCTGCTCTTCAAAACAGAAACACTGAAAGACAGGAATTAGAATAATTAATTATCTAGCATTTTAGGTGTCTTAGAAGTAAATCTTTTACACCTCTCTGTCTTACAGCTGTTTTTTACAGATAAATATCAAAATTGTGTTTTACTTTAACTTTATGTTTTTAGTTGAAAACTCAATAAGTTGAATATAGTTATAACTCATATCAACAAAAAGCAATATAAATAACAAAAAGCCTGTAATTTGGTATTATTCTGTATTGGTTTATATAGCTGATATAAGGGAGTCTAAAGTTACAAAGGTTAAATCAAATTTCTTAAATTTTGTGAACAACCATGTTCATTTTATATCATCAAGACTAAAACACTTAAGATAACTTGATACCTTTGACAAGTCTTGGCATAAGTGTTCCAAGTTCATCACAGTGATGTGAGTGTAACCTGTTCATGCTAGTATTATAAGTGTGGCCTGTTTATACCAGTGGTATACATTGTAAGTGTTCCAATTTCATACCAGTGGTGTAAGGACTACATGTGGCCTATTCATGCCAGTGGTATCAGTGTGGCCTGTTCATAGCAGTGATGTGAGCATGATTGGTTCATAATAGTGGTATAAGCTTTGCCTGTTCAAGACAGTGGTGTAAGTGTAAGTGTGGCCTATTCATAACAGTTGTGTAAGTGTGGCCTGTTTATACCAATGGTGTAAGTGTTCCCTGTTCATAACAGTGGCCTGTTTATAACAGTGGAGTAAGTGAGGCCTGTTTATATGAGTGGTGTAAGGACTACTTGTGGCCTATTCATGTTGGTGGTGTAAATGCAACCTATTCATAGCAGTGGTGTAAGCATGGCCTGTTCATAATAGTGGTATAAGCTTTGCCTATTCATAACATTGGTGTGAGCATGACTTGTTCATATTAATGGTTTAAGCTTTGCCTGTTCATGGCAGTGGTGTAAATGTTCCCTGTTCATAACAGTGGTGTAAGTGTTCCCTATTCATACCAGTTGTACAAGTGTGGCTTGTTTACAATATTGGTGTAAGTGTGGCCTGTATACCAGTGGTGTAAGCACATTTTGTTTATAACAGTGGTGTAAGTGTTGCCTGTATAACAGAGGTGTAAGTATGGCCTGTATAACAGTGGTGTAAGTGTTGCCTGTATAACAGTGGTGTAAGTGTTGCCTGTATAACAGTGGTGTAAGTGTTGCCTGTATAACAGTGGTGTAAGTGTTGCCTGTATAACAGTGGTGTAAGTGTTGCCTGTATAACAGTGGTGTAAGTGTTGCCTGTATAACAGTGGTGTAAGTATGGCCTGTATACCAGTGGTGTGAGTGTGGCCTGTATATCAGTGGTATAAGTGTGGCATGTTTATACCAGTGGTGTAAGTGTGGCATGTTTATACCAGTGGTGTATCAGTGTTTATAACAGTGGTGTAAGTATAGCCTGTATACCAGTGGTGTGAGTGTGGCCTGTATATCAGTGGTATAAGTGTGGCATGTTTATACCAGTGGTGTATCAGTGTTTATAACAGTGGTGTAATTGTGGGCTGTTAATACCAGGGATGTAATTGTCTTGTTCATAACAGTGGTGTAAGTCTAGGATGTTTAGACAAGTAGTGTAAGTGTGGCTTGTTCGTACCAGTGGTGTAAGTGTGGCATGTCCAGATCAGTATTTTGTAAGTGTTCATACTAGTAATATAAGTGTGGCCTGTTCATGTCAGTGGTATACATGTAAGTATGTGTTGTTTATACCAGTGGTGTAAGTGTGGCCTGTTCAAATCAGTGGTATACATGTAAGTACATCTTGTTTGTACCAGTGGTGTAAATGTGGATTGTTTATACCAGTTTTGTAAATGTGACCTGTTCATATCAGTGGTATACATGTAAGTATGTGATGTTTATACCAATGGTGTAAATGTGACCTGTTCATATCAGTGGTATACATATAAGTATGTGCTGTTTGTACCACTGGTGTAAATGTGGGTTGTTTATACCAATGGTGTAAATGTAGGTTGTTTATATCAGTGGTGTAAATGTGGGTTGTTTATACCAATGGTGTAAGTGTGGCTTATTCATAACAGTTGAGTAAGTGTGGCTTGTTTATACAAGTGGTGTAAGTGTCGGTTGTCCATAACAGTAGTATAAGTGTTCCCTGTTCATACTTATGGTACAAGTGTGGCCTTTTCATACAAGTGGTACACATGTAAGCGTGGCTTGTTTATACCAGTGGCATAGTGTGGCCTATTCATACCAGTGGTACACATGTAAGTGTGGCCTGTTTATACCAGTGGCATAGTGTGGCCTATTCATACCAGTGGTACACATGTAAGTGTGGCAGTGGTTGTGTTTATACCAGTGGCATAGTGTGGCCTATTCATATACCAGTGGTACACATGTAAGTGTGGCTTGTTTATACCAGTGGCATAGTGTGGCCTATTCATACAAGTGGTACACATGTAAGTGTGGCTTGTTTATACCAGTGGCATAGTGTGGCCTATTCATACCAGTGGTACACATGTAAGTGTGGCCTGTTTATACCAGTGGCATAGTGTGGCCTATTCATACCAGTGGTACACATGTAAGTGTGGCTTGTTTATACCAGTGGCATAGTGTGGCCTATTCATACCAGTGGTACACATGTAAGTGTGGCTTGTTTATACCAGTGGCATAGTGTGGCCTATTCATACAAGTGGTACACATGTAAGTGTGGCTTGTTTATACCAGTGGCATAGTGTGGCCTATTCATACCAGTGGTACACATGTAAGTGTGGCTTGTTTATACCAGTGGCATAGTGTGGCCTATTCATACCAGTGGTACACATGTAAGTGTGGCTTGTTTATACCAGTGGCATAGTGTGGCCTATTCATACCAGTGGTATACATTTATGTTTGGAATGTTCATAAATGTACGTAGTTAATTTTGTACACAGAAATCCTTGACCTAAGAAGTGAATGTTATGAGTTACTTTACCAAATGAGAATTATTAAGATAGATATGCCTTTGTTGCTCTACTTAGTAAAGCTCGATGGTCTTTTCTAGGCACATTGTAACCAAGCTCTCTTCTCCTTCATCACAAACTGGCTGCCACCATATATGGTAAATTTAAAATTGATGAATGTAGGGTAAAATACAATTTGTACAATAGAAGAACATTTAGAACCTTCAGTGCAGTGACATGAGTCCATAGCATAATTCTTGATTTTGACACTTCATCTGTGTTGTCTCCATATAAAGGAATTATCACTCATAAGACTTGAAAGTACCTGTAAACGAACAATATTTGGCAAGTGTGCAAAAAGGGAGGTAACTCTAATTTACCATTACCAACCTGAATTTTGTTGAAGTAATAACCAGCTTCAAATGGTACAACAGTGTATGTAGATATGCCAATAATAGGTTTATCAGTTGGATTCTTGGCTGTGTAAAATGCCAAAGCTGTCTCTCCTGGTCTAACCTAAAAAGAAAAATGTTGTTTACATATAACTGTATACATGTATCAGGAATATATATATATACATTTAGTGAGTTGGCTATGCATTATGAGATCATTCACATGTTTGTTTTTCAAAGATCATTTACATATGACCTACTGTACTAACCTTAAACTAGTTAAAGACTTTCCAATATAAACCCTGTTTATTTTTAACAGACCTGCCACTTTTTGTCATTGTGATGAAAGTAAAATGTACAACTTGTGCCATAACACCAAGTACCATTAAATCCAGGCTTTTATAATAATCTTCACAAGCTTTGCTTTCAGAGTTCAAACTCTCAACTTTAGGTCTACGAGAAACTAAAATCAAACAAAACATTTCACTGACCTGGATCTCTGACTGTTGAGGTCTGAAGTTCCATCTCAAGTTAGAATCAATGTCAGCATTAAATCTGATTTTGATTATGCGATCTTCTACAACTTCCATGGTTTCCACTTTGTCTACAGTTCCACCTAGTATTGCAGCACCTCCTCGACCTGTGGTCTGCAAAATGTAAAAGAAATATGTCTGTTATTTCAACACTGTGTGGAGTAACCACAGCTGAACATACACACATGCATGTCTCTCTTTCTCTCTCTCTCTCACTCTCACTCACCCACCCACCCACACACTAACCCATCCACCCACACACACCCACCCACACACACAGATCAAGACCATACATGTACATATATGTCATTTTATGTGTTACTGTGTACTGTATATATTTACCTGATAAACTACAATTCCATGATCAATTGTTAGATTATTTCATCACATATCTGCATGTATATGAACCAGCAGAAAACTTTAAAATTAAAGGTAGCATCTACATCTACATGTATTAAGCATTAACGTAAACAACCATCCACAAATACAGGAAGTCTATTTAAACAAACATTTTGTACCTATACTACATTGCACAGATCATACAGTAACATATGTACATGTATATAATATACTGGTACTTGCAAATCTATTTCACATGCATATAACCCAAAGATTTAAGAAATCTATTCACACCATCATCCTTCACAAATTCAGAAAAGCTGTTCACACAACTGTCATGCACAAACTGAGGCTATACATGTATACACACATGTACATTGTATATATATAAAGCACAAATACACAAATAAAAAGGTACCTACAAACTCACCATGTTCCAGCTTGGGTTCGAACCTTTAACCTACAGCACCAATCGCCTGGCTCTCATGCACGACGTCCTAACCACTTGGCCATCTACACATTCACAAAAATGAATGTTTCGATAGCACTGATTAGAATTCAGAACATGAGAACTCGATCACAGAGATAAAGGTGAAAGGTGTTGTGGCATGGTGAGTTTGTAGGTACCTTGTTATTTCTGTATTTGTGCTTTATGTATGATTTATTTAAGCAGATAGTATCATTTTTGATCCAAGGTCAATAGTAAATGATAATGTTATAGTGATATTTGTGCTTTATACATGTACATCGTTATATACATGTATCTAGATCTAAACAACATTGTTATATACATGTATCTAGATCTAAACAACATTGTTATATACATGTATCTAGATCTAAACAACATTGTTATATACATGTATCTAGATCTAAACAACATTGTTATATACATGTATCTAGATCTAAACAACATTGTTATATACATGTATCTAGATCTAAACAACATTGTTATATACATGTATCTAGATCTAAACAACATTGTTATATACATGTATCTAGATCTAAACAACAATTTAAAAGTAGATGTTAAGTGATTTTGTTGACAGTAATGTTCCATGTATAATTTGAGGCACAAACTTGCATAGGAAACTTTCTGGATCCTCTGCATCTTTCTCTTGGTCTCACTTGGTTGCTACATGTACATGTATAATTTTGTATAAACATGTACAGTCAAACAAGACCACCTTTGTATAAAGGACACCTACATGTACCTATATAGGCCATTCAATCATAACCTTTGTTAACTTTTTTTCACTATAAATAAACATCTTTATAAAGGCCACCTGTCTATAACAGCTATTTTTGCCTGTTCCCTGCAGTGGCCTTCACAGACAAGTTTGACTTTAGTCAATCAAAATTGTATGAAGAAACCCCCAGCCTATATTTTCATTAAGCCTTTTATTGCAATTCTAAAGATGAATATGTTAAATTGAAGTACTGAAAGTACTGATACAAGATGATGGCAATCGTAAGTTGTAATGAGGTATAATACACTCATTATACTGAATACTTTTTAATTCCGTAAAAAATTAGGTTTTACAAAAAAGGTAACTAAAAATCGGGTCAGACATTTGGCCTAACGTGAGTACTGATGGCTTATTTATTATGCAACAAACTACATAGATCAGCGATAGGATTATAAAATCTTGTGCTTATAAACATTGTTTCATCTATATTAAATTTCTATGCTTTCTATGTGACAGGGCAGTATTATACCCTTACGCTATACTTCCTATCAGTAGCCTTAAATCTCTAGGTCAATAAGTGTACAAATGTACATGTAAAACATTTTCCCAATTTCAAACACTGCCGCGAGTTTCTCAGCAGTTAAAATCACGTGATTGAAGAATGATGCAACTTCTACAATGTATGTCAAACTTCACAGACAGATTTTGCCAGTACATAGTAAAGGAAACTTGACCAAAACTCATTTGCATATTAATCGTGCACAAGATTTGTTAACAGTCCAGTCAATTTGTTTTAATGTCAATTCTATCACAAGAGTATAATGGTACAAAAATAATTGAAAAGTAACATTCTCAAAGGACACCAAACTGACCTTTAATAGCATATATTTCAACAAGTCTGGTAGACCTAAATTTTTCAGCGCATTATTTTTACTATATTTTCGTAATTTTAAAAAGCAAAAACATACGAATAAAAGTGTGATTTGGAAATTTCAATCTTGAAGTTGAGTTTATGTTGCTGAAATGCACATACATGTACATGTGTAATTTTGCATCAATATAATGTGTTATTATCCCCATACCGAAAAATGTGCTTTGACTTGTTCCCAATAAACAACTTAATTAGCATAACATAACTGTGTTGATGTTCCATCAACTCGTAAAAACCAATTGATTTATTATATGTACAATGTACTGTTGTACATGAACATGTAGGTAGTCATAAAAACACAGAGGCATAACCATAGCAGTACCCTGCTATAATGATGGGTAGAAAAACCAAGTGGATATAAAAAGATATTCTGACACACCATTAATTTGTAGACAAATGTGCCAAAATATACATGTATATATAAACATATATAATAATATATATATACAATGCTGTCACATGATTTTGTGCACCTAAGACTTTTTGTCCAGAAAACTGTAGACAACAAATGGCAAATAATCATAAAATCAACTCAGCATAAAACATTTACAATCTCTTTTTCATTTTTTTTTTTTACAAAAACATGTTAATTTGTTTGCAAAAATTTCCATAAAAAGAAAAACAGGTTTAGGATGTACATCAAGTATGGTGATCCATATTCCTTCATATTATTTGATTTTAAATTCAATATAATAATTGCAAATTAAAATGGATGGAAAAGTTTCCATGCACCAAATTAGAGCTTGAACAAATTCTCCTGGCTACTTACTTCTCGATTATGAATATTCATTATAAGCTATTATCGTCATGATGACATAGATGTAAATGCTATAATAGTCAACCATGAGGCTCAAATGATGTAAGATACTTGTGTATTTTCACGTTTAGTATAAGATAATGGATTTTATACACTAGTTGTACAAACATGCAAGTAAACTTTTTATCTTAAAGGTTTATTAAGATGCAGCAGCTTTGAAGTAAAATTCCCATCAGTTGTAATGGGTTGAGGTGGACAGAAGCATGGGTGCGCAAAATCATGTGACACAAATATATATATATTTATATATATATTATATATATATTTATATATATATATAATATATATATATATATATTTATATATATATATATATACACAGGTGACTCTCGATACCTCAATACTTCAAGGTTTCAAGAGTTTGAGGTTTTGAGAGTTCTGGAAATGGACATTTCGACAGATACAGGTTCTTAATACTCGACATAACAAGGTTTTTTTTTTCTTAATTTGTATGAATTTTGCCATAAACAATCCCTGTGCCTAATTTTCAAAAAAAAAACAACATGTAAATACATTATCTTTATCATGTATACGATCTGGATAAAAATGATAGTCGACATATAAGGTATACACTGTTGCCGTAGCATTCACTACTGCTTCAGTAATCTATAGTACCGCTTGATCTAAAAGTTAAACTATCACTTGGTTGTGACACTTGTACTCGACATCATAGTCTATGCTGCATCTTTACACAGATGCACATCTTTATACAGAGATTTTTACATCTCTTTTGATAGCTCTTAATTACATGTAATTAACAAACCTGTCAATCACTACTCAATTAGGTCAGGGTCTACATGTACTTGTCACCCGGTTATCAAAACACCTAATGTTTAATCTTACAGGTAAGGATCCCGGTGTCGTTCTAGCTTACAGCATTGACTTTTAATCAATTTACCGGTAATTACTCGAACTTCAAGGTTTCAAGGGAGAAATATAAAGAAATATAAAGATCGGGACTTCAAACTGACTTCGAGGTTTCAAGAACTTCAAGGTTTCGATGTTCCAGAGATCGAGAGTTAATTTACTTAATTTATAAAGGAAAAAAATCAGGACCTGTAGTGTACAAAATTTCGAGGTTTCGACGTTCTAACCATCGAGAGTCAGCTGTATGTATATATATATTATATATTTAGAATTCTTTTTTAGTTAAAGTGAATGTTGGTTGTGTACATGTATGTACATGTACATGTAGAATTTTGTGTTGAAGTGCAGGATGGTCATGTACATATAGAATTGACCTGCTTGACAGCTTTGCAAACAGAATTTTATAGACTATGTACATGACAGTTTGCAATAAGTCATTACCACTGTAAATACATTCCAAATTAAAAATATTACATGTACATAACTACAATGTACATATACATATCTATAATGTACACGTACATAACTACAATGTACACATACATAACTACAATGTACACATACTTAACTATAATGTTCACATACATAACTACAATGTACACGTACATAACTACAATGTACACATACTTAACTACAATGTTCACATACATAACTACAATGTACACATACATAACTACAATGTACACATACTTAACTACAATGTACACATACTTAACTACAATGTACACATACTTAACTACAATGTACATGTACTTAACTACAGTGAACACATACATAACTATAATGTACACGTACATAACTAGTGTAGACATACTTAACTACAATGTACACATACTTAACTACAATGTACACATACTTAACTACAATGAACACATACTTGACTACAATGTACAAGTACTTAACTACAATGTACACGTACACTTCATTTACCTGACAAAACACTCTGTACAGTGGTACAGCAGCATAGCTCACTCCTCCCATGAATAATACGAAAGCTACAGTGTAGAACAATGCCGTCAGTTTCTCATTAGAACTCTGTGGTCCTTGCCCTTCAGCTTTTGGGGCATCTTGTAAAACAATTCTGGGTCCTTTAGTCCTAGAACTATTTGATAACTGTCTAATTCCACCTAATACAAATAGTTTTTGTTGTTTATCTATACATAGAAATGTTGCAAATACATTCTGTTTTGGAAATAATTTGAAGGTTTTGTTTTTATCACAACTTTTGACAAATCCATGTAGATTTCGAACAGTAGATGTACGTGCTTTCAAATTATGATTTAAAGTTTGAAATAAACACAGCTGAGGTGACAGCCATAGGTGTTTGTGAAGATGTTGTAGCTGTGGTTTCCATAGTAACGAAGATAATTTAAATGCCATGATACGTGAACATCTACATTCATCTGAAATGAAAAGTAAATAAGCATGTGTTATATAACCTCTTGTCTTACTCAATCTTAATTTCAACAACAAATCTTTTTCGCATTTATTTTCGGTCTTAAAATTCTTTAGTAGAAATTTTAAAATGCATCACTGATCAGATTTTCAAAAGACATCGCATTAGATCTGAGATATAAATTAAACACGTTACTTACTAAGACTGTCCTTCTTGTCTGTGTTGAAGATCACGTTTGTATAATAGTCTTAACCGGATATAATGCAATTATAGTAATCAGGAAAACCTAAAACGGTTTAAAAAATTTTCAACTGTTGGAATTTTCGAAAGAGTTAAAGTGTTAAAGTAAACGCTTAGTATAAAAATTAAACTTTCTTTTTTATTTCATTTCAATATGAAAATGGGATTCAATATGTTACCATTCAAATATACATTAAACTGAATGAAAATACCTAGAGAGTATAACTTTATCCTTACCGGTTTGGGTTTTGTTATTTTCTTTCGCCGTCAAGATGTCAGCTGCCATGTCAAGCATGTTGCACAACAAAAATTATTTAACATGTGTTAAAATGTAGAAAACCAAATTCATTTAAAGCTTAAAGTTTATTTACATAGATTTAGTTATTTCACTTTGCAATCAAAATGGGTATTTTAGAGAAAATACAAGAGATAGAGCGGGAAATAGCCCGTACCCAGAAAAACAAGGGTAAGACTACTAAGAATAAGATTGGATATTTCCATGTACATGTAGATCTACACTTTCAAGTTTCACCAAAATCATCATTTGTAGAAATTTTTATGTGTGAAAGAAACACCAGAATATGAAGTGAGACAATGTCTTGAAAGGAAACGCAGCTCCTCGTTTTACAATTGCAGGAAATACCATTCATCGAGGGTCCATCTGTTTCCCCAGGAGAAACACATCATTTACATCATGTCCCTATCTCTTCAGTGTACAGCTTCTGACACGTGTGCACAGTTCTGTCACTTTGATATATTGTGTACACATGTTATCTATGAATTTGTTTCACAAAGGCCTAGATGCACTCTCTATTATGTAATTCATATTCATGCCTCTGGACTTACAATCCATGTCATAATGCATGTGAAAAATACTAGTACAGATATCAATATTGAAGACCCAAATACTGCTTATAATATATTACATATATTACATGTATTACATTTTGACCAATACATAATGGACATCTCTAGTAATCTCTATATATCATTTATCTAACAGCGACTGAATACCATCTTGGTCTACTGAAAGCTAAACTAGCAAAGTACAGACAGCAGCTCCTGGAACCAAGTAGCAAGTCAGGTCAAAAGGTAAAAGATTGTGAACATGTACACATACAAGTCAGGTCAAAAGGGAAAAGATTGTGAACATGTACACATACAAGTCAGGTCAAAAGGTAAAAGATTGTGGACATGTACACATACAAGTCAGGTCAAAAGGGAAAAGATTATGAACATGTACACATACAAGTCAGGTCAAAAGGTAAAAGATTGTGGACATGTACACATACAAGTCAGATCAAAAGGGAAAAGATTGTGAACATGTACACATACAAGTCAGGTCAAAAGGTAAGAGATTGTGAACATGTACACATACAAGTCAGGTCAAAAGGGAAAAGATTGTGAACATGTACACATACAAATCAGGTCAAAAGGTAAAAGATTGTGAACATGTACACATACAAGTCAGGTCAAAAGGTAAAAGATTGTGAACATGTACACATACAAGTCAGGTCAAAAGGTAAAAGATTGTGAACATGTACACATACAAGTCAGGTCAAAAGGTAAAAGATTGTGCACATGTAAACATACAAGTCAGGTCAAAAGGTAAGAGATTGTGAACATGTACACATACAAGTCAGGTCAAAAGGTAAAAGATTGTGAACATGTACACATACAAGTCAGATCAAAAGGGAAAAGATTATGGACATGTACACATACAAGTCAGGTCAAAAGGTAAAAGATTGTGAACATGTACACATACAAGTCAGGTCAAAAGGTAAAAGATTGTGGGCATGTACACATACAAGTCAGGTCAAAAGGTAAAAGATGATGTACATCTACTACATGTGTGTGTGTATATATATATATATATAGTCAGGTGAAAAGATGATGTACATATATATATATAAGTCAGGTCAAAATGTAACAAGATAATGCACATAAACAAGTCAGGTCAAAAGGTAAAAAAATGTATATACAGTAAAACCTGCTATAGTGGCCACCTCTATATAAGGATCACCTGTCTATAAAGGCCAGTTTTGAAAAGTCTCTTGCCTGCATACTTCAACTAAATTGAACCTGTGTATAAGGGTCACCTGCACATAAGGTCAATATTCTCTGGTCCCTTGGGTGGCCCCTATATACAGGTTTTACTGTATTATATAAGTTATGTCAAAAGGTAAACATATTATGTCAAATCTAATATGCATATATATCTATATATATTCTCTTATAATTGTACAATCACTATACATTATTTGCTAAAATATTGATACAAGGTAAAGCAATTAGAATATCATTTTATATCATATAACATTAGACTATGTTTTTTTTTGTAACAATAATAAGAGACATCAAACCAATGCATATACATGTATGTATACATATGATTGGTAAAATTTTGTCAAAATTTAATACATGTCAAGGTAAACAAAATGTAAATAGTTTATTTTTTTTTACTGAAACAGGGAGAAGGATTTGATGTTATGAAATCTGGAGATGCCAGGGTTGCTTTGATTGGATTTCCTTCAGTTGGAAAGGTAAACATTTACCTTTTATGTATTGTATGCATATACAGTTATCATATCCAGTCATTCAGTAAAATGCTGTTTGCTTGTACAGCAGAAGGCCATAAGTATGTTCTCAAAAATGAATTTCACTATATACATTTGTACCCTTTAGTAGTAATTCTGCATTTGTTTGATTTTGTCCTCTAAATTTGGTAGAAATCCAAAATAAATAAAAAAAAAAAATGGCACATTTAACCCTGGGATTCTGGGCCTAATTTTTATCATATTTTCATTTGATGATATCCATAAATTACTTAAGTATTAATGGTTTTATTATGGTGTATATGTATTATGTCAAGATCCATTCTTTATCATTGTATTAAACAGAAAAATTATGTAACCCTCACGAAAAATAACATATTTCTCCTGCAACATTAAATTATGTAACCCTCACAAAAAATAAAATATTTCTCCTGAAACATTAAATAGATTGCAATGTAATTTCTACCAAATGAAAACCTCATATTTTTGTGAATCAAGTTTTGTTCAAATCGGATAAAAGACAAATTATCTAGGAGTTATTGAAAAAATATGAATTTACTAAGAATAGTAAAATTTTGAAAATAAATTATGGGAACATACTTATGGTCAACTACTGTATATGCTACATGTGTGTGTTTTTTTTAAATTTCAGTCTACTCTACTGAACACATTGACTTCTACACACAGTGAATCAGCATCGTATGAATTTACAACCTTGACATGTATTCCTGGTGTTATTGAGGTAAATATTAAATTTTCTGAGGTTGATAAATATGATAATGACCTATCTCATATTTCATAATTGTTTAATAGATCATTTTATTCCCATAAACAGTTATATTTAATGCTTTATTTCATTGTATTGCACATAGATAGCTATGGCAGTATGTGCGCATAATAGTTCAGTTTACTAAAATCACTTTCACATATTTTATTTTCCAATGTCATGATGTTTCATAATTTTTCTGATGCAGCGTTATGATACAGTATTATGATTTGTAGATCCATTTCTCTTTTTAACAACAAGTATTAGTCTCTTAGTTTCGAACTTGGCTGACTGCATTAGGATAATTTTAAGTAGGAAATTTTGTAATATTATTTGACTATCATTAGGTTAAGTTTGAAAGCGGATATTATTGCAGTAAATATTGGTGCGTAGTCATAATCAGGTGTTAGTTATATATTGATGTTAATTTTGAAAAGGAGAAGAGTCTCAAAATTCTTGATATTTACAGTACAATGGTGCTAACATACAGTTGTTAGATTTACCTGGAATCATAGAAGGTGCTGCACAAGGTAAGAAACAAACCTAGGGTAGGTCTATCTGTTATATATACCCTGTCATCACAGAAATGGATCTGATCTAAGAAATAATTAAATAAATCATGTCTTGCTATTGCTCAAGGTAAGAAACAAATGGTACATCTATCTCAGGGCTTGACATTAACGTTTGTACGATTGTCCGTGTCCAGATGAAAATCGACTTGGACAAGTAAATCTCCCTAAGCACTTGTCTGAGAGGACAAATTAAAATAATCAACAATATTGATAATTTGTGATTTCAAACCTCAGCCAAATTGATGTGTATCCATTTAATGTCTAATTCAAAGTGAAGATTGAATTATTTAGATAAAATCGTGGTAGTTTTATCTAGGGCTGTCATTGATAGACTCGATATTGATATACAAATTGATTTGATACGATAATCGATACAGTTTTTAAGTATCAATATATTTCATTATGCATTTCACAGGATGTATTTTCTTTTACAATTTTCAAAATTTTCCATTTGTTTTACTTCATGCTATTGAGCTATGGTATACTTTTTTTCTAATTGTTCGATTTATTCAAATAAACCATGTTTTCCTTGCTATGATTGCATTTTTTTCATCTTCAGATAGTCAAATATACAATAAAACACCTATATATTACTATGAATCTATTCATTTTGAATGCATTTATAGAAGTACCAAATTATTTGATTTATCAATATATTGATATAAAATTTCTCATTAATGACAGACCTATCTTCCTATGCATAAATATAGATAGACATTGACTTCTGGTGAAATCATAATAAAGTAGGTGTGGATGTAGAGTCATGAGGTCTTCTGAAAAATGATCACTAAAACGCTTGTCACTTATGAGAAATCAATAGTGTTTAAGGCTGCAGTGACACTGACTTGATTACAGATTTGCTCTGTTATTGTAAACATGGGTTTGACAATTTATCGGCGAGCCAGCCTGGCTCAGTCAGTAGTGCGCTCTACTCTTGATCATGAGGTCATGAGTTCGAGTCCAGCTGGCGGCAGGTTGGTTTCCTGTCCTTCAGATGAGACAGTAAAAACCAAGGTCCAGTGTCACGGTAGGTGTCGGTATGTTAAAGAACCCTCACTGCTCAATGGCCGTAAGTAACAAGCATAGGCCAAAATTTGAAACCCATCACTGCATTTGGTGACATTTCCATATAAGTGAAATATTCATGGGTGGGACGTTAAACAACAATTAACAAACAAACAAAGACAATTTATCGGCTGATGAAAACAATAATACTGAAATTGAGTTGCAAACAAACGAAAGAAATAATGAGAGACAAGTTTAAATTGAGAGCAGTTTAAAAACATTCTGCAGGCAATCAACTACCCAATATCAAGCTTCCAACGATAAGGTTTTTGTTTATTTTAACACTAACAGTTTTATTTGAAAAGTGGCAAGGTCTAGACATTATTTTACAGTGTGAATACACATATTTTTTGTGTCGTGTTTAGTTTTTGGTAACATCTCTATTGTTGTTGTTGTTGCTTTTATTTTTCATTGTCTGATGAATATTTATTAATTCGTAGGCCCAATTTTTTTTTATTAAAAACATATATTTTTAATCTTAAGTTGCCTATAAAGTTTTCTTTGTAAATTACAATCAAGTGGATTTGGGATTCGGACAAGTTTCTTTTGGTTATTACTTGTCCAATGGGACAAGTGAAAAAAATCCTTAATGAAAAGCATTGTATACCCAGTCAACACAAAAACGTATTTGAGAAATAATTAAATAAATCATGCCTTGCTGTTCAGCACAGACACTTAATAACATATGTCTCTTAGATGTGTATGAAACAATTATATTGAAAATATATAGAAAATGCACCCAAACTAACAATTGAATGAGTTGTAGTTCATATTTGACTGTCAGTGTGATCTTTTACACTGTCTTAGTTTCACAATAGTGTTTGCTTTTGCTTCTTACTAATACAACCTGGGTACCTGCAACCTGTGCTGGAAAGTAACTGAGCTAGTTTGGCGGTCATTAGCTTAGATATGTGGGGTTTCCTTCAGAATTTCCAGATTTTTCCTTCACTGCACACACACCTAACATCATAATCCATGCCAACAAGAGACATCAGTGTAAAATATACAACTTATTTGTTATATGTTGTGAAGTAAAATTAGATTTTTTTTAGCCTATAAGTCTTTTTGATATTCAACATCTCTATTACCAGAATTCCACACATAACTTGAGAGTGATTGTAGAACCACATAAAAACATACTGGAATATTTATTGTACATGTACTTATTTTATCGATATTCTAATATTAGCACCGTCCGCGCTGAAGTTATTGCGCTAGCTCAAGGGCAGCACTAAAATTTCTCCATCCTGTCATTCTGTGTTTCTGTATACACGACAAAGCTAATGATATTAATTGTACAAATTTCAGATTGCGCTAATAAGTCTATACCCCCTGAGAGCGCTAAAATATGAGTGCGCTAATTTACAGTATGATGTCAGTGTTTTGAACAGTATTGTTTCCAAAGCATCTGTCGTTTAAAGGGGCATTAGCTGTGTTTTCAATAAAAATATTTCGATTTGTACTTGTACCTAATGCACAATAACAAATAAGAGCTATACATGGGTATAAAAAAATTTATATTCCTATATATATTGTGAAAATAAGTTCAGGTCCAGTGTGGTATTAATATACAAATAGGAAGGTTGAGACAATCAGTTGCAATTGAAAAAGTGCCAAATCTCGGTTTATCAAGCAATTTTCACAAATATATTTGAATTTAAGAATTGTAATGCTTGTGTATGTCTTTTTTTGTTATTATATATCAATCTAAGTAGCAAAAAAAGATATATATTTAGAAAAAAAACCACACACAGCTAATGCCCTTTGATATTTCACATTCATGTTACTTAAACTGTATGACTTCACTGTATCTTTAAAAAATGAATACACAGCAAATTAAAAAGGGTTATATTTACATATAACTATGTATAAGATTTTCCAAGCTTTGTTTTCATTTCACATTTCTTAATTTGATTTTATCTTTTATATAAAGGTAAAGGTCGAGGTCGTCAAGTAATAGCGGTGGCTCGTACTGCTGACCTAGTGGTGATGATGTTAGATGCCATGAAAGGTGAAATCCAAAAGTAAGTAGGTGATTTGCTTTCTGAGGAAAGTAAAATTATTTTTCTTTATTTCATTCTAGTACTATGTAGGTTGCAATGCTTTCGTGTTTGTTTGAGAGAGATAGAAGTTTAGAAAACAACAGAAAGAGACTGACTAATGAAGAGAAAGACAGGGACAGACAGACAGTATTAATTTAGTCATATATTGTCAGACTCTAGTACTAAATGCTCTTTACAATAACCATGTTTGTTCTCTACAGACTTTGGTGTTGTTATAAATTTGTTCTTATAAAGAAACGCATTGCAGAAGACACATTAACTAATTGTGACTAAAATAGAGACTGTGATTTTGTTATAAGGCTGTTGATAGATAGGAAAAAGTTTATTTGAATTCTGCATATAGAGCTCATAATTACAGTACCATTTATCAGTTTTATTGAAAAGCAATTTGAAATTCCATTTTTGATGCAATATGTTTAATTTGTTATATCACAGGATGTTTTGCCTTACATGCATGTATGGGATAAATTTTTACTGTCGATGTCAGATGCTGTATATTCTGTTATGTTGACATAAATAATACAATATTGCTTTGTTTTCAACAAAATTCTGTCGGTAGGTGAAATCGTCGGAATAATAATGGTGGTTACAAAGCAGTCTGACTGTACAATAAATAATACATATAAATTCTTCTCTTGATTAAATTTATTTTTATTGAAATAACCAGTGTAATATTCATTTTGGATTTAATATACTTTCTTGTTCTTGTACAGGGAACTTCTTACAAAGGAATTGGAAAGTGTTGGTATTCGTTTGAACAGACAAAAGCCTAATATTTATTTTAAGGTATTATTGTATACTTTTAATGTCGCCAGAGATTTTTTATTTTAAAATTTCCCGATATTTTAGTGGATTTTACACTTTCTTTTCCCTTATTATTGAACACCAGAGATCCATGACCTGTTTTATGCTGGCACTGCATCATCATTGAGTTTCCAAGTGCCATTGTTAAATTTCCTAGTGCCATGGTAAAATAGTGGTATCGTTTTCATCACCATATTTATATATTATCCGGTATTTATGTATATCTGATGATAGAGAAATAATATATAGATAAGTGAACAGGCCCATATTGACTCAGTAGTGTGTGATATACAAACACAGGCCTTTCAACAGAAGCCAACTGCTGCCAAAATCTGTCGGCTATTTTCATGACAATGCAGATGATTATCTACAGTGCCACACTCAGTCACAAAGTCTTAAATGGGCAAATAAATCACCATAAATTTCTGGCAATTATGACAGTGTAAATAGAAGAAAAACAAACAATATATACAGTATATTCATTAATTTTCTACTGAAAATACTGAGCCACATGGATGGGTAGCAGATTGCTCCATGGTTAAATTTTCATCCATGCGAATTCCTGTTAATTTTTATATCACTTTTATATGTGCTTTTTTCACCTTTAAATGTGAGGAGGATGTGAGGTAGCTGATCATATGAATTATTTTGTTCCATTCTCTTTAATTTGTATTTCTTTTTATTTAATTTTCTAGTCTGCTACTGGTAATTGTTTTTAAATGATACTAATCACCTTGACCCACTTATCATTTCCAGCAAAAGAAAGGAGGTGGAATATCATTTAATTCAACTCTTCCTCTGACGAAGTGCAATGAGAAGATGGTGCAAATGATTTTACATGAATGGAGTATCCTTGTTGACTATTCAAACACTCTCTAAAAAAATTATGATGTATGTCAATCAGTTAGTGCCTTCACCTCTTTCATTGGGAGGTAACAGATTCCATTCCCAATACTGGACATTCCTAATAATTCTTAGGAAAAGGTAGGGGCTGTCTCTAGGGGTAAACAAGTTATACTTTGTTTTTCATGCCTGAATTAAGTCATTGGACCCTGTATCTCACATTTTGACTCCTCCCTATTAAAGAATGGTTAAGTCCACTGTCAGAATTCAGGAGTGTATAAATAAGAATCCAAATTTCAAAATGTTTTACACTCAATATTAACTTGTACACCTCTGAATTTTGACAGTAAACCTTTCTATTTATTGATTTGGGTAAGTCTAAATGTGACCACAGGTTGATGAGTAGAATAAAATAGTGTATTGCAGTTGCAGCAGGTAATTGAATTATGTAAGTGACGTCTAGGTTAAACACTTGTAGGAACTTTACCATGGATGTTCAAATATTTATTAAAGCTATTATGCAAAATAATACAATTGCATTTGTTCATTTAACCTGGAGATCCCTTTCTCTGATATATATGAGATAAAATATTGCATAAAATCTTGATCTAAAATTTCTGCCAAAGACAGCTCATATCGCTTTAAAGAATTCTAACTACCTTGACCTAATTCCAGTTTCAAAATTGTTCCAAACTGCCTGAGATTCTTAGTAAATTTAACTTGGACTGACTAAATCTTAAACTTTGCCAGGCATAATTATAATTTTACAAGGTGACCTAATAAATCTGATGCAAGATATACCGGTACACCTGTTAAACTGCAAATTCAGGGGGATATAAATTGATGATCATGACCTGAAGGTGTGTCATCACTGTGACCTTGAGTCATATCTTCAAGGTCAATGTCACAGTACACCCATGGACAGAGGGAGAGACATTGTTTTGTTACAAAAACATCATCTAGTTCAAGATTTAATTTAGTTGACTTCTGCCCAATAAAGTATATTAAAAAAAAAGAAAGTCAAGATATGAGAAGTCATGCCACAAGTTTAAAATGGAATATTCCATATACTTTTAATAGATAATTTCTCTCTTTCAATGAATAACTCCTCAAAGAGTTGTTAGAACACAATTAGACATCTATATAGTAATAAAGTTCAAATTACAACTTTACACTCATAATATTACAATAAATATTTAAACCCAGTATGTGCTTGATGTCATTTTAGCGGTGTAATACTTTTCTTTAACCAAATCAACAGAAATATTTAATGCAGAAGTTTTGTTTCGGGAAGATTGCACATCGGATGAATTTGTGGATGTTATTCTGGGAAAACGAGTTTATCTACCATGTTTATATGTAAGTATTTTTCACTTATATTTAAAAAACGTATTTATGTGCCCTGGAGTTACATCTCTTTAACATTTGATATTATAAAGCTTTCAAGATCGTGTAACTCGTATTTTCATTGGTCTAATGGTACACTCACATGTGACCCCATAGCGGTTTTGTTAGATTTATTAAGTGACATCAGAAAAGGGAGCATTAAAGATTGGTTTTTAATTAGATTGGGGTAATGTTTGTATGTGTGTAAAACAAATAAATATTAATAAAATACATGCATGGTATATGTTTTTCCTTTCACAGGTTTATAACAAAATTGATCAGATATCTATAGAGGAAGTTGACAGATTGGCACGACAGCCATATTCTGTTGTAGTAAGGTATGTATATGTATATATATATATAATTCACTGTCATGCAGGGTTCCCACATATTTATGAAGATGGGAAAAACTTATGTAAATAGAAATTATTTTCCTGGTTGTGAAAAACTTGTGAAATATTGAAATTATAGTAAAAACTGTAATGAAGTCTTGAATTTGTGTTAAATGGTTGTTCTCTCACAATTGGAAGCTGTTTATTCATTGAAGCAGCACAACATTTAAAACTTTTTGTGATGTATAGACTGGACAAAATTGAAGACTTTTTATAGGAATAAAATGAGTGGGCAAAAAGGCCTATAATATTTTATCTCTGGTCTATTTTATGTGAGTCAATTGGGTCATGTCAAATTTTTTTTCTAATTTTGGCATAAACTCCTAAAATTCTTTGGCATTTTGAATTCCTCTAATTTACATGCATACATTCATGAGTAATTTAATCATGTTTTACCTGTATTTTCAGTTGCAACATGAAGCTTAATCTTGACTACTTGTTGGAGTCTATCTGGGAACATCTAGCACTAGTCAGAGTTTACACAAAGAAAAGGGGAGGTAATTTATACTTTGAATTTTCATGCCTCACACAAATATATGGAATTTTTATCTACAAGTAGTGTTCTTAGGTTTGTTTACTTATCAAATTTGCAAAAACATAAGTTCATCTTTTGAACATATTAAGACTATCTTAGTCTTTCAGAATGTGTGTATTTATTTCAGGCGACATTATGGAACTGAATTGAAGACATTATTAGTCATTATATTTAAAGCATGTACAAATATTTTTATTTGAACATTTTGAGGGAAAATGTCAGTGATTTTTCCAATTTGAGGGAAAACATTAGTGATTTTTCCAACTTGTGTGGAAAAACGTCAGTGATTTTTTCAAATTGACGGAAATCGTCATTGATTTTTCCAATCTGATTAACCCGGACCAATTCTTAAATTAAGCCTTGACAGCACTGATAGTGTTAATTGTTTGTACTTGCTTTCATATTATCTATATATATATTTCATATGCTATCATTCATGTTTAATGTGAAAGCATTAAATATCCAATTTATGTTTCCAGAAAGGCCAGATTTCGAGGGTGGACTGATTTTAAGAAGAGGTTGCACTTGTGAACACGTGGTAAGATTTGTTTAAATTGACAAGAAAAAAAACTAAAAAAATTGAAATAGCAACAATATTTTTTTTACAGTACTAAAGTGGAAAAAATTGCACCCCGGAACTTAATACGAGGGGAGCTACAAGAAATGCTGTGTCCAGTTAATAAATATATGGTAATATAAACTCCATGAACAGAAACTGTAAAGTAATTCACAATCTATCAATTCAGTGGTGAAAGACAAGGGTACTGGATGTTATTAATGATACTAATTATTTTTTAGGAATCAAGGAAATAAAATAACACCCTCTATAGAGTACCTGTAAATCAATAAATACTAGTTAGTCATCTTCATTGATTTTTTTTTTCAACTCGGCTGTTTCACTTTGATGGCATTAAGTGTTTTCTTGATTGTGAAGCAAATACCAGTCTGCGAATAGGTGAATTCATAAAACTTCATCTACATCTTTTTGAAATCTTACTTTTAAATTTCAGTGCCATACCATTCACAGAACGCTGGTTGGTGCCTTTAAGTATGCATTAGTGTGGGTAAGTTTTGACTCGGGGATATTTTTATATCCTTCTCATCAAACGAATTTGGGTATGCTGATACTGAAAGTTTTAAGTTCATTGCAGGGAATGCATATTTCTACAAATGCCCTCATTATAGACTTGAACTGAACTGAGTAGAGGTGAGAGATTAATAGAATGTTACATGAGCATATGGAGTGAATAGGGAAATCACCACCTGTGTGGTAAGAATCAGGTTGTCCAATCCAATGATTTCCCAAAGTTTGGACTTTCTAGATTCTTACCATGAGGGTTTAGATTTTCCATACCACTCAACACAACCATGTTTGATTATTTTTCTCCTATGCATCAAACACATGTTTATGCACAAATATAAATCTGACACAAGTTTTAATGCACTTTATTCTTATCCTAGAAGTCCTACGCTATAAAATTATTTTGTGACATCATAGCACGTGTAGCACAGAGAAATTCTGGCTCTGCAAAATAGTCATTATGCCTGCCCCTGGTTGGAGACTAATGGATTCTTTCCCTCCTTTTGGAATAAGACAGAAAAATCTCAATCCAAAGGGCAAAAATTCTTTTATATTTAGCTGGAAGCTTCTTGTGGAGGATCTTTTGGTGACTTAGAGATGAGATACTTTGTTATCCAAAGGGTAATACACTTCCGTTCCAGCAGGGTGTGACCTTTGCTTACTATAATGCACGTAAGTTTTAGCAGGGCCTTAACTAATCTGACTAGAGATGAGATACTTTATTATCTATAGTATAATGCACATAAGTTTTAGCAGGGCCTTAACTAATCTGACTAGAGATGAGATACTTTATTATCTATAGTATAATGCACATAAGTTTTAGCAGGGCCTTAACTAATCTGACTAGAGATGAGATACTTTATTATCTATAGTATAATGCACGTAAGTTTTAGCAGGGCCTTAACTAATCTGACTAGAGATGAGATACTTTATTATCTAAAGTGTAATGCACTTATGTTCCAATATTGCCTGAACTGTGCTGTCTTAAGATGAGATACTTTATTATTTATTATATAATACACTTACCTTCCAGTGGGGCCTGAACTGTGCTTACGAGAGATGAGATACTTTGTTATCTATTATGTAATACACTTAACTTCCAGTTGGGCCTGAACTGTGCTTACGAGAGATGAGATACTTTGTTATCTATTATGTAATACACTTAACTTCCAGTTGGGCCTGAACTGTGCTTACGAGAGATGAGATACTTTGTTATCTATTATGTAATACACTTAACTTCCAGTTGGGCCTGAACTGTGCTTACGAGAGATGAGATACTTTGTTATCTATTATGTAATACACTTAACTTCCAGTGGGGCCTGAACTGTGCTGTCTTGAGATGAAATACTTTATCATTTAAAGCAAAAATTTTCAACTGCTTCCAGACAGAGCTATTCAATAACAAGAAATATGAAAAAATTTAGGCAGATGTCATGAATAACATGTTTTTTTGCTTTAGACAGGTTCTGCTTTTCCAATGTTTCTCAAACAAAAGGTGCCAGGTTTAAGCCTAGTATGTATCATTAGGAAGACATAGCTAGCTGTACTTATTCTGAATTCTAAGTATTTGAAATTGGTCTACTGAGTGAGACAAAGAACTGAGGGCCAATATCCTGATAGTCATCACACACCTAAGATTCTTCATTGCATTTGGATACATCCACAGAAAAAATTATGAATTTGTTGATCTTCAGCATAAGCCACTAATGTTTCCATAATTGTAAAAAATATGGGCAGTACATGTATCAGTTTGCAGTAAGTCAAATTGTGTCATGAATTTAAACAAATTCTTTTATTTTGCAGGGCACAAGTGTCAAGTATAGCCCTCAGAGAGTTGGATTACAGCATGCAATGAACCACGATGATGTGATACAAGTTGTTAAAAAGTGACAGCAAATGATAATGAACTATTATGTATTACATTTTGATTATCAAACAGAAAATAAAAATTATATACGTGGATTGTGATCAGATTAATCATGATTTACCTCAGGTCAAATGTAGGACAGTGAAATATGAGGCTTGATAAACTATCTTGACTGATGTAGAATATTAAAGTCAAAGTCATTATACAGGCCTTGACGTTAACTTTTTTAACAACTTGCCCAGCCGGGCAAGTGCTTATGAAATTTTGGTTGCCTGCCATGAAAATCTACTTGCCCGCAAAATATAGCTGAATTCTGTAAAATAGGTCTAGAGAAGTTTACTTTTTCTGCTGAATCCAAAGTTTAGCAATGACATGTTGAGTGCTTCTAGATCTAGTTAATCCAACTGACGTTTGACAGACGACGTGATTCTAAAATTAACTTTCTTGCAGTACGCATGCCCACTCCCTCAGATCAGTCGTCTACTTTTTAACTTTCTATTTTAAATAGGGAAGTAGGTCGGTGATTATATAAAGCATTCTACCTTTTCATTTTTGCTTTATGTACTCTGCATGCTTTGTTCTGTTGTTCAACAATATTAAAATACGATAATAAAGGTCAACACAGTAAATTAATCAGTACTTTAATAGATAAACAAATTCCCACTACACTTCCGGTTTTGCGATTGAAAGTGGTCATTCTAAACACCACAACAACACAAGGTTGAAAGTGGTCGATGTTTTCGGCATTCTGTGTTCTCGCTGCTTTAAATATTATAATTAAACTCGGGAAATGGTAGTAGCGATGTGTAATACTTACTACAGTTATATCTATTCATTTTTATGTAATCTTTCTGCTAATTTTGAAAGCGATTATTGAGATGAAATATTTTAAAAGGAGGTAATTAGGTTGACCCGTACTTCTCTGAGCACATGTGTTAACAGCAATGGCGGATTTTGTAAACATGCTTGGAGTCGCTAAAAATAAAGTTCCATTTGTCCGTTTGGATGGGTTGTCGAGGGATTTAATTTTTGGTGGGTTGAAAGACATCGATGAACTTGTGTTTACTATTAACCGTTTGAGATTTTTTCACTTGCCCGACCGGGCAACTGACACTTGAAATCTTGTTGCCCGGGATCAGCTTTTACTTGAACCGGGCAACCGTTAACGTCGAGCCCTGTTATATATTCTGTTTTTCATTTGTTGATTTTATTTTTATTGTATGTCACTCACAACAATTTTTTTCAGTTATATGGCAGTAACCAGTCAACAGCATAGCAGCCAATTCTTTCCCCCTGCTGAAACTTTCCCCGGGGAAAAAACTGGCTAGCCAATTCTTTCCCAGGGGTATTTATAGTGGAGTCAACATGTATGACGGTTAACAGTGATATGGCAGTAATTAGTTATATAGTGGGAGTCATATATATGGCAGTTCCTAGTTATAAGGCAGTAACCAGTTATATAGTGGGAGTCATTTATATGGCAGTTTGTAGTTATATGGCAGTAACCAGTTATATAGTGGGAGCCATATATATGGCATTTCCTAGTTATATGGCAGTAACCAGTTATATAGTGGGAGCCATATATATGGCATTTCCTAGTTATATGGCAGTAACCAGTTATATAGTGGGAGCCATATATATGGCAGTTCCTAGTTATAAGGCAGTAACCAGTTATATAGTGGGAGCCATATATATGGCAGTTCCTAGTTATATGTCAGTAACCAGTTATATAGTGGGAGTCATATATATGGCAGTTCCTAGTTATAAGGTAGTAACCAGTTATATAGTGGGAGTCATATATATGGCAGTTCCTAGTTATATGTCAGTAACCAGTTATATAGTGGGAGTCATATATATGGCAGTTCCTAGTTATAAGGTAGTAACCAGTTATATAGTTGGAGTCATATATATGGCAGTTCCTAGTTATAAGGCAGTAACCAGTTATATAGTTGGAGTCATATATATGGCAGTTCCTAGTTATAAGGCAGTAACTAGTTATATAGTTGGAGTCATATATATGGCAGTTCCTAGTTATATGGCAGTAGCCAGTTATATAGTGGGAGCCGTATATATGACAGTTCCTAGTTATATGGCAGTAACCAGTTATATAGTAGGAGCTGTATATATGGCAGTTCCTAGTTATAAGGCAGTAACCAGTTATATAGTTGGAGTCATATATATGGCAGTTCCTAGTTATAAGGCAGTAAACAGTTATATAGTGGGAGTCATATATATGGCAGTTCCTAGTTATATGGCAGTAACCAGTTATATAGTGGGACTCATATATATGGCAGTTCCTAGTTATATGGCAGTAACCAGTTATATAGTGGGAGCCATATATATGGCAGTTCCTAGTTATATGGCAGTAACCAGTTATAAAGTGGGAGCCATATATATGGCAGTTCCTAGTTATATGGCAGTAACCAGTTATATAGTGGGAGCCATATATATGGCAGTTCCTAGTTATATGGCAGTAACCAGTTATATAGTGGGAGCCACATATATGGCAGTTCCTAGTTATATGGCAGTAACTAGTTATATAGTGGGAACTGTATATATGGCAGTTCCTAGTTATATGGCAGTAACCAGTTATATAGTGGGAGCCATATATATGGCAGTTCCTAGTTATATGGCAGTAACCAGTTATATAGTTGGAGCCATATATATGGCAACTACAAGTTATATGGCAGTAACCAGTTATAAAGTGGGAGCCATATATATGGCAGTTCCTAGTTATATGGCAGTAACCAGTTATATATTTGGAGCCATATATATGGTGGTTACCAGTTATATTGCAGTAACTAGTTATGTAGTGGGAGTCATTTATATGGAAGTTGCCAGTAATACAGTGGGGCAAGTTATATGGTGGTGACCAATATTGACTGATGAAGGGAAAAAAAATCACAGTTATAATGTATAATGAGAAAAAATAACTAACATCCTTTGATATTGACTTATAAAATTTGACTGCCAAATTAGCCAGGATTTCGACAAGTCTCAAACTTATAATGACAAAATGTTAAAGATTGTTGTTGATTTTTTTAGGTGTTTGTTCACGTACTATCAGGTAATGAAGTCAAAATGTTATTTTGGTGTAAACTTATGTTTTTTACTGTATTCGACCATATAAGCACCGGGGTCGCTACATAAATAGGAAAAATGGGTGGGCACTTTTTGGGACCAATTAACAGTCAAAGATATATGAGGATTTCTTGTTTAGTCTTATCTAATCCTTTGATTTTAATCGGTGCTAGATTTGTACAGGAATTTTGCAAATATAAACATAATACCAAAATTATAATGCTCTAGACGATCGTTTCTGTCAATCAGACTTCATCAGTTGAGCTACAATCTTAAATAGTTTTTCTAAAGAGAAAGTGGTATCAGAAAAGGCCAAATAATATATCTAAACGTATAACCAAGATCCGTCTAAGACTAACCACTGTAAAAAGATTGCTGTCCTAGCTTTAGAAGAATTTAGAATTTTAAATGTTGTGTTCAGTGCCAAATATTACTTTTAATATAAGATTATCAGCTGGTACCGAAATACCAGGTACTAGGTTTATGTATACCCTCGGGGACTCAAAAGGTCCACCAGCAGTGACAACGACCTAGTGGTTATAAATATAAACATAAAACATGTATTTTTTTTAAACATACATGTATATCTAATTTGAATATTAAGAATTAATCAGATATAGCTTGAAGTAGAGGCGACATAAAAGCAAAGAGAAGTAATATAAGTGCTTTTGAAGAATGCAAACTTATATTTTGAGTTACCCCCCTTTCAAACATTGGTAGTCTTATTTGCCAGAAGCCATAAAGACATTCTGTGTTACATTAGGTTGATGAAGATATATATATATATATATATATATATATATATATATATATATATATATATATATATATATATATATATATATATATATATATAAAGATAAAACTGTTACTTTGATGGACACTTTACAAAATAATTGAAAGTCACGAGTCATCTGGTTGAGAGTTAAAACCGGTGATGTCCTCAGATAAATGACAGATTATTGGTGTAACGTAAAGTAAAACAAATACACAGTGAAACTTGTATATCAAGATCCCATTAGGGACACAACAAAACCGGTCTTAATAGGGAGGTGGTCTATATATAGAGGTTGATTTGTACACAAATGGTACTATTGGGGTGCAGCAAAACAGTCTTTGTAACCAGGGAATCTTTATACACAGGTGGTCGCTAAAGCAGATTTTACTGAACATATATGAGACTTTAGTGAATCGCATCTCTTTGACATTGTCCATAGACATAGAACAGGTCATAACGGTTGTGTCGCTTCATCTAAGAATTCAAGGTCACTTATAAGTAAACCTTATAGGACGTACAACAACAATACAACAATCCAATGGTTCATTTAAGTAAACTGAAAAAAACTTCACTTACACAACATTAAAAACTTATAGTCTGCTGACCGATACACCAGAATGATTTCACCTTCACCAGTGTAATGTTTACGTTGCCATTCAACAGAATGCATGTAAGACCTTCGTTTAAATTAGTCCGTTAATCTGTTTACAACACGTCTGAGGAACAAGTCTGAATAATAAAATGCAAACATAAAACTTAATCTTCACAACTTGTCTATATATGTTACAACTGTATCTGATCAATATATTTTTTTCTATTTTTTACTTTAGAAAGCTGAATTTTTAAACAGGGCCTACGTTCATTGCGTTTTCAATCGCCATCGTACGAGGTGGATTTATGTAAAGAAAAAACATAAATTATTCCTTTTGCAGAGGGAAACTAGTGTATGACAGGTTTTTGTCAAAAGACTGAGAAAAAGCGTTTTCTAAAGTAATATCGCAAATCTATATGGGAGGTATGGTGGCCTTATTTGCAATTTCTATCTTTCACAGACTAAAATGTTGTATTAGATTCTACTTGTAAGAAAATAGTTGTTATACTACAATCATCAGTAATTATTATTCCAGATTTGTTTCGATTTTCTTTGTCTGAGGACTTATAACGGAAATGAACGATCCTCCGTGGCACCTGATCCCACCTGATTTTAGAGGTTGAAGGTTTTTTTCCCCATGTTTACGATACTTGTAATTTTTTCTTATGGGGAAAAGACGACCGACCTTCATGAAGTTACAAGGTTCCTCACTCAAGCTCAGTGTGCGCTGACTTGAAGTGAGGGAAGAAAGGGATATATGATACCACTTTCTCTTTAGAAAAAAATAACATCTATTTTAAACTGGAGCTCAACTGATGAAGTCTAATTGACAGAAACGATCGTCTTGAGCATTATAACTTTGGTAATTTAATTTATGTTTATAAAATTTAAAGTGAATTGCCAGAGCCACTCGGCAATGGAGGCCCCTGACCAAACCTCAGTATGCATGAAATGATTTAACTACTTTCAAGTGAATTTACATATGTCTCTCAATATTGTGTTCTGCAATCGGAGAAAATTGCTGAAAATAGTAATTTTGTTATTTTCTCCATCATTTTCTATTTTCGTCTTAATATATAACACTTGTATGAATTATTCTAATTAAGTATCATTCATTCTAATTTTTGTTATAATAACATTATCAAAATTGTTGCTATATATATATACATTGAAAACATGATATGTGTGATGGATAGTGTGGAAATATCAGATATTCTTGCGTTATCATATTCCTGATGAACATATTACACTTGATCTATTTCTGTTTCGTATACCATTGTGTTGTTTATCCCTTAATGTCTGTACTACATAGACATATATACTGCTTTAATGTTTATTAAGTCAAAGTCATTCTGTTGTTATATTTTGTTATTTATAGACTTCCTAGCTTTATATCATATTATGAATTTGACACCAAATTACACCCAGTCTTAGGTGGTCAAAAAGACTAAAAACAACCCTTTTCATGCCATGTAAATTTGTACGGCAAAATGATACAGATGCGCGTAAAAATATAGACGTTGTCAAAGAAACTGACTGTTTCTGGCGTCATTTTGCGGGAGTCTGTATCATTTTGTTATCCACAGTTACAGGGCTACAGCTATCGTGAAAAGGCCTATAACAAAATAAAAATGTTGAAATATTATTTTTTTTACTAAAGATTCAAGATAATACAAACCTTACCTTAATTTCCAAAGGGATTATTCTTTACGGTTGTTCTGAGCCTAGAACTCTTAGACTGAAGTCAAAATTGGAATTTTGTTTTAGGATTTCTTACTCGCTAAAACCATTACTATTATTATCATTATTTTTATTTACACAAATAAGTTTCTACAAAATATAGATAGATTTAATTGTGTTTTATTGGCCTCCGTGGTCGAAAGGTTACAACATCGCTCTTTACACCCTGAAGTCTCTCACTTGCATAGGTACATAGCAGGATCCAGCAAATTTTCAACCAAACCTTTATCTTTACTCCTTACCAAGATATTGACAGCCGTTAAGGAGAAACTTCAGCAATACTGTACAGTTACTTATTCCAGAAGCAGTGTAAATCAGATGTAGATACCTGAAAATTCCAAGCAACTTTTAGAAAATTTGAGGACACGCAATTTTCCCCAAATTCACAGTATCAAAACATACGACTTCTCTACTCTTTACAAAACAATTCCACATTAAAAAAGAGACACTTTTTAGCATCATAGACAACTGTTTTTTCACTAAAGGTAGTACCGGAAAATTTAAATACCTAGTGATTGGTTATCATGATACTTATTTTGTCCAACAGCACCCTGATTCTACACATAGATATTAAAAGATGCTGGAATTTCTAATAGACAATATATTTGTAATGTCCGGAGACGTGGTCTTTCAACAAACTGTCAGCGTTCCTTTGGGAACCAATTGTGCCCCTTTATTTGCTGACCTGTTTCTTTATTCATACGAAGCAGACTTCATTCAGAAACTACTGCATCAAAAGAAGAAAAAGCTAGCGATGTCGTATAATTTAACATTTAGATAAATCAACGGCGTTTTGTCGATTAATAATGACAATTTTCATACATATGTCAATGTAATATATTCCAGCGAGCTAGAAATTAGAAATACAACAGAATCAAGCACACACGCTTCTTACTTAGACATTTTAATTACTATAGACACAGACGGGCTATTAACAATTAAGCTATACGACAAACGCGACGATTTCGGCTTTCCCATCGTAAATTTTCCACATTTAAGTAGTAATATCCCACAGTCACCTGCATATGGAGTTTATATTTCACAACTGATCCAATATGTCAGGGCGTGTTCAACATAAGAACATTTCATATACGGATGTAAACTACTCACTGACAAATTATTGACACAGGGATATCGAAAACCGCGTTTAATGTGATTACTCTGTTTCACTAAGTAAAATGTTGAGTTGCCTGTTCGTGGGTGGTTCTTGAGACGTCTGTACCAATTGGGATTCGTTCGTCACGTATTTCATTTGAATTTGACTGTGGACTCACGGCGGGTGTGACCGGTCGACAGGGAATGCTTACTCCTCCATGGCACCTGATCCCACCTCTTGGTATCAAGAGGTCCGTGTTTGTCCATTTTTACCAGATTTGTATCTGTACCCTGGACATCATAAAGATTTATACTTTGGTATCTGAGATTTTGTATATTGTAGTCACCGCTGTGTTAGCCCAGCTGGAACCTAAGCTGATTTTTCGGGAAATGCTAATTAAGTCGTGGAAGCCTGGTGGGCTCTTAGGTTTCTCCTTCACCATTAAAACTGGCCTTACCACATAACTGAAAAGTGTGGCTTGAACTAATCATAAACCAAACTAACACACAAATATATATAATGATGAGGACAATCAAGACGGATTTTGTTCCATCTTATCGACCATTTAAATTTCAAATTATTCAAAAGGTAAGATAGTAATTTTTTACAGTGGTTACTTTAGACGGATTTGACTATGCATTCAGAGTTATTATTTGGCCTTGTATTATACTACTTTCCCTTTACTTTAGAAAATCTATTTAAAATTGGAGCTCAACTGATGAAGTCTAATTTACAGAAACGAACGTCTTATTATGTTTATAGTAAATGTAACATGTTATTTTAATACAGAAAAAATAACGTTTTGTCGTGTATAAACTGCGCAAACAGCAAAAAATTCGGCACTTATTACCATATTGATGAAATGTTACACATTCACACACTCACATATACAAAGAGTTCGCGTAGAGTTTACAGAAAAATGACACATTATTGCGTAGGCATGGATCATTTATTTTCCATTAATTATTATATGCATGAGGATACAGGATTAGTTACACATTTCATTCGCTCGATCAATAGCTGTGACATTACAATAGCTTCTACGGAAACTAAACTGCAATTTGATACTTCATTGTTTTAATGTTTTGTAAACCAGAGAAAAAGGCCAAAACAGTCATAATGAAATTAAAGGGGCATTTTTTTCTCAAAATTTTGCTTTCTTTTTTAAATACTTAAATTGATATACAAAACAAAAAGAGATATGCACAGGCATAAACATGCATCAATTTTATTCCTATATATTTTGTGAAAATTGCTTCAGAAACCCGGGTTTGGCACTTTTTCACTTGCAATTGAAAACTCATCCTTACTATTTGTATAGAATACCACAACGGGCTTGACCTAATTTTCATGCTCAAGACGATATCGTTTTTGTCAATTAGACTTCATCAGTTGAGCTCCAATTTGAAAAGTATGTGTATTTTCTAAAGAGAAAGTGGTATCATGCAAGGCCAAATAATAACTCTAAAAGTATAGCCGAAATCCGTCTAAGAGTAACCATTGTAAACAAAATGACTATCTTAGCATTAGAAAATTTTCGAATTCAAATGGTGTTATCAGTGCCAAATATTACTTTAGTATAAGATGAACAGCTGGTACCGAAATACCAAGTACTACTGTTTTTTTCTCTCTCGAAAAACCTAATTTAACTGAGAAAATCTAAGGTTAACTGCGCCAAAATCACATAGACGAGTATGATAAAACTAGTTTATTTGCAGTTATGAAATTACTAGGTCAAAATCTCATAAGTGAGATAAACTTTTTTCTGCAGTTAAACCTATATTTTCTCAATAATTAACTGGGGAAAGCTAGGTTTAAATAAATAAATAAAGATCCGGATGTCCAAGAGACAAATACGGACCTCTGGATATTTTGAAAAGTTGTTTAGAATTTTTGAGTTTCCAAAGCCGAAGAAAATTAGATTTAACTGAGAAAAAGGTGGGTTCAAATGGTAAAAACGAGGTTTAACTCATTAATGTGATTGTGACGTACCATATCATTTATACGTAGTCTTCCTCAGTTACGCCTAGAGTTTCTACAGTTAAATCTAGCTTTTCTCATGAACTCGTATTAACTACAAGTTTAACTGAGAAAAACAAGGTTTAACTGCGCCAAAATCACCTAAATAAATACTAATGTGATTTTGGCACAGTTAAACCTATTTTTTTTCTCGGTTAAATTAAGTTTTTTTCCAATGAAATATAGTTTGTCTCAGTTAAACTCAAGTTTTCTAGAAATGTCTCATTAACTGCTGAAAAACTAGGTTTGACTGAGAAACACAAGGTTTAATTGGTGAAAACGAGGTCTAAATAAAAACACTAGGTTTAGCTCATTAATGTTGTTCCACCCTGTAGGATGACACAGGTCCATTCCGGAAGTGCCGGGACTATTTTTAACATGATTGTATCGTCTGTCGTTTGTAAACAAATATGGATACACGCGCTCTGATATACTGTTCCAACATGAGAGAAAAACACATAAACATCACTTTGAGGAAGTGATAGCGTTTCGCACAAAACATAGTGTATTCTGTCTCAACTTGATTATTTTTTCAGTAAACAACAGAAACGTTAAAACAAATAGTTAATCCTATTAAATTAAGCTGTATATCATAAATGGTATTGTGACGTCATACCGGAGAAGCTTTTCAGTACAATAGGAGAGAGAAACAGAAACCCTTAGATTGAAGAGAGAAGGTCAACTGTGGTGCACAATATTTACCGAGTCTAAGGAACAAGTGAGGAAGTGAAGAAAATCAGTAACACGGTTATAGTTGACATGAAAAATACAATTTAATAAGTCCAGATGCCAGATGAAATCATTTTTACAACACTGGCAATACGAACTGCAATATGATTACAACCAGCATCAATACTCAAATGGTAATTTGGTTTCTAGATCCACACGTTGTTTCCTTATCTGTTCAATCAATTCTATTGTTATTTTGCAGCTGTAATTATTGAAATGAAATATATTCAATGATTTTAATGATTTCAAAACATCAGTTGAGTTTCTAAAGATGTAGGTCTAGATAAAACTAAAGGACATGATAAAATAATACAGAGAAACATAGTAATCACACACACACACACACACACACACACACACACACACACACACACACACACACACACACACACACACACACATATATATATACACACTATATGTATATATATATATATATATATATATATATATATATATATATATATATATATATATATATATATATATATATATATATATATATATATATAAATATATATCCGCAATTTTGACCCAGAAGACCAGATTTTACTATGTTGTGACCAGTTGGCATACTTTTCAAACTAAGCCAATACTGCTACGTTACGTTTGCATCACATGAAAAAAAACTATGGTTTAAAAGGCGAGGTCACATCGACTTATATAATAAAAGCAAGTTAGACATGCTAATTAGTGTATCGAGATGAAACATCGAATGTGTAAAGTAGAACGATAATTATCATATTATCCCCTTTAAACCCTCTTGACATAATTTACGTGAAAATGGTTATAAAGAATAAAAGATGAGAAAATTCTTACCAAAATACAAGTGTCTGTCACCATATTCTTATTGTACAGAGGATGCCTCAAGGGGTGGATATGCACTAAGTCTAAGGAAAATATAAAACATGTGTTTGAAATTTTGCATCGATGTTTGCCAAGGATGTAATCTTAGATAAACAAGAAAATCCAGAATAAATGAAGGAATGAAATAGCCTGAAGTATTTCATATTATCTTCTAAACGAAAATGGGTATTATGAACAAAGACATACACCAAACACAAATAAAACTGGGGTCGGAAGCAAAGAGATGATTATGTAGAGAACTGCAATATCCCTAAATTCCAGAATGCTTTAGAAGCCACATTTTAAAAAAAGATTATTATACGGTTTGTAACCATACGCGGGGTAATTGATACTTGCAATGATAATCTGAGATGTGATGAGATGTTTATTTTCATGGTGTTCACGGAAAAGAATTTATAAATCCATAGGAGGTCATATGAGGATATAAAGAATCATTGTTAAAACCAAGTCAGCCTTAGAAGACGTCATGTTCTAGGTCGACCTGTCCGAGATTTCGTGTCAGAAAAAAACACATATAATTTACACATTTCCATAACCATTCCCATAATCTATCATTTCAATTAGATGAATGTACAGTAAGCCTAGTAAATCAGAGATGACTATGTCATACGGGTATCGTTCAAATTGACTCCAGAACCTTGTACTAATATCGAGCCGATACAATGATAAAACCATTTTTACAAAATGTCTATGTGACACCACTCTTGGCAGTTGATGTTTTTATGGTGGACATTAGAGGGGTTATGGTGTCCGGTAATTTCTAATTTTTATCATATTGTTTTTATTCACACTGTAACAAATTTTGTCGCTTAGGTTGTTCCTTTGAATTTTAATCCAACATTATTGTTGATCTGTTGGTTTTTATTCTTTAGTATGATACGATTACAACTAGTATTTAGTACTTAATATACATTAAACTGTTACTGTTAACATAAGACTTATTTTATCGTTATGTCCCATATTTCTACCTGTACAAAAGTAAGGTAATCATAGGGTTGTTTTGGATTATCTGACCTTAACCCATTGCTCAAAACAAATGCTGTCAATGGTTTCCTTAAAGAAATATCGAGCTGATCAAAGAATGAGATTTTCACTTAAGTGAACTTTTAAAATGCTTCTGATCTGGAATGGTTTTTTCCATGTTATATCACATCTTTATCATATATTTGGTTTTTTTGTAAGCTTTTGCGCACTACACAATCGACATTACGAAAACTGTCGTGTTTATGTATGTAAAGAATTGCGATAAGTTTTCTTTATATGAACAATCATTCTTGTTTGTTTGTATTACCAGAATTGATGTTTATAGAGAGATCATGACCGTGTTTATACATACAATGGGAAATTATCAAACATAAACAGTGACACAATCCATGGAGTTGAGGTTTATTACTAACCCTCTTGTCACATCCAGTTGTTGTTCTAAAGATTTTAGAATTATTTGAACAATCTCGGTTTTATTGTTTGACCGAACTTTGTTGTTACGATATTTGAGCTAATTTTGAAATAAAGAAGGTATTGAGTAATCAACATTAACGACAAAATACTTCATAGCATTGTTTTCAAAACTGCATGCCCAATGAGGACACGTAAGCGTGTTAAAGAAATGTCTGGAACCCTTTGTAATTATAATATACATAAATTATATAAATTCATGTGAGAAATGACAAATTTGAGGTCTTGTAGTTTTTTTCTACTTTGGGTCGATGTAGGTATGTTTAATTTATCAAAATATTTATTGACCTTTACAATGTCGTAGATGCTAAACATAATATCAAAGTTAAAATTAGCTAAAAGGGCAAAATAGTGCGCAAGATGATCATCTCTGTCATTCTAAAATAAATGTAGACCTATGGAAGAAAAAGTGGTAAACTAACAAATAACCTAAACGTAGTAAGGCTTCATCAGTCCAGTTCGAATCTAAAATAAACGCAGAGTTCTGAAAGAAAAAATGATGTCATAAAAGGCAAAAAAAATTAAATAAATAAATAACCTGAGAGTAACTACTGTTCAAAGATGACTATCTTACCTTTTAATGATTTTAGAATTAAAACGTTGCTAGGCAATAGCCACAATATTATAACCTAAAAAAAGAACAACAAACAAAAAGCAACATCAACAACAACAACAACAACCACCACCACAACAACAAATTGACGTTATTTTTTAACGTTTGTGAAAGACCATATTTGCCGTTATGGCGTTTTCTCCTCTGGATTATTTCCTCACGTATTTCATATGGACTTGACCGTGGACTCACGGTGGATGTGAACGCGGTCGACAGGGGATGCTTACTTCTCCATGGTACCTGATCCCATCTCTTGGTTTCCAAAAGTCCATGTTTGTCTATTTTAACCAGATTTGTATCTATATCCTGAACATCCTAAAGAGATTTATACTTTGGTATCTGAGCTTTATTATGATTTAAAATAGAAAGATTTAATGCGTGGATATTGGTTTGATGGTGGTTATTCACCATCCCATAAGACTATCATTATGGTAATTGAACAGATGTTACGGGGTATATGTTATAAGCTCACAAGCTCTTGTCTCAATGTCAGAGCATTTAGATGAGCATTATAATGAAAAGAAGAGAAGAGCGAATTCCCTCCTCCGTAAATCCTGATCTATCGGCTTTTGATGTTTCGTTGCTAAATGTTCCGTCAACCATATTTTTCTAAGACTTCATATTTTGCCAGAAATAATTAAATTCCACTTAGGTAATGGGATATGCCAAAGAAGTCAAAGTTTGTGAATTTTTGTATGGGATAATGGTTTTTGTTAGTTCATTCACGATGTACCTCGAAACACATCAAATGTCAAGCTCTCAGCAAAAAAGCATTAACAACAACGACAAAACAAATCAATGTCTGATGACATTTAGATTGAATCCAAGGTCTGTAAACTTGTGTGGCCAACGCCCATTCCTTGACCACAACAAAGAAATTAGAAGAAATGAAAATAACATATCGGAAACCCATTAGAACCAAAAATATATATTCAACGTCAAAATAAAGCAGACATTGTATTTGTATCATTTTGTGTCAAGTCAATTTAATGAGACTCAAATAAAGTATGATAGAGTATACGCTTCTACGATTATTGATAAAAACGTTTATTTATGTGAAACTATAGAATAATGGATCAATGAAATAAATTGTTTCATTAATTAGAATTAAAGTACTGATTGTGAACTAATTAACAACACTTTGATACAGATGTTGTTATGCAAGCAAAGTTCGATTGTTTTACTATTCAAGGTTTCTCGTATCCTTGATATGCGTTACGGAATCGTCTTTTATATTACTGTATGTAAGCATATAAATATCACATTATCCAATGAAGTAATTTGCCTTAAGTAAATAAATAATATTTATCTCAGTTTATCAGGACATAGGAGTAAATATGTATTACCCATTAATCGGTACTTATAGCTACTATAATTCGTTAGCTGTTATGTATAACACAACAAAGGCGGTAGAGAGAACACCTTGATCAAAAGTATGATACAAGAACTCTAGTCCTTCAGTGAGGTAATTAGAATGTAAACGTGATCTTTTTTTGTCTGTACATATATGTGTAATTATGTAAATGCATGTAAATTTGTATTGGCAGTTCATCCTACTTTGTATATTGATAAAATTCTCATCTGAATAAGTATGTATACTAAGTGTTTTTACCAAGAGGAAAATACTTTTGCAATCCTGATAATTAAAAATGGAAATGCAAATGCATTCACATGATCCGTCAAGTTTGTGGGCATACTGATACATTTGTAACTATGCACTGTACGTAAACTGTAACTGACATTGTACGATGTTATTTGTTCATTGTAAATGACTTGCTGTATATGATTAATAACATTTACCACTTTTTATATTATAATTATTCTGTGGTGATCATAAACAGAAAATAAGTTTTCTATGTTCAAAAGTCAAATTTATATTAAAACTACGCATATAAATTTTAATCAACAGAATGTCCAAGAGACAGTATACAAATCTGGGGAACAAAAACCTTCGGAAGATCCAAACAGTATGAGAAGATTTTTTCCCGTTAGATAAACCTGCAAAATTTAATTTCCTAAAATAAGATATCTACATTTCCATAAGTGTTCCTGTCTTCTAAATTGGGTAAATTTCAATACATTATCTTAAAGCGGTCGTTTCAATTTGTTTACAAATTTAATTTTGAAAAATGCTTTTTTTAAACACCTACGATTTATTCCCAGACATTTTAAAAAATGTTATCAAAAGAAATCGTGTTATTCAACATTGCATTTGTTTCCTTGTTCGAGAAGCGTTTCTTGATAAAACGTTGTTAAGGTTTTACTCAACATTTGTTTCCTTGTTATGTGGTTCAAATTTAATACACTCTATTTATTATGATAAAATATACATTCTTGGTTATTGTTTTGCTTGTTTAATCGGATGAAAAATTACAGTATTGGGTAACGCTTAGACATACGTGAAACATATATGATAGATATAAATAAAATTTCGCTAACGATACATTATGATATTGCGTTAGGGCCAGTAAAAGTGCAGAGGTTTTGTTGACTAACTGTTGGCTACTTCATCTTCAATAATTAATGCACGGACATGTGGTGATATGAATTGTTAGTAATTCTATCATAACAAACTCTCGACATCGGAGATAAGTCCAGTAAATCAATAAATATGTACGCACAAAGAACGCCAGCAAACACTAGCCATACGCTTTACATATACTATTTGTTGGTCGAATGTTAAAGATATTGATATCAAAGTTAATTGGCGGTCAACACCATAGATAAAGATCAAATATATTGAAGTAAACATATCCTTTTCCTATAAATTCTTCTCAGTTCAGGCTTAGCGTTGTTTGGTGGTGACCTTTGCGCTCTTTAATCTGCTAGAGAATGTTACACAACAGCCTTGAGGTAATCAAACATGCTCTAGCCACAAACTAGGCGAATAATGGTCACTATCGACCAAGTGTTGCGATATGGGATGGTCAGTACAAATAAACAACCAAGCTACGCATGCGTGTAGTTACTACACGATTTTAGCAGTTTTAGTAGACCTGCTATTTTAAAATTTATGACTTTAAATTTGAGTGATATTTGGATTTTGGATATATCTTGTTCCGTGGTCAGTTATTTAAGTACTATGTCAAAAGTGGAAAACGTTTAAGAAACTGTTGTAACAAGAAAAGGTAAGTGATAATTTAAACTCTAGGGTATTATTTACCTTGCTGAATCGCTGTATATACATCTTAATTCACAAAATGAGGAAATGTTTAAGTATCTTATGAATTGAAACTTGAGTAAAGGTTTACAAAAGAACACATGTTTAGACATATATATTATACATGGATTGCTGTCATCATTCGTAAATTTGGGTTTATTTCGAATCTCATACATTTACACTACTGTGAGTCTAATACTGTCTGTGTGAAATGTAAATTTGTTTAAACATCTTTAGATATCCTCTGAAAAAAAGGTTCAGCGAAAGTAAGGGAAAAATATAAAACGCACTTTCCGAGTGCTTTAACGAAAAGAACATACCTTCATTATAATAGAATTTATAAACGTAATTAATCACTTAATTACACATAATTTGTAACACATGTCTTTGAGTATATTTACAATGCATCTGTGATCACAGGCATGTACATTTCAAATAGATGAAGCTGGCTTTTTTGTACAACTACCTTCATTCATGCCGAAGGGAATACCATATTTACGGAACCCCAAGTCATGTAGAATTGATTTTATACTTCTATTGATATTAACATTAAATGGATCACAATTTATCGGGCAACCTAGGACAATGTATCAAATTTAGTAAAACAAATGCAATTGTTGCGCTACTCCAAAATGTATTATTACTGAAGAAAGTTTAAACTAAATGTTTTCATTTCTACACAGCTACAAGCTCTTTTTCTCGCAATTTCCAAGAAACGCCGCTTAAATCATGTTTCCGAAACTCTGGAATATAACAATTTAAAATTGATATGCATTCCTCAACCTTGATTTATATATTATTTAGGTGTCATTTCTGGCTTTCTTTCAGATTACAGAGTAATACTATTTATATTTATAAATACAAGAATAACAATTGATCAAAACAATTACAAATAAAAAGTGATGTTTGGATCACAATTTTAAACCATTTAAGTTAAATCAAAATGCTACTACATCCGTGTTTGAAAGACATAACAATAAATTTCAATCATCAGCTACATAATATCATTACCTAAAACATGCTTGTTGCATCATTCCTAATAATAATCAGTTTGCTTTGTATATATTGTTTTATTAATTATATAAGCCCATAACGAATGGCACTATATATCGGACAGTGCATATGCCTTACAATTGTTCGATTGATAAAATTCTAATAATTTGTATATAGACAAGTATAAACTCATAAATGTTATTTCAAATATTTTAAAGTCAAAACTAAGCTTGTATTTTTAAAGTATAAAAGAATAAATAAATAAATAAATAAATAAATAAATAAATAAATAAATGAATAAATAAATACTTAAATAAATTCATAAAAATAAATAAATAGTCTGTTATTTGCATTTTACATTTTATTTGGAAACATATAAACATATACAGACAAACTACTACATGATTATGTAACCGTTTGACATATTCTATTGATTAATATAAATATATATAAACATCCAAACACAAATCATTATGCATTTTCTTTCACATGTAAAAAATGTAAACTTTATTTATCTTACAATGATTAACAAACAAATTTAAACAACATATAAATGTCGTTGGATCTGATGTTGGCGTGAGAGGAAACCGGAGTACTGGTAGAAAAACCCACACGTCCGACTAGGCGATGCTATCTCACATACTCCCTTGACCAATTAGAGGACCGAACCCTGATCGTATTGATGAGAAGCCAGTGCACTAACCACTGCGCTACCCAGGAACCACATGTAAATACAGTGGATTTTTTTGTTTTACTATTTTTAAAAATAGAATATACGTGTATTACAGATTATAGTTTAACTGAATTGAGCGAGAAAAAATATAATCTACACTCTAATACGGATCAGAGAAGGCCTTGAAAGGGTTATTGTAAGGACATTTGTATCTTAATCCCTCTTCGCTCACCTGTAAGAACAATGGCTAGGGATATTAATTCACGCCTTGATCTACCATTAGCCAGTGTAATTTTATTATGATTGTGTCTTTTTCTTTTATATTAGTTATTATTCGCTGTTGTTTACAACGATTTAAATAGTCGCGATTTAATCCGTTGTGTTTTGTATGGCGGATAAAATCCTGTAGTTTTCCAACTTTCTCTTTCAAGTTGTCGAAAAATATTTAACATTAATTATTGCTTTTTAACTGCACGACAAACAAGGTTTTAAAACAAACCTTCATTGTGTAATCTGAAGGATTAAAGGAACAGACGAAAGGTGAATTCTTAAACTTACTTAATATATAAGAGCTAGATGGATTTAAAGGCAGTATAAAATGTTAGAAGGTTTCTTTGAAATCTTCCGTTCCTTACACTCAAGAATAACGTAACTACCACTATACTGATTTCAAGACAAAGGTCAAAAATGTTTTTCAGTTGATGCGGCCTTTATTTTGGACCCCTTTGTCAGAAGGAATTGGTATATTTGTTAATTACCTACAGCTAATTTACTCAAAAATGAAAATGTGAAACAAATTGTCTTTTTTCATCTCTAGCGTTAAAAAAATATCATATCTGTTTTAATGAAATTAAAATGAAGTCATTATGCGTACAAGCAACATGAGATATAAAAATTTATCAGCCATCAATTTCACCATAATCAACAGAACATGTTTCATACTGCTTTCACGTGTCGCTGTGTGTGTTTATTTCTATAGAATTGTAAATATATAAATTAGTTTATTTAGCAATCGATACTTGTGGATCGATGTAACATAATATTCTTTAATTTGATTGGTTGACTCTCGAGATTTGCAAATATGTTGATTTGGAGACATTCTACTTGCATAATATTTGAGTACGTCATGATTGTAAATCTACAGACGATTTCCTGCAAGAGAAATACATTTCATATTTAGTAGGAAAGACTGGATTCCTAATTTGCAATATAAAATTATTTTGTAATTTAAAAAAAATGAAAGATCTACAGCTGCTGTAATAAACATACTGTACATAGATAAATGTAGACAAGAAATACAAATATAAGATTTTAGCTAAATATCTTTCTTGTAGTCTCTGGATATTCGTAAACTAAAAGCTATCACATTGACCAAACTTTTATCATTTACGCCTTTAATATTATAAGCTTATCTTTTATGTTTATGTAAAATAATATTTTGGCTTCCTCTTAATTCTATATCTGATATCAAAATATTTATTTTTTATCAAGTATCAGGAAAGATCAAATTATGACATGTGATTTAAGAGTAAGCTAATACCAATTAAATTATATCAGTGTTCTTGTTATATACTCAAAGTAATCTATATATATATATATATATATATATATATATATATATATATATATATATATATATATATATATATATATATATATATATATTTATCTGTCTGTGTGTGTGTGTGTGAGTTTAAATGAACGTGTGTTAAAAACACAAACGAGTTTTAATTACTTCTGTATTGCACAATATTTTTTCATACAAATAAATCAAGTAGATAGATGAAGACACTGATAAATAAAAAGATGTTATGAATGTTTATACTAATCATAAGTTATACTTTATTAATAAAAAGTATTTTTTAAAAAATAGAAGGAAATATATCAATAACTCTTAAAGTTAAAAGCAGCTCAAGGCAAAGGTAAATTAACAATAATAGTAATGGCGATTATGACGCATCACGTCCCTGGCAATCATTTGATAATTTGTCACTAGGATCCCACGTGTTCTTTGGATGCACTTACAGACATTGTGGAAACTAAGTATCTTTAAGTAGAATGATGGGTCTGGAGATTGGTTTACTAAAATGGCAATGTTCGTCAACAACGAGATAATTTATCAGTATCCAGACCGATACACGTGTGTCTATATTACAAATGGTGATGGACTACCTTTTGATTATTCCAAATACGTTATTCGAGATAATTCCGTCTTTTATAATAGGTCACCAAGAGGACTCTGGTAAAATGCGTTGTTTAGAAGATTGACGTGTAAGCACCGGGCCTAAGATCTAGGACGGTTAGATTACTTGTTTTTCAAGCAGGTGGTACCGGGTGCGATTCCCGGTACACAGTCATATATATTATACACATAATACTAGAATTATTGTTGTGTAAATAAGGGCAGAAAATGGCGCTAATAAAAATGCCGAAGACGGTCATATCTATGGCTATGAAAAAGAAAGTGACTTGATAATTATAAAAAGCGAAAATTAAGGGTCTTTCAAATGGCATGTCAACATAGCACGTTAAAAAAAACTCCCACTGCGTGAAACACTGCCATTTCCCAGGTTACAATGCGTAATACTTGACTTTTGGCTGGATAGGTATCGTTATCATACAAGTAAAAATTGCAGGGTATGAAAGAACAACCGCAAACAAAAACTAACATACCGATACATTTATTTTATTAAACTAGAATCTTGTTTTAAATGCCAATACTGTGACTTATAGTTTTGGGATCATCTGAAAACTAAGATCGCGTTTCACAGTAGGAGTGTTACTATCACGTGACATACATTTTAATACATCAATATGGTGTTCATTCTGATAAATAACTCATGTCCTATCCAAGCAAGTGTTTACTTCATGATGGGACTCTAACAACAAACCAAACAAAGACTCTTATATAATATGTTTATTTATCACTTGCTAGGTTGTCATAAGTATTCATTTAGTGTATTGAATTTATTACGCGTTACACTAGGAACAAGATGGACGTGGGTTTTGTTATAATTATATATTCTTCCACGATATCTGATTCACGAGAAACAACTTTTGTCCTGAAGATGGTTAAACCAGCAATTTGTTTAAAGTGGAATATAATGTTTATTTATGTGTTTTTGGTATTCAGTGCGTTTACTTATTGGACGCGTCTTATGAAACCCTAACAACAGAACAGACTGCACCTGTCTGCAAATACACCTGTACAGCGATTGCCGAAATTATAAACACGTCGTTTGCTAGATTTAAGGTCAAAATATATGTCCATCTTTCTCGGTGATTAGTGAACACATTTTCTCACTTATCCTTAATACGACTGATCATTATCAAATAGTAAATGGTGAAAGGTGGGGTCATCTGCAAAGTGATCATGAGATTGTGTCGAGTTGACTTAGTCTCAACTATATATTCGCACGAGTAGTTACATTCCATTCGATAAATACTTCAAATCTTGTATAAATATTTATACTATATCAATGACCTTGGCATGGCTGAACTTAACTACAATTCAAATGTTCCTCTCCGTTTCACTAAATATAGATTACTGAAGATTTTATTCTGTCCTTCCGACAAGAGAATTAGGTTGTGTTTTATCTAAAAGTACAGGAGCAGAAAGTGTTAAAGTTGTATAACAAATTATTTTGATCTAAAATGACATTCAAGAAATGATGATGATGATGATGATGATGATGATGATGATGATGATGACGACGATGATGATGATGAGAGCCGGCCTGGCTCAGTTGGTAGCGCGCTCGACCATTGATTGTGAGGTCATGAGTTCGAGTCCAGCCGGCGGCAGGTTGGTTTTCTGTCCTTCGGATGAGACAGTAAAAACCGAGGTCCCGTGTCACAGTAGAACCCTCACTGTTCAATTTCCGTACGTGCCGAGCATAGGCCAAAATTTGAAGCCCTTCACCGGCCTTTGGTGACGTTTCCATATGAGTTTAATATCATTGAGTGGGACATTAAACAACAAACACCAAACAAACAAACAAACAAACATGATGATGATGATGATGATGATGATGATGATGATGATTGTGGTGGTGGTGGTGGTGGTGGTGGCGGTGGAGGAGGAAAATGATTAATATAGAAATATATGATAAATGTAATACTAGACTTCTTTTAAGTTTATGATTTAAAAAAAATATTATGTGGAAAATTCTAATATATTAACATAATACAATTTATCAACTGCATCACTGATACTAGATATGCGTTACCAATGAATATTACCATGCATATATACAATGTTAACATCAAAAATATACAATGCCAGCATTAGATATATACGATGTTAACATCATTATATACAATATTAACATTACATATATACAATGTAACAATATTAACATTACATAAACACAATGTAACAATTACCATACACAATGTTAACATTACATATATACAATGTAACACAAAAAGAAACAGTTACCATACATATATACAATGTTAGCATTACATATACACAATGTTAACATTACATATGTACGATGTTAACATTACATATGTACAATGTTAACGTTATATATGTACAATGTTAACATTACATGTACACAATGTTAACATTACAAATATACAATGTAACAATCACCATACATATAAACAATGTTAACATTACAAATATACAATGTAACAATCACCTTACATATATACAATGTCCCAGTTAATTTTATATACCGGTATATAAAGTGTTAGAATTACATAATCATATACAATAATGATAGTAACCGTTACATTGTATATACTAATGTTAGCATTGTATATATGTAATGGTAACGGTTATATTGTATATGTGTATGGTGAATAGTTACATTGTATATATGTATGATATTTGTTACATTGAATATATATGTAATGTTAACATTGTATATATGTATGTTAACTTTTACATTGTATATTTGTATGGTATCTGCTACATTGAATATAAGTAAATATTACATTGTATATATTGTATATATATATATATATATATATATATATATATATATATATATATATATATATATATATATATATATATATATATATATATATATATGGTATGTTTTCTTCTGTATATATGCATAGTTAATAATATTGTAACTACAGACCGTTGGTTCGATGTGTACACATATACGATGTTTGATACACTATAATCAAGTTATCCATCTAGTGTAACTTTAGTGCAGCAGCAGTAATGGTGACACGGCGTCTTGACTATTGTATCATTGTTTCTTCAATGAAAAGAGGGTGGAATAAGAAACTGATGACGTATTGGTAAAGAGGTACACCCTTTATATGCCCTTTTGAACCTATACCCTTTATTGATTTCAGGTAGAAAAGAAAAGGTACATGAAGTTCAAACAGTCACATATTTGTTGATATCATAGATTCTCCTTCAAACAAGCAATAATTTCCGCGTTACTATAAATATATGGAGGCCCGAATCTGCCACATACATTTTTGTAAATCTCAATCGAGGCTTTGAATTTATATTGCAATCAGCTAAGGCATAGATTTTGTACTTGATATTTCAGATTGATGATTTATGTATCTGGTCTAGACCGATTTTGTATTCACTCGAATTCCCCATCAAAACAGCTTGTGTCTTTTGGGACTTCGTAATTATGATATTATATTTTTCGTTTTTACCGAGAGATCATTCTCCATTATTTTTTTTAGTCTGTACTAATGTTAATATTTTCACTGTAAAGATAAAACATATTAATCTGTTTAAATCATTGATTAAAGATATTTTAGTTCGATAAAAACGTGTTGAAACACTCACAAAATATCAATATTTATATAGGTCGAACTATTCAAGTTTTGTTTACCTACTATGTAATGTAAGTAAGACTGAAAAATGATGATGATAATGAAGATGATGATGATGATGATGTTGATGAAAATGATAAGAAAAGGAGGAAGAGGATGACAACGTTGTTGCTGCTGTTGCTACTACTACTGATGATGATGATGATGATGATGATTAATACACAAACGAGCAATCGATCAGCTGATGATACTCACTTTTCTATTACACCCGTTTCCATTTCCGGGTTTTTAGAAGTGAATGTTTGCTCATTGTCTCGTACATTAGCTCATTACCTAAAGATGTCGCTACTATCGATATATTGGCAGCGATGCCTTATGTACCTGGTTGTAATTACTATTTAACAAATGCGTAGATACCCCTTATTATCACAGGAAAATCAATTTCAAGCACAATGTTAACTGTTGTGAAGTGACGTGTATTATATTCAAGCATCACCTGCATTTGCCGCGTCCTAAGGAAATTAATTGGTATCTATTCTATCTTATCATGTTCCTAGTTATAATACAATTCTTCTATTTAAACTATTATCATGTGTTTGAGGTCAAAGATTTATTTAAGAAATAAATAACTGTAAAACCTAATCCACTGAAATATTGCTCTTGTAATGATCGTTGTTACGGGATAAGCGCTTTGTTATCGGACAGGAATGTAATAATTTTATCTAACAGGCCACAATGGTTAAATTAATCCGCACATGTACATGTGTTTGGCAGACTGGATTCTCTTGTACGGTGACCTTGAAACGGAACGTGGTGCGCACATGACTGGCCGGCAGACGATACTTATATCCCATGGCATCTTGTCCCATTTCTGGATTTCCCAGAATTCCCTGTGTGTTCGACATTCCTCATCTTTACTTATTGTCTTAGGGAAATTCAAATTGCAGTCATTATGGTATATTATATTTTTTATCTATAGGTATAGTTGGACTGAGCAAGAATCTTGTTATTTATTTATTTATTTCAAACCCGTCACTTCAATGAATAGTATAAAAATTGCCATCACTGCAGTACACGTGGATTAAATTAATTCCGTAGCTTTCGTTCGCTCACAGAATTTGATTAAATTATTGTCATAATTTTTTTTAAATCATACAATTATGTGACGAGAATTTGTTTTTCACATTTTTCATTTGAATTTGACCGTAGACTTCCGGTGGGTGTGACTGGTCAATAGGGGATACTTACTCCTCAATAACACATGATCCCACCTCTAAAATCCCAGAGGTCCGTGTTTGTCCACTATTCACCAGTTTGGCATATGTATCCTGGACATTCTGCAGACTTATACTTTGGTATCTGAGATTTTTATATTCTATTTAACACGTTTACAGAAATCATATCTGAATTTTCCATTGCTCTGCTTTGGGAATCGCACCCCAAAAGCAGACGTAAGGCGGTAAACAGATTTAGTGTTTATGGCGCTTTGAGATTTCTTGTTAAACACAATCATGCTCAATTCATAAAAAATATTAACAAAAACATAAATTTACGCGAAAATAAAATGTTGATTCTATAATCTACAAATCAAAAACTTTAAGTAGGGCTTATTTGATAAATTTAGGGGTTTCCCGGATGTGGGATATGCACCTCCCTAGGATTGGCAATAATGTGTAAAGCCTTTATCTTTTTCTATAAAAAGACGGGAAGATTGATAATAAATTACCAAATTTTTGCGCCTCTATATTTCGCGAACACATGGTGGGCTTGTGCACCTACAACATGAAATCATGGATCCGCCCTGGTTGTTTTCAGTTTTTGAGATAGTGTATTGTCACGAAGAAAATATTGTTTATTTGTAAACAAATTCAAATTTATCATTGAACTTTATTATATTGCCAATTTCCTACATTTTATAGTCATGTGCTCACTTATATATTTTTTAATTTGAAAGTTAGCAAATGACAGTATTAAGTCAAATAATACTTTAGTAAGTAATTCTAATATTATGTATTTCGAAAAATTCTCATGTTTCAAAACATTTACTTTAGGACAGGCTACATTTCACCGCTGATATCAGACGGTGTATTTAAATCATATCTCATACTCGCATATTTGCATTCATTCTGGAATCGAGTCTAAGAACATAATATTTGAATTATATTCTATATATATACATACAGCTATGTAAACAAACAAATTCAGTAACAAGAGAGTGACCTCTGGTCATTGTTACTCGAGATAAAACCATATATTGAAAATTAAATGATATGGCCGACCATTGACGTCATCCCTCAATTAAGTCTTCTGCAGTCTGTAAATTGAAGGCCATCAGTAGATAAAGCCAATCTATTGATAGTAAACGTGCTCTCGTAAATACAGAGACTGGGGGAAATTGTGCAGGTTTTTTTCCGCCAAAATGAGGGACCAGAAGCTAATATACTTGAATACTTGTAGACATTATTATAAAGGTGCGACATATGGCTTGTGAGTAGCCGTCTTGTAAAACATAACCTGTTGTGAAGATAACTTTATCGGCATTTGTTTACAGAAATCTTAAGTACACACATTGAAGTTGAAGGCCAGGTGAAAGATCTAAGCGCCAACAGAATACTTATAATATAGCCTATATATGTGCACATTCTAATACCTCGACAGCCTATCAGTATAGATCTACACGAATACAAAGGTTATGTAGGTCGTTTTCAAAATCACTGTTACACGTTTACGGTTTAGATTAATTTGTGTTACATTTATTTATAAAATATGAAGTAAACAGTCAGACAAAGCCGTCAATACAAACCTGATAATATTGATTGGAAATGACGATGACATATAACTAGCTTTACAGTGTTACAGTAACTATGTAACTGCTCGGTCACTGGTTATGACATTTCCAAATACGACCAGAGACTGAGCCTTATTGATTTCAGTGTACGAATAGCACGAGTTACCGGACTTCGATAATTAAGCGATCTTCCGACAGACTTAATTGTTTCCCTTGAAGCATTATTTATCGTCTCCTAGAAGTGGACCATAAATTGTAATAATGTCGTAAATTGTTGTCCTGTTTATAGATCAGGTCGTACTTTGTGACCTATCTGTACCTGGCCTCTAGAACCACTGAAAATAGCAATCACATGTACTTATAACACACTTCCGTGCCTACAGGAATCATCATTAGTCACGCCTGTTCGATGTTATCACCGGGTATCCCGAGATCGATTGATGAACACCCGGGATGTTTCAGTATATAACTGGGCCCGTTTAACGAAAGGTCCTAAATCCTAACTTTTAGTCCTAATTACCATGGCAACGTATCGCTGATTGGTCAGTCCCTTGACAATTAGGACTAAGATATAGGATTTAAAACCTTTCGTAAAACGAGCCCCAGATGTTCTTCTTAATGCCATAGCAAATCATCCCCGGGGAGATCTACTGTCTCCTTACCCTCTTATTACTAGCTTACTTCAAAATCTACCCGTTTACAAAAATGCAGAACTGTTTTTGTTGATTGATTATCAGATAACAATCACTTCAAAATCTACCCGTTTACAAAATTGCAGAACTATTTTTGTTGATTGATTATCAGATTACAATCACTGGGACAAATTTTATTAAGGAATAGTTAATAGCATTAGGACAAATGACGGACGTTACTGTTTATAGTCCTATACCAGTGTTTGTGTTTCCTGACACCTATTAACGTGTCGCTGTCCGGCGTTGAAGCTTAGACTTTCCCCGATTATAGTCCCCACGGAAAAACGGGTCCGGCTTAGACTTTCTGCCATGGAGAGAAAAAGCTTCCCAACATATTATTCCCCCCCAAACAAAAAGTGAATACACAGTTTCGCCCTGGAGTAGAATTCTCCTTCTTGTTTCCGGATTTCAAAATAAAAGATGTATGCGTTGATAAAAACTGATTGACATAATGCAATCTAGATATGAAAATGTCATGATATCCTTGAACGTTTGGAAATGTAAAATTTTTATTTTTGCAGACGTTGAAATTTTGAGGTATCTACCAACACTTTAAAGTTGGTTATTTATGACTGATATCATTTATTTTTTGGTGATAAGTCGACTAAATGGATTAATGTGTTATATATATATATATATATATATATATATATATATATATATATATATATATATATATATATATATATATATATATATATATATATATATATATATAATGTTCTTAAAGAGGAATAGGGGGAATTTCTACACTGGAGCGCTTTTCCTAAGGGGGGAGTTGGACCCTAGTTCTTCCTAGGGGAAATTTTATGCTGGGTCCATTTTTTCTGGGGGAAAGTTCATCCGGGGGAAACTGTGTGTGTGTGTGTGTGTCGGGGGGGGGGGGTGTCTTTGCTACAATAGTGGTGTATTTTGGTGACTGTTGCACTGATAACACGCATTTAATATTTACGTTTTCAATAAAACATTTGACATCAAAAGAGTAAAGATTACTGCAAAGGTTTTGAGAACATACCTTAGTTTGATGCTGAAATTTTACATGATTAATACGGAAAGTAATTGTATATCCAATATATACATAGAAATCATGAGTACCAAAGCACATTTAGCGGTACATTTCAATATCACATTTCTTTTGACTGAAGCTGTTCTTATTAACTTAATTCAATTCGTCTCGTATGACGAAACTTAAGATTCAGAATTATTTTCAGCTTGCAGTTCATGTGCTGTTTATGTAAAATAATGTATACAATAGCTGTAAGTTGGGTCACCAAAATGTAGGTTCACCAAACTAGAATGATATATTCACATGGAAATGCCACGGGAGGTTTCAGCTAAGCATACCGAAGTGAAAATCACGGCATTGTTTTATATCTGTATAGTCAAACTGGTCTTTAAGGTCAATCAAGCGAACAGGTGACTTGTATAAAAAGGTCTATCGTAAAATGGCTTTAATGGGAAGATGTAAATGATTTGTTATTTCAATAGTAACCATTCTCAGAATTTCATGTTTTACAGTATGGAGGTTTACAATTAACAGAGAGAGAGAGAGAGAGAGAGAGAGAGAGAGAGAGAGAGAGAGAGAGAGAGAGAGAGAGAGAGAGAGAGAGAGAGAGAGAGAGACTTTCCCTGCCCTGTACCTAATGAATTTGTTAAACTGAAATAAGATTACTGAAACTGATATTTTATAATGTAACTGAGTAAATGATGAATGATATTGCCGACAGCGAGAGTACCCTATTGAGTTTTTGATCATGATTCAAATATCCCAGGTGACAAAATGCGACAATTTAACCAAGTTCAACTTATGTAGGTATTTAGGACGACAAAAGCTGTAAATTAAAATAGATTTTTCAATATGACTAAACGTGGGGTGTCCAATGCTATGCACGTGAAAACTTTTGGATGTAATTTGGACAAGTACAAAAATTAAACAACTTGCAAGAAAGTTTGGAAAATTTTAGGACCTAGTAGAACTTGCTCACAAAGGCCTGTTTTGAGCCGGCTAGAGAAAATTGGAATTATTAGTCTTTGGTGCCCAAAATATCATCGGTTATATGTTAGCGTAGTTACTCATACTCTCTTGACAGGTTAAATATCTGTAACATAAAACGGGGAAGTTATTGTATATCTGGCTTTATTAAGGTTCGATATGGTTATCATATGACAGAATTATGTAACTATAAATGTTGTAATACAAATATGTATATTATACCAATATTTTGATAGCTTAAAAGGGTCAAAATCTTTGACATCGTTGGATTCGGTTCCAAAAATATTCCGGAGATTAGACCTTCTGCCAGATATTCGCCAAACACAGTTGTTTTCTTCACTGCAGATGTGTAAACTATCTGGACATCAATTTTGCCACAGTACAGTGTGTGGGGAGGGGTGTTTTATGGTGTGTAGTCAGTTTGGTGATATTGATGGTAGTGTTTGTGTGTGTGGGTGTGTGGATGGGTGGTTTGGTGGATGGTGAGGTATTTAGTGGGAATTGAAATTCCTCGGTACACACATATAGTGTAGTAGAAATATAGGAGGATCCTCTTAAACAAATAAACATGTTTACATATCAGTGTCCTTATGACAAAATTTGTTGGAAAGTAAGTCCAGTCCCAATCAGACTATAAAATCATTAATCAAACAAGACACACACGGACTGACTGATGCAAGGCAATGAACGTAGCCAATTATCCCATGCCCAACGCATCAGAAAAAAACAACAACAACAACATGTATACAACTCCAAATACATACCTTTGTTGTTGATTGAGGGGATTGTAAATGTACCAGACAAAAGCGTTAAAATTTACCCGTTGTTCTAATTTTTATCTAAGGTGATGTATGCATCAATCACCATAAAAATGAGTACCCCAATTACATAGGAATTTTCTGAAGTGAATGACGAATTTACCTAGTACCAGATGCATCTAAATAATTGCGGTTTGGTTGAGCTATGTTACTCATAAAGGCCACAATGGTATTGACCAAATGTTTTAAAACGAAATAAAAATATAATCTGACTCAGAATTGAAACGGGGGTAGTGGACGCCCACGCAGTACGTTTATCGGTTTAAGACAGAAATTTACATTCAGCCCAAAGGATTAAAATGGCTATAAACTCCAGGAATAATGAATGTTTTTCTTCGTCATTTTTTGTCACTTATTAATTTTTAATTTCTGTAGTCGTGTATTCATTTCATTATACATTATACACACATTACGATAATTATGTGATATTAATACGTGTCGTTTGCAGACAACATTTAGCACAAAATTTCAGACAAAATGACCCTTAAGTGACACACACACAATTTCTTACATAGAGTTGTCGGTCCTTGCACGCCCGAACAATCTCTGTCAACGTCTCGATGTTTGCCAAATTCTTGCAATATATATATATAATATTTTGATTTACCAGGGGTTTTACCCCATAATGTTGCCAGTAAAATCATATACATTTTGATACAATGCAAATATGTTTACAAATAAATTGTCATATTCATCAGTGGTCAACAATAATGATACATAAAAAATAATAAATTTAAGGGGGTGAGGCATATACCCCCAGTGACCCCAATGCACAGCGACAAGCGCTGATGTTCTACCCTAATGAACCTCCATCCAAAATATTAACCAAGAACCAAGACCCTAATGCAAACTTAACATTGATCTAAACACAGCATAGTTTTGCAAGTAACAGTACTAAGTCCAAAAACAACAACAAAATCCAAAATATGTTCTCAATCAAACTTCTTAACAGCAATGCTACCCCCCCCCAAAAAAAAAATCACCCAGACCAAATATCCCCAAGCTAACACCAGTATCAACTGATAGCAAACCTGTAACAAAAAAAAACTTGACATTGATCTGAACACAGCAATTTTGTGTGTATATATATATATATATATATATATATATATATATATATATATATATATATATATATATATATATATATATATATATATATTTCCATGCTAGACCCCCAGGGACATCCAGACCAAATATCACCAGGTTGGCCCCAATATCAACTGAACAGCAAACCTGTAACAATAACTTAACATTGGAGTTGAACACAGCAAATTTTTGCAAAAAAGAAAATGACAAATAAGAAAAGCACAAAGCACTAACTCAAAAATGGTAAAAATAAAATAAAAAAGTTGTTCCGAATTAAACTTCACAAGATCCACACTAGAACTCCCAAGGAACATTCAGGCCAAATATCATCAATCCAGCATCATTACTAACTGTACAGAAGTGCCTATGTCTCGCGAGCCAAAAAAAAAAAAAAGATAAAAAGAAAGAAAAAAAAATTGCAAGTGTAACGAGCCCAAAAAATTGAAGAGTGGAATATGGTTAGTGAGCGAGTCCAAAACTATTTAAACATTATTAAATTTTCACCACAACTTGGGCACTATTTAATTAAGGTCAGATTATTTATTTTCTTGCCAGTAGAGGACATATTATTTATTTTCAAGGCCAGAATATTTATTTCCAAAATCTGCTACCCACCACCCCTCAAAATCAAATGGTCGTCCCATTATAAGGTATTTGCTTTCTTGCATATGTTTTAGTACTGACATTTAATTAAATATTATTTGAGGCGAAAATACTCTTTAAAAATGGATATATAAATATAGGGACTATATTTTAGGTAAAAGGACCATTACTCTGAGTAACTTGTTCTCTTTAGCTCACCTGAGCTCTCTGAAACCACTGAAGAGATTTTGATGAAACTTGACAGGAAGCAAGTACTCAAGGTCATTTACCAAGTTTGTAGTTGTCAGTCAGAGTGACCGGGTGGGGATCCAGGGTGGGGCAGAATAGGTTCCAGAAGGTACGTACCCCTCTTTAAAAATATTCTTCTCCAGAACCACTGCATGAATTGAAAAATGGATTATTTCTGAGTGATCTACATGGATGTATGATTAAATTTGGCATTTTTCATAGAAATCGGAATATTAATTTTTGACGTGTTTTTGAAATCTTTTTCAGACGTTGTCATTTTCATTTATTTTTGCGTGATTTCCTCCATTATCTCCCCTTGTATTCGCTATGATGCATTCATTCATGTGTTTTACTTGTATATAGATGAAGAAATGTTTCTGTGCAAGAATTTTGCTGAAATGTAATTTTTAGATATTTTAATGAATTTCTTAAAACTGCAATATTTATGTCTCTTTGCAAGATAAATCTACATGTACATATTCTTCTTCGTCTTCTTTCCACATTTGTAGATTGTTCTCAGGTGAGTGACTGAGGTCCTCTTGGACCTCTTGTATAGTCATTATGTGGGTTACATAATCACGTGTTTTGTGATTTCTTTCTAGACGTTGACAGAGGAGCCGACCTGGCTCAGTCGGTAGCGCGCTCGACCCTGGATCGTCAGGTCGTGAGTTCGAGAGTTCGAGTACAGTCGACGGCAGGTTGGTTTCCTGTCCTTCCGATGAGACAGTAAAACTCGAGGTCCCGTTAAAGAACCCTCACTGCTCAATGACCGTAAGTGTCGAGCATAGGCCAAAATATGAAGCCTTTCACCGGCATTTGGTGATGTCTCCATATGAGTGAAATATTCTTGAGTGGGACGTTAAACAACAATAAACAAACAAACGCTGACAGAGAGTGATCGAGAGTGCAATGAACGACAACTCTGTGTAAGAGATCCCCCACACATTAAACAGATCTCACTTATTGTTTGTTTGTTTGTTTATTGTTGTTTAACGTCCCACTCGAGAATATTTCACTCATATGGAGACGTCACCAAATGCCGGTGAAGGGCTTCAAATTTTGGCTTATGCTCGGCACTTACGGCCATTGAGCAGTAGGGTTCTTTAACGTGCCAACACCTACTTTGACACGGGACCTCCAGCTTTTACTGTCTCATCCGAAAGACAGGAAACCAACCTGTCGCCGGCGGGACTCGAACTCACGACCTCACGATCCAGAGTCGAGCGCGCTACCGACTGAGCCAGGCCGGCTCGACCTCACTTATAAATAAATGTCTATTAAATGTGAAGTTGTATCAGTCTTTTCTTGTTTACGCTCTTACCACTAGTTTTCACGGCGAGAACACACGGACTTAAATACACCGTAGTTTAGTAGTTCACCTAGTTTTACTAAGATATCAGTTTGACAGTATATTAACAATTAAAAAGATGCTGTCCTTATTGCACTGAGTAAGTCCTAATTTCACATGTCTAGGTTCACCCGTAAAGAAAATTCAGCGCTCGTTTCAGAGGTGGAAAAACTCTCTCTCTCTGTAGGTTCAAAGCAAAGTGCGCAATACTCCTCTTTGGCCGGTGAAGTCACCAAGTAAACGACCATTATAGCGTAAAACAATTACAGAACAAAGAATTCAACCAATAATTCCCAAGATGAAATGTATGGGAATTTTCATATGGATGGTGTAAATATAAAGTAGGAATTTCACCTATAACTATCATACATGTTTTTAAAACGAGGTATTAATGTTGAAGTCTCAAAAAAAAAAAGTAATAATAATATAATGATAATAATAATAATAATAATACGGTTATTTACACATTTTTAATCATTGTTCAGCTGAAAAATGAGTTTATATTATTATAACTTATTTACAGATCTAATTTTAGATTTATTTTTTGTAAATGTTAACACATTTAAAAACACGAGGTCATATACTAACAACGATGAACAGAAATATACGACATGGATTATTGTGAATGAATGGAATGACGTGCTGACATACCATCTCGTCACGGTAGCGCACACTGGTTAAATTGCCTTCCACTATCACTAAAGAGTTCCATCCATGTGTTGTAAGACCGCAGACCATAACGTTCCCTCAGCCAAATTTGCGGCACTGATTAACACAGGCGTCAATGTAACGTTCTCCGGCACGATGGTAAGCCCGAATACGACCATCACTGCTGTCGAGATGAAATCTCGAATCGTCCGTAAACAGAACTTCCGCCAAAAATCTGTTATTGAAACGACGATGCCTCCTATACCACGCTAACCTCGCAATACAGTGACTCCATAGCGGAACAAGACGGATAGCAGGACGTCAAGGACGGATGTTGGCCTTTCGCAATCTGTACGGTACAAGGATTTTTCTGTAGATGCCCAGGATGCTTCTAGCAGTCAAAAAAGCCGATTGGAATCGATTACGCAGATTTGACCTCCGTATATATACATAGGCGTCGGAACCGGGGGGGCTAGGGGGGGGGGGGCTTAGCTTATTTATATATATTGTCTTCATAAGTGGATTGGCTATCTATATTGTCATAAGTGGATTAGTTATCTATATTGTTATAAGTGAAATAACTATCTATTTTGTCATAAGTTGATTGGCTATCTAGATATTGTCATAAATGTATGTAGTTAAAGGCAGGGCGAATATGTGAAAGGGCGAAAATTACCACGGACGAAATATTCTGGGTATACACAGTTAGGATATACATGTACATATTTATTTCTTGCTTTCTGAGTAAAATTGTTTAAAGAGAATAACAGAATTGCACTACCTGGTCTCATCCCGTTTGAGATTCGCAATTGTTCTTCATACGGAGATCATTTGTATAGCCACTTTGTTGTGTTATAATGGACATAGAGTTATTATCTTTTAGTATTTCTCCAATTTTACTTCAAGAGAATGTCAGAGTTTGTATTTATTTGACGTCATTGACTATGATATATTTTCTCATTCTCATGAATTATTACTGAAGGCTTCCACTTCGTATAACATCTGTATATTGTAGCAATTGTCACTTGTTCGGTAATGAGTGAATTAACAAATTGCAAACTCTCAAATCCATATACAAATACTCAGGAAATTGCAAATTACTTACAAGTTGAAATTGCGGTTAAAATCGAGATAGTCTTACATTATTTATCATTCTCTCATTTCATATTATCAAATACACAAACCTTGGAAAATATATCATACCTTTCTCAGAATGAGACACCGCGGTTTGAAATCGATATTGTCTTACATAATATTTGCTGATTCTAACATTTCATATCGTAGGCTACCAATTGTATGGAGCAAAACATCTAGTGAAGTTTGCAGAATATGATATTGCTGTTTAAATTGAAGTGGTCTTTCACGGATATTGGTCTTTCAGATGTCACGAGAATAGTTACATCTTTTAAAATACCTTCCCTGTCCTGGTTTATAGATGATTAATTCACTTAAGAAGGAAGCAGAAGATTCATGATGTAATATACCGGTTTTCTGAATCTTGTATCTGTAATTGAGAAATTACCCTATCTCTATTACATGTAGTGCACAGTTGGAAGTGACTTGTGTTAATACGCCCTCGTATCAAATTACTTATCATCATGTACGTTGCACCTGTCATTTATTTATTTATCTATTTATCTATCTATCTATCTATCGTTTTTTCATTAAGTTAATAAAAATGAGTAAAAAATAGTGTATAAATCCAATATCACCAAGAAGTTATTAAAAATAATAAGATTTGTGGTGAGGCATTCTTTTTATATATATATATATATATATATATATATATATATATATATATATATATATATATATATATATATATATAATAATAATAATTAACTTTTTTATAATTTGGTATAATCTGTTCAACCTTTACAACATATTCCTCTAACAAAATAATTTGCATTGTGATTTTGTGATTTGTATCTATGACGTCATATAGCACGAACTAAGGCGAGACAAGAAAATCTCAAATTATACAAAGCGCAATAAAATTGTCACAGGTGTGATTGATTGTATATTTCCTGTGTATTTACACAATCCATGTGATGTTTGTGTATCTAGGGATAGATAATTAAAGTTATTGATAATTACATATCCCTTTTCTGGTTTGAGGCCAACGGTTAGTATGGGATATGATATGAAAATGGTCAATGAATACACAATTTACACATAATATATTAGGCGGAAATCTTAACCATGTTTAAATTTGTACAACCTTTTGCAACACAAAATTACAAGCAATTATTTAATTTATGTAGATACCTTTAGCACGTAATGTCAATACCAAAGGACTAATTGTAATGAAACCCTATTTTGCATTTTTGTTGAGAATTGTAGGTATCGTGCTGACTTATGTTTTCGACGATATGTTGAATTCAACGACTTCATTCCGTATCCGTTAACATCGAATCATTCGGAAGGGTCCTTAGATCGTCGAAAACCCATGTCGTCGGGGTATATATCTCATATTGTATTAACGTGTATCTATCATATATGTGTTTTGTACATATTGGAAGCAAGACCTTTTGATTTTTTACACAATAGTACATATACGTAAGATACAAAACAAAAAGGTGTTCTAATTCCAACATTACCACCATTCCCAAAACATCTGTTTTCTCCTATATGGATTGGGTTGTTCAACATCAACAAATGTCTCGTCATCTTTTGAATATTTCGGCGAATCTTTTATTTTCCTCGTATAAGATAAAGTCCAGTTCGATAATTTTGTTTAAGAGAGAATTTAGTTCGTTCTCAGTAACTGTAGAGGCATATATGTCTGGTATCAGACGAGATTCTACCGTTTAATTTTTGAAATGACTGATATACCTGGACCCTCATTATCACAGGGTTCAATTTGAGTGGTTTCGACTGTATTAAGTAGGAAGTATTATGATAGATTCTATTGGTGCAATGTTCAAGACATCAGGGGGTGGCGGCTACATGGCCGAGTGATTAGAACAATACCGCGTTAAATTATGAAGTCCCCCACTTCTGGTTAGCGAGTCCCGCTTAAACCGAAGCTGATTGTTGTGAGAAATTTTGCCAGTTTACTTTCGGAAGGCCGGTGGTTTCTCCCTGGGTATCTTGTAATAGGGTTCTCCACCATTAAAAACTGTCCGCCACCATAACACTAAAAAGTTGTTGAGTGTGGCGTAAAACAACGTTTAAAATAAAAAAAGCTACCAAGGTGAAAAGTATCGTAATGTTACAATAGGCTGATAAAGATGTCATAACATATCAGACTGCCTCATGAAAATAGTCAATATTGTTAATATTCAAAGTTTGATAGATATAATAGAATTATTACTTCTGCAATTCTATATGCAACATGATAGTGATCAATCGTATGAAAATTGGAAGAAAAGAACTACATTATAACAAACATTGTAACAGGTCGGTACAAAGACAAAATAATTGGTATTGAAAATTAGACAGTTTTTGAATAATAGGACAATGATGACAAGTATGAAATTGAACAGTTTTTTCACGAACGAAAACTGTATTTGATTGACGGGTTCATTTGCTGTATATGATACATTCACATCATGGTTCTAACAACAATAAACTTGGATCATGCTTAATTAGTATTCAAATGTTAGTTAGAATTACACACGAATAAGTATCATTTCACACACACACATGCGCCAACGAGAGAGAGAGAGAGAGAGAGAGAGAGAGAGAGAGAGAGAGAGAGAGAGAGAGAGAGAGAGAGAGAGAGAGAGAGAGAGAGAGAGAGAGAGAGAGAGAGAGAGAGAGAGAGAGAGAGAGAGAGAGAGAGAGAGAGAGAGAGAGAGAGAGAGAGAGAGAGAGAGAGAGAGAGAGAGAGAGAGAGAGAGAGAGAGTATGTCATCAATTCATCAAGTCAACTAGAGCATATACTGATGCGTGTAAAATATAAATCTGTTATCGTGTTGTCATCATTCTTATTCATACTGTAATTGATAAAGATAATGTTACAAACCAGTCAGAAATTAATGCGTAAACATCATTTATTTCTTTTTTCATTAATAATAATATCTCTTTCTTGCAGATTCTTCAACGTCAACTTGCACCATGACCGGACCAATGATTTGAGTCACTAGGTATATAAGGCAGTAGGACTCTTGTGCAATGTATCAACTTAGATATGTTTGACGAACCAAATAGAATACCCACGAATGGAGAGCGTAAAAACAGTAGTGATTCTGACTGGTTTCTGCTTAATCTGGACAGCAGAAATTCACATTGTCAGTGGAACTACGGTCTTCAGAAATTGTGGCGGGCGCTTAACGAGTCCCGCTGGAATTATCCAATCTCCAAATTTTCCAAAGCAATTTCCTACACCGATCAAGTGCGAATGGGTAATTCATAACCCTCAGACGATGAAAACTGTATTATATCTGACACAATTTTATCTCAGTGACCATGTCCAGATCTGGCAGTTTGACCACTACTCCAATGTAGAGGAATATATAGGGGCAAAGAAACTAGCCACAGTGGACTTCAAAAATAACATTTATTCCATTACTGTAAACAGGCCTTATATTGTTGTGCGTTTTGCAGTTGCTGAAATGGCAAGCATTCATGCACGTGTGCTTGACCATCTAGTAGATGTCTACGGCTTTAATATCACATATGAGTTTTTGGATCAACATAATACAGATATAAAAAGAACCTGTTCCATGCATGGTTGTTCATATCTTGGAAACTGTTATGCCAGTGCAGACTTTTCCGAGTACCAATGTCATTGTTTTGAAGGCTACTTTGGTCGGAATTGTCAATTTGGACCCCACTGCAACCCGTCCGAAGGAGTGAATATGTGCAAAAATGGTGGTCAATGCCGGTAGGTGTTCGATTATTTTATATCGAAATATGATTTTATCAGATTTATAAAATACACACACAACGTTTTGACTGGTTACCGGCTAGGTATGTGAATTAACCCAACATTGGTAAATAATAATGAATGTTCCACATTTAGACAGGCAAAATTATCTGCCTTCAGTTAAGGGAGAATTGTATCCAAATTCAGCAACATGTAGAGATGAGCGTTAGAGTCAATACCTCATACTCTAGCAATTCTGCAATAAAGATTTGGACGTTTTGGACTAGTAAAGGTTCCTGTTTGATATTCTATGATTAGTATATGTTAAATTTTACCAGATGATTTTGTACCAATAAAAGACCTACAACCTGGACTAGGGATGTGGAACACAATTAAGAATAAACCATCAGTTATGATCCGGAACGGAAAAGGACCTGGGGTTTTCCACTTCTTGGAAGAACCATATAACCACTTTGTTCCTATGATAAAAATGATTAACGTGTATGTAGAATATTAATATTGTATGTATTGTGCATTATAATTCAGGTATTTCTATGGATCATCCGTGAACGTCTGTGATTGTGCAGATGGATTTATGGGATACCAGTGTGAGATTCCACTATCCGATACCCGACCAGATGGTAAGGAATCAAATATATATATATATATATATATATATATATATATATATATATATATATATATATATATATATATATATATATATATATATATATATATATATATATATATATAGAGAGAGAGAGAGAGAGAGAGAGAGAGAGAGAGAGAGAGAGAGAGAGAGAGAGAGAGAGAGAGACTTTCCCTGCCCTGTACCTAATGAATTTGTTTATCTACGAACTGAAAACTGAAATAAGATTACTGATATTTTATAATGTAACTGAGTAAATGATGAATGATATTGCCGACAGCGAGAGTACCCTATTGAGTTTTTGATCATGATTCAAATATCCCAGGTGACAAAATGCGACAATTTAACCAAGTTCAACTTATGTAGGTATTTAGGACGACAAAAGCTGTAAATTAAAATATATTTTTCAATATGACTAAATGTGGGATGTCCAATGCTATGCACGTGAGAACGATCAACCAATTTGATTGATTAATGGTTTGAAATTAATACTAATTGTTTTTGTGCTAATAGTTATCTCTTTTGGAATTGACTGCCAGCATAGATATGCAAATTCTCCAAGAACATTTTATAAAATAATTTATTTTGAAATGGAAGGAATGATAATATATATTTTGTCACCTGATGTCATCCCCTGGAAAAAGAACGGAAAACTTAAGCATCATGCGCTAAGGAAAGTTAATTTGTTCTTCCTAGTTAGACTATGTAAAGATACTTAATTCAATATACTAAGATTTCCTGCTTTTTCATCTTTGAATTTATTTTAGAAGCTAAATATATAAGAAGCTCTTTATTAAGAAGCACCCTCTTGCCATGATTTTTTTTTTAGACTTTCAATGAATTAAATGTTTCACATTCCTGTAAATGGTTAGTATTATTTAGAAAATAAAACTGTGTTTTGCAGAAATAATTTATTGAACCTTTTACTGATCTCAGGTGATGCTGTAAAATGAGATTAGTTGAGTGTCAGTCGGGATTACGTAAACTGATTTTGATAATATTCATTAAGTATTTATAAGAAACGTCCAATGTTAACTAGTTTTAGGTCAAGACACGATCTAGGCTTGACTTCATTATAACCAGAGTGAAAAAATAATGATGATTCGAACAATCTTAAAATCTCCAAGAATATGTCATAATATTAGCATTCCTCTTTGTAGAAGGTGGATTCTAATTTTGCAGCTTTATGTTAAATGACGCACGATAAACGTGTTTGCGCAATATTATATCATATTATTCATTATTATACTTCTTATTGGAAATTCTGTAATATTTGCTTTATCGTATTTTCACATTTCACGAAATACATTTTCCACGTATCCGTGCCTTATGTCGATACATAATAAGTATGACCCACCATTATAACACACACAGACACAGACACACACACACACACACACACACACACACACACACACACACACACACACACACACACACACACACACACACACAGACACACAGACACAGACACACACACACAGACACACACACACACACACACACACAGACACACACACACACACACAGTGCAATAAATCTTTAAAGGTTTTTTGTTTTCTATATTAATAGACATAAACTTAGCAAATTGTTTCATTATTTGTCACATATATTTGATAGTGTTTTGCATAACATTTTGAAATGCATTTATCTGTTGACCTTCATATTGCATCACCAGTTTTTTTTAAATAATGTAAGTTAAATTAATTATATATATATATATATATATATATATATATATATATATATATGTATATATATATATATATATATATATATATATATATATATATATATATATATATATACAATTATATATATCAAAACAATTATAGATATCAAAGTAATTATAGATATCAAAACAAAAGACAATTATATTTATCAAGTTAATATAGATATCAGAACAATTATAGATATCAACACAGTTAACAATTATAGATATCAAAACATATATATATATATATATATATATATATATATATATATATATATGAACAAATATAGATAGAAAAACAATATAGATATCAAAACAAATATAGATATCAAAACAATAGAGATTTCAAAACAATTATAGATATAAAAAAATTAGATGTCAAAACACTGAACAGTATATATATATATATATATATATATATATATATATATATATAATATATATATATATATATATATATATATATATATATATATATATTAAGACAATTAAAGATGTCAAAACAATTATAGATATAAAAACAATTACAGATTTGACAAGGCTAAATGAAAAAAGCAAAATGATAACTCAATCTTACAATACCGTTAACAAAAGTGGAAGATTGTAAGCGAGGCAACTGCACCAACGTAATATTTTTGTTAGTACATATTTCAAATGTATGTACACAATCTTTCATTTTTTTCTAGAACTGGACTCATTAAAAACCGTCAAAGTAGAAAGAAAGTATTACAAATACAAGTGTAGATAATAGTCCTATTGTAACAGTTGTTTTGCTCTCTTACAGCTTGTTCCTCACTCGTGTGTGAACAGTCGTGTTTGGACGGACCAGAAAATCAAAAGATGTGTTCCTGCTACCAGGATTTCCGTTTGAATTCTGATAACAGAACATGCACCCACATTGGTAAGCTTACAACATCATAGATATTTAAATATGTGGTAGGTGTTTAGACGACAGCGATGATTTTGACTGTGACGATGGTGTTTAGTCCAGATATCAATCACTGAGCGCTTCTAACTATATCTAAGTTCGCATTAGCTGTCGGGGTCAATTTCACATTAAAAGAAATAAAAAAATCCTGGTCACAATTGGTAAAGACCCTTTCACTTTGAAATGAATTACTAAACATTTTAGTTGGCGAAATATGGTAAGCATAAACATGTGTCTAAATTCCAAAGTAGCAAAATAGCGGTACTATTGTACTATAGATTGACTTTCAAAGTTGCAAAATAGGGGTACATCGTACTATAGACTAAATTCCAAAAAAGCAAAATAGCGGTACTTTTGTACGATAGATTGACTTTCAAAGTTGCAAAATAGCGGTACTCTCGTACTAGACTAGATTTCGTAGTAACAAAATAGCGGTACTATTGTACGATAGATTGACTTTCAAAGTTTCAAAATAGCGGTACTCTCGTACTAGACTAGATTTCGTAGTAACAAAATAGCGGTACTATTGTATGATAGATTGACTTTCAAAGTTTCAAAATAGCGGTACTCTCGTACTAGAGACTAAATTTCAAAGTTGTAAAATAGCGGTACTATCTTACTAGACTAAATTTCGTAGTAACAAAATAGTGGTACTATTGCACTGTAGACTAAATTTCAAAGTTGCAAAATGGCGGTACTATCGCACTATAAACTAAATTTCAAAGTTGCAAAATAGCAGTACTCTCGTATTACAGACTAAATTCTCTCATTTCTTATATATGTTGTTTCTTTATGATTAAACTAATATGAGTTAAAATTCAATTAAAATTTTCTATTTGATTTTAAATTGCCAGAATATAGAACTAAGTCAAGAAAACGGTTTCAACAATTTTTATATTTATTTTAGATCGTACAAGAATAACGATTTCTGTACAACCAACTGCGGATTTTATTCAAACTGCAAGAAGAGATGGCGTCTTTCCTAAAATCAATTCTGTTCTGGTCAATGATTTGCGCAACGATGTAAGTATAGTCACAACTAATTCTGGGTCAACAACTTCACTCGTCCTTAAAAGTATTAAAGGGTGAAGAACCGTAACGAGTGCGAGGTAGCATGTGTTACATTGCGTTTTTATATATTTTGACTGGCAGTAGTACTCTTTGCACATCCATAGGTATGCTGTGAATATAACCGAGAGTATAAACGGTCACCTAGACGAAAATATTAATTAATTGCATGTGTTGTACTTTTAACATTGGTCATGTACTATATATAAGATACCGTTACCAACTTAGAATAACTTTGACAATCAAGTCCAGCTGTAGTATGTGTTTGGCTGTGGTAGACATAGTAATGTTGACTGAATGCTGAATCAATGTTGTAGTATTTATGTGTGGTGTCAAGTAACCCATTGATATAGATCTGTTTTACATTGATCATCGGAAATACAAAACATTTTTCTGATATGTTATTCAACATTTTAACAAAATATTTTAAAGATGATTTCAGAAAGACAATTTAACTGATACTATACAATTTTAAACCCTTTTAACCACACAAAAGAACTAAGAAGAAACAAACAATAGCATTGATTTTTATTCTGTTATTATCATTATCAGACTAAATGAATAGAATTCTTGTTTCAAAAAAACCAAATGATGTAGCATGGTTTTACTGTTGTACATCCCGCCAATAACATTTCACTTCTATGGAGGTCACCAGCTGCAGGTGAAGTACCACAATTTTTTCCCCGTTTTATGGGTTTTTGTCGATGCAGTGAATGTTGCTACTGTGCCACGCCTACCGTGCCACGACAACGCGGTTTTAAATACTATGTACATAAGACTAATGCTAGAGTTTTGCCAAAAACCCAAACAAGTGCTCAAGACGATCGTTTCTGGTAATGAGACTTCATCAGTTGGACTCTACTTTCAAATATATGTAGAGTTTCGTAACAGAAAGTGATACCATACAAAGCAATATAATAAACCTGAATGTATTACCAAATCCGTCTAATTGTATTCTTTGTAAAAAAGATTACTGTCGTAGACTTTGAATAGTTTGGGATTTAAACGGTGTTATTCACACGAAATATTAAGATGTTAAAAATTCGTTACTGTTTATAGAATCCTAACCCTCTGCAAGTACGGTAAACCCTGAAAAGCTAAAAGTAATTGCTTAAAGGGGCATTAACTGTGTCTTTTTCCGAATTTCCCCTCCCTTTTTACGACTTAGATTGATATACAATAAAAAGAGATATGCACAGGCATAAAATTACTTAAATTCCTATATATTTTGTGACAATTGATTGAGAAACCCAGGTATTGCACTTTTTCAATTGCAGTTTATTAACTCAACCTTACTGTTTGAATATGAATTCCACGTGACCTAAATATATAGGGAATTAAGATTACTTGCCTGTTCATAGCTCTTATTTGTTATTAAGCATCAAGTACAAGTAGTAAAAGAAGACAAATAGCAATATTGTTTTTGAGTAAACACAGGTTATGCCCCTTTAAGGAGATTGGATTCGAACATATTCTGAGTAAATTGTGGAACTGAACTAACGTCATTTATGAGATAATGCTTTGAGATGAGTTTGTAAATCAATTGGTTGGCGTTATGTATTTTTTATCGTAGATATTCAATCAAGTTTTAGAGGATACATTTCTGGTTTCATTCACAAACCATCAGGGAATCAGTAGAAGGACTATTGTTATTTACATTATGTTCAACTATGAAGCTTTATTTTAGATATCTATCTGATGTTTTTATTTTTCTTGTCCATTAATACTGTGATATCACATTGATTATACTATATACACAGGTAAACAGACATTTGCAATCTGAACGGATCTTGACCATGAGCAAATTCAAGGTAGAAGAGTACAGGTAATTTACTTATACTTATATTTATATTTATATTTATATTTGTATAATTGCTAAGGTACAGTGGAACTTCCTAAAACCGAATCGCAACTCTGTTCAGTTCTTGGACGTTTACCATAAGTCAATAATTTCGGTCCCTTTCTGTTTTAAACATAACAAGACAGACCGACCCAGTTTTTTTTTATTTGCTTCTCACTTGAACTCGTATTTCAAAAATGAACTTATTTACGGGGGTTTATTGGCTTTGCCACGGTTTTCCGCCTGTTTGTCTTATCTTATCCGGGTTATAACTTTCCAACCCTTGGAATGTATTCAAACATTTATATTGTATTGGTCATGACCTAAAGGTATGCCTTGACCTTGACTCTGGGTCATGTCATAAATGTTTAGGTCATAGAGGACATGCACAGAAGGGGAGACATATTTTTATTATATAAAAACGTCTGAAGTTCAGTTTAAATTTAGACAGATTGACTTGAAATATATCGTAGTATCATAAATAAATATCCTGAATTAGCCTATAGTTTACATACGTTTATATATTACATACATGAACATTTATGTCTCGGGTTATCGCCATGTTTGTAACATGATTTTAAAGTGCTAAAGAATTCAGGAATAAAACATTTCAGGTCTGTTGTATCTTAACAGAGGTCAATTATATATATATATATATATATATATATATATATATATATATATATATATATATATATATATATATATATATATATATATATATATATGTATATATATATATATATATATATATATATATATATATATATATAATTTCGCAATACTTATATTCGCTATTATAATTCTCGCTCATGTAATTTTTATTTAGAGTGACGAGTCAGGTAGAGCTTGTATTCCATTTTTCCATCGAAGATGAAGAAAAGGGTCTTCTATCAAAAGCATTAAAGAATATGGCGGAGGCATCAGTGATTGGCAATATACATATACAAAACGATTCGCTGTCATATCAGCAAGAACCAGGTAATGAATGTTACAAGTATCAAAAGTCACAAAATTGAATGTTAAGTCAATTTTGTAAGTCACTTTAAACAGGCTATGGACATTGTTTGAATGAAAATTAACACACAGATGTCCTAGTTATAAGAGGTTAAGTTGATTTGTGATTACTCTGTTTCTCTAAGTGAAATGTTGAGTTGCCTTTTCGTTGGCGGTTGTTGAGACGTCTCCTCACGTATTTCATTGGACTTGACTGTGGACTCACGGCGGGTGTGACGTGTCGACAGGGGATACTTACTCCTCAATGGTATCTGATTCCACCTCTTGGTTTCCAGAGGTCCGTGTTTGTCCATTATTACCGGATTTGTATCTATATCCTGGACATTCTATTGATTTATACTTTGGTATTTGAAATTTGTTATATTCAGTGCTCCAGATAAGCTGCGTATTTGCGTATTTTACGCATAAAAATAAATGGATACGCAAGCAAATTAAAATCCATGCGTAAAATACCCAGTGCAGATCAAATCTGAAGCGTAAAATTAAACACTTTGGATCTGAAACCTGCTGTGATAAAATATTGAGTCCACTTGTTCTGAATGGATTTTGGTCATAATGTGTGTTAATAAAGCACTTTAGTGATAATGCAGTTAAGCTGACCCAACCCCAGATGTTTAAATTGTGGACTTACATTGTACAGACAGTTAAATACAGATTGTAATATCAATGGCAATCGTAATATGGCAACATAATTGGAAAATACTCACTTGGCAGGAATTTTGTGGGTAAAAATACCCACTGGACTTGGAAATGATGGTTATTATACCCAAGTGCTCGGAAAGTTATCTGGAGCCCTGTATATTATTTTTTCATGTTGAAAGATTAGAGCCGGCCTGGCTCAGTCGGTAGCGCGCTCGACTCGTGAGGTCGTGAGTTCGAGTCCCACCGACGGCAGGTTGGTTTCCTGTCTTTCGGATGAGACAGTAAAAACTGGAGGTCCTGTGTCACAGTAGGTGTCGGCACGTTAAAGAACCGTCACTGCTTAATAGCCGTAAGTGCCGAGCATAGGCCAAAATTTGAAGACCTTCACCGGCATTTGGTGACGTCTCCATATGAGTGAAATATTCTTGAGTGGGACGTTAAATAACAATCAGCAAACAAACAAAAAACTGAAAGATTATTGTTATTAAGACAACATTTTAAATTTCAATGTATTTTCTGTGTAAATATATGGTGAATATGTTTTGGTCTTTTCTACAGAGTTGTTTTTAAAAGATGTAGCAAGTTCTGTAAGTGGGGGAGAATTGTGGAATGAGTTTTATGGAAATTCAGCAACTGAAGGCAAATTTTTGACACTATCCTGTCTTGCACGTGGTTCCAAATCCACAACATTCCGCTGGTTTAAAGATGGACACCTCATAGATATAAATTTATCCAACAGAAATAGCTACCAAACGTTGATTCATTCAAAAAGAGAAGACACAATTCGTTCTGTTCTTCATTTTGAGCACGTTACACCCTATGATAGAGGTAAGCTGAACTGTTTACTTTCCAGTTTTCTTATATTAGAACATGTGTTTGTGTATTTTGTGTGCTTTTGTATTTTTGTCAGTGTTTCATTTTGCCTCTTTCTTTGGTTTTGAAACAAATTCAAATGATTAAATATTGATGGTGTGTTACCTGTGTTAACCAAAATATTACTTTGACATTTTTCTAATTTCACTACTTGTATTTGATGTACAATAACAAATAAGACTCTATGCACAGGTATAAAAATGTCATATTGCTATATATGTTGTGAAAATAATGTCAGGTCCAGTGTAGTATTCATATACAAAAAGTAAGGTTGAGTTAATCAATTGCAATTGAAAAAGTGCAAAATCTGTGTTTCTCCAGCAATTTTCACATAATATATAACAATTTACGAATTTTTATGTATGTGTATATCTCTTTTTTGTTATTGCTTATCAATATAAGTAGTAAAAAAGGGAAAATGTTTTGAAAAAACACAGCTAATGCCTGTTAGAGTATTCCGTATTGCGATAATCTATGGATATCAAATTGAAAATAAAATTCCCGTCTATGTGACAGACTGATTTCACTACTGTTTTCAATGTCACTGTACATTCGTCAGTTGTCACCAATATAAGATTAAGAAATGGTATCTTTAGATTTATCTGGCAAGGTTAGAGACAAACTTTAAGGGACTAGTTCATGAACTTCTTGAAGTAAAGATAACATCATTCCGTCTGTATTGTTCTTGAGTAGGTTCAACTTAAGGATGAGAGTGTTCGATAGGTCTGTGTCATTGTTATTCTTATCTTTTAGGTGTGTTTACATGTGAAGCACGAAGCGTCGATAACGCTCAAAACAAATCCGAACTGGTTAATGTCATAACACTGCCATTAGTGGACATTGACCCTTTGGCCGATTCTGTCCCAGTAAATGGTTCGATAAGTATAAGATGCCTGTCTATCGATGATACACTTGATACCTTCACATACGAATGGTTCGAAGATGGGAAACCAATCAAGACTGGACGCCAAGACAAAATTCCAGAAAAGCTAATTCCTACAGGTTATCAACTGTATGTAAGATATTTAGAAAAGAGCACAGTGTTTACTTGTAGAGTCATCAACGAGGCTGGGCCGGTCAATGTGACGTCACATATATATGTTCAGCCAAGTTAGTATCATTACTAAATGTTTATTATAAACATAATACCAAAGTTATATGATTCTTTATTGTTTTAATGTTATTTCCGTTTTTAAAATGTTGCAGCAGTGTTTGAATACATACACAAGTGTTTGATTACAGAGTTATTTTACATGTAAATCCCAAGGGTTTTTATATGTAAAACCTACAGGTCTAACTGAATTGTAAATTAGATTTTACATATGACGTTCCGGCAATAACTTAGCGAAATCAATCATCTGTTTACCCCGTTTTCAAGAGGACACATATTACATACTACATACAATACAAGTCTTATTCTGCATAAATATACGCCCAATATAAAGGGACCATAGGAAAATATCTAAGGAAAATTGAAGAATAATGATTTAACATTAAATAAAAGAACATCCGAATATAAAATAGATGTAAAGTAAAACACAAAGGATATAAATATTTGTAAAATAGCGATTGATATGAGGAAAATTTCAAATATTGAATATAAGAAAATGACAAAATAACAAAATGTTATTGCAGGGAGAACAGCCCAAATTCAAAGTAATCTTTCGAAGAACGAAAATATATTGAAAACAATAAAAATCAGATCCGTAATACAATATTGCTAATAATACTTTTCCAGTGGGACGACAAAATGAAACATGTCCCAGACAATGGTACAAAGATGTCGTTTGGCAAAAAACAGTTGGAAGACATTATGAAAAACAAAGATGTCCTCTCGAAGCTGGGGGTAAGTAAAAGTCATATACAAAATTTATTATATGTATAAAGCATTATAGTCAAGATGTATTTTTATCTGTCACATAAACAAATGTAATAAGTGCTTTTAATGAAGTTTTTATGATATGTTTCAAAGGTCAAGGTTACAGGCACCTAAGTAAAAACATCGAAGAGCCGACCTGCATAGTCAATAGTGCGCTCGACTCTTGATTGTGCAGTCGTGAGTTCGAGTCCAGCCTGCGTCAGGTCGTAATCCTGACCTTCGAATGAGAAAGTAAAAACTTAGATCCCGTGTCACAATAGATGTTGACACGTTAAAGAACCCTCTCTGCTCAATGGCCGTAAGTGCCGAGCATAGACCAACCAAAAGATTCTTTCGGCCTCGCCGCGCAGGCGGGGGGTACCGGGTTTGATTCCAGGTACCTTGTCACACCAAAGACTTTAAAAATTCGTATTGACTGCTCTTTGTCCAAGAACATGGCATACGAAATATAAGTCGCATATCTTTCGGTTGAAACATAAAAACCAAAGGTGTGGCACGTACAGGTCAAAAGTTGCGGCACATCTCTATGTAAGTGAACATTTTTTAAGGGCTATGAATAATAATAATTATAAGATCTACATGCCAGTGGCCTTAGGATTCAACATTCATATATACATACATATTTATATATATAGAGAGAGTTAGCTTTATTTATCATGTTGTGTTGGTGTTATTTACTTATGATTAATATATGCCACGTTGTAAGAATCCGTTATTAAAGCGTATATTTACTACAGATTTCAGTAGCTATATACCCAATGATGTTGGTAAGTTGGAATGAGGTTTTGCAGGTGTGAAAATAATAACTATAGTGGAACTTTAAGTTTTTTGTAAACCAAGTCAGAGATTCATAATTCACCGGGGTTTTCAGGTAATGTTTGGTGGCGTAACGAACTAAATACCAAATGCACTTTTTTTCGCCTGTGCAAGACAACAATGTCAACTCTAATACAATTTCATCATTTCTCATGAATCGTTGATGAAAAAGTTGAAATATCAAAAATCTGAATCACGAAAAACATATATGACGGATTTGGCAATACATTTTGATTCATTATTTGGCCTTGTATGATAACGTTTTGTTTTTCGTATATATACATTTGTATTAATTTCGAGCTGAACTGATGAAGTCTCATTGACAGAAACGATCGTCTTGAGCATTTGTTTGGCATCTTTTCTAAAACTATAACTTTGCTATTGTTAATAGTACTGACACCATCTTTAGTTTCCATACATGGATACGTCTCTAAAACTAACAAACATTTTTTTTTATCATTACTGATTTTTGTTACATGTTATTATACACTTTTTCGCTTTTTTATATTCATATATATTTTGACCAAGACACCGAAGATTTATACATTTGGTATCTGGGATAGTTATAATTCAGTGCATAACAGTGCATTTATTCTTTGGTAAATATAAAAACCATTTAAATCACTTCCGTATTCCGAGATTATAGTCCATTAATTGGAAAATTGACATTCATACAAAAATCTAGAAAAAATGATTTGGCATTAAACAATCGTTTTAAGTGAATAGGAAATGAATTCCAAACTTTTTTTTCATTCTGGATAAAAGTTAAACTTTGGCCACTGGTATAAGCAATACAAAATTCATATAATTATTTATTCAAAATTCAAAGGTAACTTTATTTAATGAATCCCTGACTGGTTAATTATTGTTATTGGACTGCACACCTCATTTTTCTTGATTCATCAAAATGTAGTTTTGATGTTTCATCTGTCACTCAGTGATATTAACTAGAAATGAACATATATATTCCAAGTGACCGTGTAATTGACGTATATTTATTGTAGTATATACATATATGTATTTAACCCATTGAAATAGGTGGTGACTCGGCAAACCCAGTCAATACCATTGAAGGTAACAAATAGTAGTCCTTTTTGTAACTTACAGAACAAAAGTCTTTTCAAAACTTAATGTTTCAACGTTGTACGTTACATAATATAGATTCTGTATTTGTCTATTTCGATTTATTTTATGTTCACCTAGAGTAGTACTGTAACTTATTTTGCCAATACTCGAAAAGGACTACGTTCGTTCTAAAACCTTGTTAAATTGCTACCTTCTTTTACTTCCTATTAAGTAGATGTCTCTATTCATTCAAACCTACAAGTATATTTTGTGATTTTCAGTTTTTATTTTGGTATATCCATATGACTTATTTCCTTAATATTACGCTAATATCTAGATTTGCCAATATTTCGTTGACCATGGTTTTGTAACAGTGTTATCTTGTACACGAATTGTAATACACCTAATCATTACTGCAGTACTTTATGTTGTTCCTTTCACATGTGGTTAAGGTATACACCAATAACAACCTTATTTTTCATTTTCTGTAATGTCTAACAGTATTGAAATTATTTTATTTACTTTCATTTTGGTATTTTGTCTTGCGAAATGTTTTATGTTAGTAAATGTGCACTTACCTTTTAAGTTTCAATGCGGAAATATTTGTAATTTGTAGCTGTAGTTAAAATGTACATGATTCAATTTCATTTTGGAGGGAATCAAATTCTGAATGTTGATTATATTTATTTACATCAGTTCAAAGGTATATGGGTATACATGTATATGCTTTTACAACTTTTTTGTTAATTAGCAGTTATAACCTTACTCAAGGTAATCTGGAACTGTTAGCTTTGTCTCAAAATATACAAAATAAAAGAATTTTAACATCAATTATATTTAAAGCAAAATGGATAAAGTAAAAGTGCCGATTAGAAAGGGAAAAATATATTTGATATTGTAAAAGGAGAGTGGGTGGGTTCCCTAATTGTCCAAAGACGTGTTATGGCATATAAGCAGAACCTTCGAATGCCTAATACCTTACATTCATTAGAAACATTAACTGCAGTATCACCAAATACTCGTGGAATTAACATGACTACCTGTGTAACAGAATTACTACTACAGGTATATTTATAAACTAGCCAATCAGAACTTAAGTAAACGATAAAGACGTGTCAATTGAATTACATGTGCTGGTCGTCCAAGCTATCTAAATGGTTATGCTTGTTTTCCACTGAATGGCTGTAAAAACCAGTACATGTGAACTTCTCAAAATAATAGTTATAAGTTTGTTGCCCATTTTATTAGTTTTGACGGTGCTTTACACAACTCAACATTTTTTTCATTTATATTCCGTTGGGAAGTCTAAAATTATAACTCAATAACTCAACAAAAACAACCGTTAAATGGCCAGTGGCTATCCGCAAATTAATTGCCACACTTTGGTTTAGCATATACTATGGACAAGAGATGGGAGGTCAGTGATTTTAAGTGCTGTTTTAATCCTTCATCATTATTCTAAATTTTACGCAAAATTCATACGCATGAATATTTTTGAAAATAAAAAAATAAAAAAAAAACTTTATTAACTCAGTGATATTGTTTAATACCATAATATCTTATATTAACATACGATAAGTATAATTTTAGTGTGATTATAAGGATTATAAATAATACCAATATATTTCATGCCCATTATTTGATAAGCTACTTTGTACGCCATTTTATGTCAGCTATATTGCGGTTGTTGGGGTCTTAACTTAGCTGTGTAAAAGTTTTTCAATGTATTTTGAATTGCTAAAGAACACCATTGTAACATCTTACTGTTTTATATCAGCATAAACAAATACACTCAAAATAACAGTTTATTGAAACTTCCAATAAGGTAAAAAGAACACTTACAACAAACTTTTTAATATGAACTTTTACATGACCCGAAGACCTATGACAGTTGACATGATCTATTGGTTACTTCAGGTTACACAACAAGAAAATGTAAGTGCAATGGACAACAATATGAGTCTTGTCAGTGGGAGGAGCCCAATTTTTCAAAATGTCAATCAGTTGCCCTTGTACAGGTGTACGATCAGGTGAGTCATTTTTATATAAGATTGAAAACACCTTAAGGAGTATAACCATCCTGATAAAAATGGTATTTTAGACTTTAATGTGAAAATATTTAAGACAAGTTTTATGATAGAAAACGGATATATACAATACTATTTCAGTTTTTTAGGAAACAAATCGATTGATGTCCTCAATCTTCCTAAATATTATTAACTATATCGAAGTGATAGTTTTACAAAGGAGTACAAAATAAATAGTCAAGACGATCGTTTCTGTCAAAAAGACTTCATCAGGTGAAATCGAGTTTAATATAGATATACTTCCGACAGAAAAAGTGGTATCATACAAGGTCAGATTGTAAACTAAATGTGTTGTCAAATCCGTCTTAGATTAACCACTGTAAAATGAATATCTTGGCTTTTGATAAGTTTAGAATTTAAATGGTGCTATCTGAGCGAACTATTACTTTAGTATCAAATAATCAGCTGATACCGAAATACCAGGTACTGTGTAAATGTATACCCTAGCTACGACCCAGTGATTATACATATTATTAAAAATACCACAGCATTAGTTTTACAAAGGAGTCGAAAACAATTAAAATATTTTCCAATGTCATTATTGTCAAATTCTTATTTCGTCTTTACTTTAGTTGGAGATGCTACGTTTAGGATATCAGAGTACTACAGTACAGACTATATTTAAAGATCTCCATCATTTCCTATCCAAAGACAATTTCACCTTCTACTCCGGAGATATAGATATGGCCGCCAGCATTCTCCGCCAGCTGCTTAGACATCTTCAAGAGTTCCCTGTACATGCAGACGAGAGTGAAAAAATATCCGTCACAGTAGGTGTATGATAATTATATGTCCGATAAGTATTGTTTTGTCCTTACTTTCCATCCGTTGTACCTTGTAATATTATAGTAAAATGTTGTATTATATACAAATGATTGTATTGCTCACTGGAAGAGTTTTTTTCTTGCAATCAATCTATCTATCTATCTATCTATCTATCTATCTATCTATCTATCTATCTATCTATTTATTTATCTATCTATCTATCTATCTATCTATCTATCTATCTATCTATCTATCTATCTATCTATCTATCTATCTATCTATCTGTCTGTCTGTCTGTCTGTCGGTCGGTTTGTCTGTCTGTCTGTCTGTCGGCAGGCAGGCATCAGGTAGGTAGGTAAGTATCTTCCCGTCTGTTTATCATGCTATATATTTCATCATATTAATACATATTAATTTTCAAAAATTATATTTCAGTCAATCATATATCTAATGGATAAAATGATGAAAGCAGCAAATTCCTCAACATTAGAAGAGAAAAGGGTAAATATACATAACAATTAGCGCTGATCTGAAAGGATAAATCGCTGTCAGAATTCGTGCTTGTCGCTTCATTTTTCTCGCTCACCAATTAGATCTATTAGAGTCTAATTTTTGTTTCTCCTTTATCTTTATGTCTTGGATTAACAAACTATTTTTGACATATTTTACATGGGAAATAATTTAAATACATGTTTCAGTTTCATTTTTATTTCATCCCAGTATTCTCATATTAATGTCTTTCTGCTGTTGGTTTAAACTGTATTTATTCCTCAAAGTACAACAATGAGATAGTAATGTGTAAGTACAATTTGTTGGGGATATGAAAACAAGAAAGGTTCTTCTATAAATTCATCTTCCCGTGATATTTGATCTTGCAAAAATTTTGATCGGTCATTAAAGTAACATTTACATTATATGTAATTCTATCAATTTCACAACAGAAATCGTTTCTTATGATTGTTAGAAAGAGATATAAAATATAAAGTGAAATAAGAAGTAAACAAGGCATGTATACTGTTAATAATGTTGATATGATAAATGTAACCAATAATCATCAAATTTCAGAGGAGAAACAAAAACAATTTTATTATTTTGTTTCGGCAAGCGCGTTGATTAGTTATTTTTATAAAAGTGATTTTTTATTGGTTTCGAAAAAATCGTTTCATTCAAATTTCACGGCTGATATAGTTAGTCCTTGGACCCCTAACTCACCGGTCCCTAAAGTGACATTTGGACCTACCCACAATACCCAAAGTTTGGTCCACTATCAGATATATACGTTGCGTATGATTTAGAATTAAAATTTTATAATACATTTGCATACCATATGAACTTGTGTACTCCTGAATTATGACAGAAGACAATATCATTTATTGATTTGGGTGAATCCAAATTTGACCATAGGCGATGATGTTGATGAGTTTACCTTGTAACAGAGGAAGGGACTGCTCCTTCGTCAAGCACTAGACTTACTTAGGAGAAATACATATATGCCATAAATGAGACTTAATGTCGAAGTCATTTGTTACAATAGGCACTTAGATTTTTAGATTCATGTACTGGCCTAGGTCTTTATTGTAGGTCTAATTCCATGGCTTTTCACGAAAACCTCCTGACGTCTTTCTATACCTGATAAATATTTTAGCGAGACATGTGATCAAGGTTATTATTTTAATTTAATTACGGGGACAACACTTATTTTAAGTAAAAATGAAGAAGTAATAATTAATAATGGAATGCTCAAGTTCATTAGAACACGACGAATTAGACAGTCAAACCACTTACATTGAACCCTGTTATATTGAAATCTCACTTTATTTGAAATGATTTGGATTCCATGGTAATTTTTTATTACCTATTACCAATATAGCTTGGTTATTTTGAAAACTATTTTTATTCGAAAGAATACTTAATTCCCCTTTGATTTTAAAATAATTCCGGGTTCAAATGTATATAACAGGTTTGGTAAAACTGACCCTGGAAAAGGATACAAATATTGTAATCATTAATATGATTTTCTTTATACATACAGGATGTTACTATTGGTGAAAACCTAATTGGGACAGGTGAATTACTTGCTTCTGATCTCTCTGAGATATTAAAGTTTGATATTGATACCCAAATCAACTCTGTATATTTAGGTACGTAAGTGTATAATTAATATTTTACAAGATTTATTTCATCGATAATTTTTGCTACAATGCATTTTGGACTTTGTTCTGTGCGTCCGTCATATTGGCACTCTGGTAGTTGTCTGCCAGGTAACGTAGTCAGGTTTTACCATTTTATTTGCTTAACATTAAATTACAGAGTCAAGTGACATTTGAGTATTTAGTAATGGTGATGTGTGGCCGTAAATTTTAAATTTTTTTCTCATTGATAAATAGCATTCTCCTCTTGACGTGGATAAAATATATTTGTTCCATATTGTTCTTTGTACACTGACGTTATCTTGTGCTCTATTATAGATCTGTTACTGATTTACAATAGCTAAAGGTTTACTATTTCAGAAGTGTGTAGAAAGCGAAAAGAATTTACTTTGTTTATCGATACCCAGACTATTATTCAGAGCAAATATTGATTTGTAGATTAATACATTACTGTTCAATGTAAAGACAATATAAGTCTATAAAGGTTAAAATCGTGACTGGATAATGTCAGGGATATGGCTCAACAGATACTATTATGGCGGCAGTCAGTTGACGAGAACGCTCGTCTAGCAGCGGTAGGTTTTCGTTCGATTTAAAGTAGATAGTCATAAGTAAAACTCCATATACAAATTTGTGACTGTCTCAACGTAAGGCTGTCGTCATTATAATAGCCACTGGAATTTAGACCAAGGATACCTATAACGTTAGGCATGGCATCTTAACCAAATTACACTGCATTGAAATAGGGCTATAGCACAGGTCCTAATTTGTGGTACGTCACCTAGATATGGTGACATATCCATATCAGTAAAAGAAATATTGAATACAACACAACAATAAACTATTATATAAAAGTTTAAAATTTATTATTATTTATTATTTTTTTTTTTAATATATTAATTTATTTAATAATCCTAGGAATTTTAATTAGTAATTATGTATCAAACTAATGTAAGTCTATATAAAAATATGACACTTTATTATACAGAGATGAATGTTAAGGAAGATGTCCCAGTATTCAAGCAAGAATCAATGGAATTTCTCATTAAATTGACGAATGGTCCTTCAAAACGTGATCTTAGCAAAACAACAGATAATGGTAAGTGAACTTGCGCTATTACTTTAAATATTGTGAGACGTTCTGACATCTATTTTGATCAAATAATGCTATCTAATTTATTACAGAACAAATAGATATAAAATGTACTAAATCGTTGATTGTTTCTATTTTGTGATTTTATGCAATTTAACAATAATCAAAGTTTAAGTTAATGTTATAGAATTTTCTCTATAAAAGTTTACATTTTGATTTTTGTATTAGGATACATTTTGGTTCTGTAAAATTCAAAGAAAACTCGGATAATTTATTTTATTTTATACAAAGATAATGTTGTCATTCATAATATTATGTCAGATTCATTGGTTCGTTTGTAGGTGAACCTTTATCAATATCTGTGATGATATTACAGTTCCGGAAAATTGAAACTTTTTTGTCAGCAAAATTAAACGAGAAACTGTAAGTATGAATTGCTATTGAACAACTTTATTTCCAAAGTGAATTCAATGTCCGTCTATCGTAGGAAAGGGAATCTTATTGAACATTTTAAACATTACAATGACTTTGAAATTTCCTCGAGCAATTCATTATTATTTATTTATTTCAGTCGTTTCTCTTTCATGAATTACTTAAGTTTAGTATATTGCTTCGTATTAACTCTACATCTATCTTAAATTAATGAACAACTTATGAAGTCAAATTGACAAAACTCAAAACTGAAACACAACTTTAATGTTATGTTTATGATATTCAAAATGTTTAGTTGATTTATACTTTGGTATCTGAAATTTTTATATTATAATTGTTATTGACAATGCCAAAGTTATAATTTTACAAAAAAGACCAACACAAATGGTCCAGACGCACGTGTTTGTCAGGATGGGGACAGAATTTAATGTAAATGTATATAGCCGAAAAAAGGGGTATGGTATAAGTCCAAATGAGAAATCGAAATGTATTACCGAATCCGTCTAAGATAACGCATTCCCCTAGTTTTTTTTGTAGATAAATGGTAGAAGCCATTACTTTGATATTGTAATTTAAGATAGCAAGCTCATTATTATGTGTTTATTTGACAATGTCAATATACATATGTATTGTAATTTTTAAAACAATTTATAAGGTTTTTTGTTCTACTTTATACAGATCAAGTGATAGAAACCCGGTGTCAGAAGTGTTTTCCATTTATCCTTACCCTACAAACAATTATTCCTCGTATTCTATAAATGCTGATGTAAATATTCCATTTAATTATCCGGTAAGTCTATATCCTAAATTCACTCATAGTTTATCATGTAATTAGTCAAAACCATAATGTAATATATTGGTTTCGTTCGTTACAATTTAATATCATACAACAATTAGCAGCTTATGTTTAATTATAATACTTTGTAAATTCAAACGTTAATCCAGACATTTGATTGGTTATAGCAATTTGTATAGCATGTTCTGCTATAGGCCCATTGGTTAAAATAATATGTGATATTTTACGTTTTTGTGTATGATTGGTTGATATAGTTTTGTAAAGTTTTCAATATCACAAATGACTGGCGATCATTTAATGGATATGTGTGATGAGAAAAAGTATGACTTAAATTGTGCGTCCCTAGAGTATTATCACACAGAATGCATTGTCGCCTTATTTCAGCAAGGTTTCTACATATTACTTGTGTCCAGTTTTCCAAATACAAGAACATTATAATATATCATGTCATATCGTTTCGTTGTCGTTTTTATATTTCCTTGTCCACATTTTTTCTGCATCCACAATCAAGTACAATCACTTACAGTCAATCCTTTAAGTAGTTAGACTTAAATATCAAACGATAAAATATTTGGATGAAGATTTTGATTAAATTATGTCATATTCTTTCCTCCGTAGTCCTATTACCGAAAGTTTGTTGAGTTTCAATGTTTATCATGGAAGGAAGTGACAAGGTAATTATCAGTTTTAAAAGTATTGTATCTTTGTAATTTGTTCCATATTCTTACAGTGTATTATGTTTGCTATTATTTATTTCTGTTTTATAAAATTAGTAAGTAACGATCATTCGAAGACTATAGCATGTTTTTCTAAAAAAATTCTTTTCATTTTCACTACTTACATTGTTGTACAATAACAAAAAATATACACAGGCTTACCAATTCTTAAATTCCTATATATCTTGTGAAAATTGCTTGCAAAACCTAGGTGATGCACTTGTTATTGTACATCAAGTACAAGTAGTAAAAGTAGTAAAAATTTAAATATATTTTTGGTAAAGACAGCTAATGAGTTAATGGTGCAAATATTGCTAAACTGACGTGCTTCAATGTTATTGTAAAAACAATTTTTGGTCATATTTTTACTTTCCCAAAGCAGATAGAGTTTCGCATTAAGTTGCGCTCCTACAACCCTTATTTTAACAGTTATGTCACTTTGTTAACCTATGCTTCCCCTATTTAATGCAGATATACATCTTTGGTTTAAACATACACCATAGGTAGATGGGTGTTTGTTTCAACCTATAATGAACAATCAGCTGAGAAAAGAGTCCTTAGGACAAATTTGGGGGAACTGTGATTTTTATGTTTTCAGAAACTATTAATTCTTCGACTAAACCTTGTTTTACTTTTTGCATTTAGTTATACTGTTGAAGGAGGCTGGGCAAATGATAGTTGTGTATTAATATCAACTGGTGATCTCTCAGTTACATGCCGATGTAAAATACCTGGACACTTCATGGTCGTAGGGGTGACAGCGAATACAACGGTATGTGAAGATATATATTCCATACTTATTCTAGAAAACGTTTGAAGTTTAGATCGTTTAAAAATATCAGAACTGAAATTTGTAATCGAAGTTTATGCATGTTCAAAACGTTATAATTTTCTCGTATTTCCATTTAGATCGGAATATTCAATAGAAATATAATAGTTATTTGTGATATTAGATGTCTTATAACCTTAAAGCTGTCAGTATTTTTTTTTAATAATTGAAATATTAATTTTTTGCATTGAACATATTTGTAAATATTTCCCAGTAATTTCTATTATCAATCTTGAAAGAATGCTAATACCAGACTGTCAATTAGAGATTAGGAAAAGCATTTTAACAATTTTTTAAAAGGATTCTTTATCAATTTTCATCCTCAGGTTGAAATAAATCAGGAGCGTGCCAACATGCGCCTTTTTCTTTTGATTTGCTGTATAATTTCAATGTGTGGATTAACTGCTTCACTAATGATTATCTTGTTTCGCTGCAGGTAATTATATTTTTCCATATTTAGTTTTAACTTGATTTATCTTTTGTGAGTTGTGTAAAACTATTTTGAAGCTGTAAACACTAACTTTTTTGTCAATCATGTAAATTTATGTTAAATCTGTAATCTGTTAATGTGGAAATATTGATGTATTATCTGTGAACGGGATACTGTTTGTCGAGTCACTAAAGAGAGATAACTCCGTTTGAATACTTGAAATTAGTAATGAAAGTCATATTTTGAATTGGTTACTAATAATATAAAGACATTTAATTTTTTCCGAGATCGTATTGTGCTGATATAGAATCGAAGATTAACTTACACGAGTTTTGAACCAGAGAAAGAAATGAAATAAATTTCGAAGTATCTATACATTACAGTTATTTAGGACCATAATGCAATTAAATTAATTAGAATTCTTCTAATAACATTTCTGTTATTTAAGATGTCAACTGCATGATCTCGTCTTTAGCACAGTTTACAGTATAGAGTATAATTATAGTTTAATTTTATGTAGTCTTGCGTTTTTCAGCTTTTTAATCTTTGTTGTATTTACCTAGGGACCTGATTGGCGATGAGTACATCATTTATATAAATTTCATGATATCCCTCATTGGCATCAACTGTATATTCATCGTGTGTCTTACGAAACCAGGAGTTGAGGTAAAAATTTCATAATGCAGTAATATCTCATTATAAAATGTATGTAGATGCACGTGTAAAGTGGTATTATATTCACGTGCTCTATATTTAAATCAATAGATGCATACAATATTTTGGAATAGTTTAAGTATTTCTTCTTATTTGTTCCATGATGCAGACGCTATTAAATTTGATGTCTAAAACCAAACATCGTATTGTATTTCGACATACTATATATATATATATATATATATATATATATATATATATATATATATATATATATATATATATATATATATATATATATATATATATATTTTCAAAAGTGCCACATGACAAGTTATGGGAATCATAAATATCTTCCTTTGTATTTTCAGATTATATGTATTGCAAGTAGATTACTGCTTTATTGGTTGTTTCTGGTTGCGTACGTGTTTTCATTGGTCGATTCCTTGCATACATTCATCATTGTCAACAGTAAGGATAGAATAGGTCGACATTGTTACAAGTACCTAGTGGTTGGATGGGGTACGTTTGTTATACATATCTAATGTAACATTTCTTATTATATATCCTACTTTCGTTTTCAATTTACCTAGCATTATATGGCATTGTGCAAAATATTACCCTATATGCCCGAGACCGGTTTTGAGGTTCCGGAACTGCTATTATTAAAATACTTGATATTACGATGACACATTACGCAAATATTTGATGTTATTGTGATTTGTTGATGGATAATATAAAATGTTGTAGTTAATCATTGATAAGAATATAATTAAAATGTTATTGAATGTATATGTTGTAATATCCACGCCCTCGTTTTTTGACAGGTATTCCTGTTGTGTTGTCCATATTCTTTGTGATTACCTCAGAATTATTTGGCTACGGGAAAGAGTGCTCTGATCTGTAAGTATATACTTCCAAGTTTTATAAGCTCACCTGAACTGAAGGTCCGTCCGTCTGTCTATCTGTTTATCTGTCCGTTAACTATTCACATTTTCGACTTCTTTTCCAAACCACTGAAGGAATTTTAATGAATCGTTATAGGATGCAAGTATTCAAGGCCCCTTTTAAGTTTTGTTCATTTGGGCCAGATCGGCTCAGGAGTGGATCCAGGGTGGGGCAAAAGAGGCTCATTTGATACCCCTCTTAAAAAATCTTCCCCTCCAGAACTGCTGCATGGATTGGAAAATTAAATGCATCTGAGTGATCTGCATAGATGTATGATTCAAGTTTGTTAATTTCGTAGAAACCGAAAAATAAATTTTTGTCGCGTTTTTGATGTCTTCTTAGACTTGTTCTTTTCATTCATTTTTGTATGATTTCTTTTATTTTCTCCCATTTTATTCATTGTGATGCATTCATTTTATGTGTTTTACCTGCAATTAGGTAGAAAATGGTTTCTTGATAAAATTAATAAATATTATTTGTTGAATTTTTAATATTAAAAAAAAAAAAAGGGGGTAGCTTTTTCACACTGTCAGCTTGTTCTTCAAAACCGCTTTAGGGAATTTAAAGAAATTTTATAGGAAATACTGTAGGTTCTGTACCAAATTTGTGTTGTTTTGTCCCGATCGACCCATGGGTGGATCCAGGGTGGGGCAAAATTTGTTCAAGAATGTACCCTCTTCGAAAATATTCTCCTGAACCGCTGCATAAATTTGAAAATTAAATGCATCTTAACGATCTACATGTACAATGTATAATCCAAGCTTGTGTTTTTCGTAGAAATAGGAAAATAAGTTATTGACATATGTTTTTCTGATTAGCAATTACGGTGCTGTCTTAAGCTAGTGCAGTATTTCATATTTATTAAGAAAAGTAGAAGATACGGAATATTTATCGTCTTAAATATGAACTCTTCTTTATGCAATGTTCCACAGTTTTTCGTAAGATACCAACTCAGTTCAGGTGAGCGATGTGGCCCAAATGGACCTTTTGTTACTCATTTTTACAAATACATTTTTATGAAATATGCTACAGATATATCATAACCTGGTTACTTATGTACGAATCTCTTTATGTGGTAGGCTATTAAGTGATATTTGAACAGTATAAATATCATGTATGCTTGACAAATGCGAGTCGCACCTGTTTGGCACTAATTATTATTATTTGTTTCAGTTGCTGGATACCACGGGGACATTGGCAATTTTATTGTTTTCTCACTCCTGTTGCTGTTGCTATTTTGGTGAGCTTTTAAAACAGAAAATGAACTTTAGTCTGTCCATCCATTTTACATTATAAAAAAGTATTCATTTTCATACCTAAGCCTACGCTAGAATGTATTTTTGTCTCATTTATTTTTCAATTCTTAAGAAATCCAATGTATTTACTAAAGCAAGAGCATTAGAGTTGTCTTTCCTTTGTTGTAAGCTATGTTAATTTTGATTTGTATTTTTTTCTTTGTTACAGGTAGTTTTAATTTTTACTGCTTTATCGTTGAAAAAGTGCCTTTCATGGACTGATGAGTGCAGTGTATCTAATCGACGACAAATTATGTAAGTTGAAAAAATTCAAATCATGGCTTAAATATTTCTGAAAATTAAAAGAAATTCATAAGAAATATCAACGTAATTATTTAAAATGATTGCCATTAGAAACAAAAGTGTTTCTTAAAAATAATTAATAATACTTTTTTTTCTTCATTTTCATCTTTTTCAGGATAAAATGTGAAATCTGTGATTTTAATTTTATTGCTGACAGCCGTTTCATTTCTGAGTACAGATATTGATTCAGAGGACCACACTTTACAAATCATTTTTTTCTTTGTATGCAAACTTTTATTGGTAAGTATTCTAAATCACAAAAAAGTTCAGTCCTGTATTCCACCATATTTTAAACTGAAGAGCACGCCTTGCATTTCATATAGCTATACACCTACCATCGCATCCAAGCTATTCAATTACAAACAGGTTTTGCAGTGCCTAGACATTCTTCTACACAACACTGTCACATTTCAGTGCTTCATCTCCTTTCCAATACAATAAATCGGGCATGTCATTACCGGCGACGTTTCTATTGTTGAAAATGAAAGATTTAAGGGGCCCTAAATACCGGGAAGCCCGTTCCTTTATTGCGTCAGAATTTCAGTTTAGTTATGGATTCTGTCGAAGATTATTCGATGGGCCAAACATGAAGTAGAACCAGACATTTTGTCTGAATGGCTGAAAGCCATACGATGGTTGATAAAATCTCGTATTCGAAAACTTAAAGGGACTATGAAAACACTTTATCCCTCTGTATTTAAATCCAGTAGTAACTGAACTGGATAGGTTACATGACCAATATGTACTGGTACCAGCAGACAAAGCCTCAAATAATATAGTTTTTATTTTAAGGCACATTACTATAAGTTTATTAGAAGAACTTGGGTTTTAATCATTCTGGAAATACGTACACACGTAGCTCACTTTCAAAGGACGAAATCCTTCAAAATCACGTGTCCGTCATTTGATATACCTACAACGGAGACCGATTTCGAGCTACCACATTTATACTGGATACCTAAACTTCATAAAAAAAACCCATATAAGCAAAGATACATAGCAGGATCCAGCAAATGTTCTACCAAAACCTTTATCTTTACTCCTTACCAAGATATTGACAGCTGTTAAGGAGAAACTTCAAAAAATACTGTACAGTTGCTTATTCCAGAAGCGGTGTAAATCAGATGTGATACTTAAAAATTCTAAACAGCTTTTAGAAAATTTGAAGCACATAATTTTTCTCGAATTCACAGTATCAAAACTTATGATTTCTCAACTCTTTACACTACTATTCCACATAAAAAATTAAAAGAAAGGCTTTTTAGCATCATAGACAACTGCTTTTTCACTAAAGTGGTACCCGAAATTTAAATATCTAGTGATTGGCTATCAGGATACTTATTTCGTCATTCTACACATAAGTATACCCGAAGTTGATATAAAAAACATGCTGGAATTTCTAATAGACAATATATTTGTAATGTTCGGAGACGTGGTCTTTCAAGAAACTGTCGGCATTCCTATGGGAACCAATTGTGCTCCTTTATTGGCCGACCTGTTCCTTTATTCATAGCAGACTTCATACAGAAACTTCTGAATCAAAAGCAGAAAAAGTTAGCGGTGTCCTTTAATTTCATTTAGATATATCGACGAGGTCAATTAATAATGACAATTTTCACACATATGTCAATGCGATATATCTAGAAATTAAAGATACAACAGAATCAAGTACACACGCTTCATACTTAGACATTTTACTTAATATCAACACAGACGGGAAATTAGCAACCAAGCTATACGATAAACACGACGATTTCGGCTTTCCCATCGTTTTTCCACATTTAAGTAGTGCATATGGAGTTTATATTTCACAAATGATCCGATATGCCAGGGCGTGCACAACAATTTCAATACAGAGGTAAACTACTCACTGAAAAATTATTGACACAGGGATATCGAAAACCGCGTTTAATGTCAACGTTCCGCAAATTTTATGGTCGGTATGGTAGTCTTGTTTGCGACTACTCTGTTACACTAAGTGAAATGTTGAGTTGCCTTTTCGTTGGCGGTTGTTGAGACGTCTGTACCAATTGTGACGAGGATACACTCCTCACGTGTTTCATTGGACTATGGACTCACGGCGGGTGTGACCGGTCGACAGGGGATGCTTACTCCTCCATGGCACCTGTCCCACCTCTTGGTTTCCAAAGGTCCGTGTTTGTCCATTTTTACCGGATTTGTATCTATGTCCTGGACATCCTATTGATTTATACTTTGGTATCTGAGATTTTTATATTCATTATTTTCCTAAAACTGTACGTCTGTTGTTATAGCGTATATAGTAAAATCCTAATTACCTGGCGGTGTGGCGTCTTGTGAACCATTTCTTGAGCTCAACGAGTTTAATTTAATACAATAAAATGACACTGACAACGGTAATCATATATATGGCCATCCAGTTAGTAATAAAACTTAATTCCTGAGAAGCCATGTCATAACCAAGAAAGTAATAGATTCGACCATTTGATAATCAAAAGGTTACCACACCATCTCGCCATGTTATATGAATCGGACAATGTATATTTTGTATATGTTAGGTATACAAAATCGGACAATGTATATTTTGTATATGTTAGGTATACAAAATCGGACAATGTATATTTTGTATATGTTAGGTATACAAAATCGGACAATGTATATTTTGTATATGTTAGGTATACAAAATCGGACAATGTTATTGGTTAGGTATACAAAATCGGACAATGTATATTTTGTATATGTTAGGTATACAAAATCGGACAATGTCTATTTTGTATATGTTAGGTATACAAAATCGGACAATGTCTATTATGTATATGTTAGGTATACAAAATCGGACAATGTCTATTTTGTATATGTTATACAAAATCGGACAATGTCTATTTTGTATATGTTAGGTATACAAAATCGGACAATGTCTATTTTGTATATGTTAGGTATACAAAATCGGACAATGTCTATTATGTATATGTTAGGTATACAAAATCGGACAATGTCTATTTTGTATATGTTAGGTATACAAAATCGGACATTAGACAAAGAGACCCGAGTGTATATTTTTAAACAATGTTCTTTTATTGTATGTTAAAATTGTATGTTGATAACCGAAAGTCTATTGGTTGATTCATGCATTTTATTATAGGTATGGTTTGATGTTTATTCCGCTTTATTTTGCAGATGGTAGCTGTTTTCCTTTTCCGAGTTTTTCTAGATAACCAGGTTCGTATCGTTTTCATTCTACAGCTATATTTTGTTTACCTCATACGTTTATGCTAATAAGTAAATGATTACGTGAATTTTACTTTTGTTGTAGACTTTCGTTTTAATGAAATTTAATTTATTTTCATTACTTGTAAAGTGGGTATGCACCAGTCACAAAATGAAAGTAACATTAAAGCCACACATGACAGGTGTTTTTAAATTGTGTATCGAGCTTAGATCCATGATCAGAAATTATTTTACAACACAAATATATCCTACTATTATGTTGTAACATGAAACTGTGCCTTTGTCTTAGTGATTCTAGCATCAATAAATCCATTACTGAGAAATAAATGTTATCGCACATACTTGATCCGTAAAATAAAGTCAAAATTTTAAAATTATATAAGGGATGTTGAGAGTGAAATATTCCATTCATGATAACTATTCCAGATATGGTGAATCTTAGTCACTTATATTTGTTTATATATATATGGATAAATGCAATTTTATCGTTGTCATGTAAATCTCAAGTTGGCTATTATTTCGCAAATCATTCGTGCATAGTTACATGTTCATATTCGTATATTCAAGTTACGTTTTATATGTCAATATCATTACAATGTTATTACAGATGTTAATCAAATGTTGGAAATTATTGCCAAAGCCTAGTGATTCCGAGGAAAATTCTGTGGGTCTTAAGGTAAATATGATATTGTAGTTTAATTTGGTCTTTTTGTATTTACATCATCTTTCAGTTAATTCGATATGTAATAAGTCGAAAATTTCAATTTTTGAAATCTTATCACATGAATGATAACGAAGTTAATCTTTTTATTTTACAGCGACAATCTAGTAATGCATTTAAAGGTAAGAATTTCAATAACATCTAATAAATAATAATGTGTCATTTGTTCGATCACATTTGTTCATTCATTCATACACACACACACACACACACACACACACACACACACACACACACACACACAAACTTCACACACACGCGCACGCACACCCCCCACACGCACGCACACACTTCACACATACACTATTGTCACCTACTTTGGAGGGGTGGAGTAAACTTTTCATTATCATACGGAGGATTCGAATCACTTTAAGGTTATTGTAAGCTTTAAGGAATAATGTTTTCTTCTGCACTAGTTACATGGAGGTATGATGACATGTAAGAACGATTACTGTTATTTTTAAATATTGTGGTGTTTTTTTTTTTACACACACGCGCACGCACACCCCCACACACACGCACGCACACCACTTCTACACATACACTATTGTCACCTACTTTGGAGGGGTGGAGTAAACTTTTCATTATCATACGGAGGATTCGATTTCGAATCACTTTAAGGTTATTGTAAGCTTTAAGGAATAATGTTTTCTTCTGCACTAGTTACATGGAGGTATGATGACATGTAAGAACGATTACTGTTATTTTTAAATATTGTGGTGCTGCATTATACCTTTTGTCCATTCGTTGTCATAATCAGATACAAATCGATTCAGTTGGAATGTTTTCCAAGGGTTATAACTGTAACAATAGTGTGGTAATAGCACGTCATGTAAATAAATGTTCAGTCGAAACGTGACATAGACATATTGATTGTCGTTATATGATGATTATTCATTTATTCAATTCATATAACCCCATAGGAATTATTTCATTTGATCCATTGTGTGATGCCTCAGTTATATCAGATTTCTCTGAAGTTGAGGGTATATTTTGAATGCATCTGAATCATACCCAGTTAAAGCATTATTATTTTTAAATGTATTCCAAAAGTGAAAAATCACCCCTCTTTAAAATGAAAATCTAATCCTATACTCGGTGTAAACATTACATTAATTATCTGTAGATACCAAATTGGGGAGTTTGAATAGAGATTAATTAAGATTCGATAACTAAGAATATGCTATATACCTTTTAATATAAGAGATGCAAGGAATATTGATGATAAAACAAAGAATTGACGATACAATAATAATGGTACCTATTTGTTTTCTTTGTAATAGCTTACATAAAACCAGAGCGTGTGAGGAACAGTGGGGTGGGAAAGGAGCAAGAAAGTGTTCATAAATATTATACACGTGTTAACAGAACGAAATATACACGTGAACGAAAACGAGAATTATCATCGCTTCTTGGAAGCTCAACCACAAGTCATTTAATGAATAGTTCAGTCGGTAGCTATTTAAGCAGCCATTACAAATCAAATAATGGTGAAAATAGTACTATGGAAACGAACGTGATGGATACCGGAAGTGAATCTGGTAGAGATTTCCAAAGCAGCAATAACGAATCTGCGTCTAGTGTTAATATTTCTGTGGGAGATGGCAAAATTTTAACCATTCCAGAAATACATATTCAAAGTTCACAACATTTGAATGGTCCATCAAGAACGGAAAATCCGAATCAGTTTAATGAAAGAATGATAAACAATTATAATCAAGCTCGGATTTTACAGAACCAGAAGAACCGGAAGAAGAATGGTTATAACAAAAACGGACTGTCGAAATCTAATTACAATGACAATCCAATTTCAGAAAAAGAGGAATTATCTAATCTTTTACATTCCCAATATGAAGAAAAGACATATTCCACGTGACAACTCTGATAAATTATGATCTTTAATGTGATATTTCAAACAGTCCCTCTACACGTTATGTGACCAAAGTCCCATATTTATTTATGTAATTTTAGTAGTTTTGATATATATTTAGCACAAAGTTTTTGCATTTATATATTGTCCCATTATATGCTTTATTCATATACATACAAAGTCTGAATCTGAAATGTGATGTTTATGAGTGTGAATTTATATAACGGTCACTTTGACTATTCATGTACATCAAATTATTTAAGGAATAAAGGTAATTTCACCTTTGTTATATCTCATGATATAGGTCAACAGTTGCTTTTTTCCCTATGATTTGATAACACTATACAAGAGTAACTCATGAATAGACGGTCATTGAGTATATTATTTTTTTCTGAAAAGGCAACAGTAAATTTAAAATAGCTGCGCAATAATTTCTCGAGTAGTGGTCAACACGTGGCCAGTTTTGCCAGTATGTATACCAAAAGATAGATATATAGTAATATATTATAATATGTATGTAAGTGAATGTAAATAAATCCAATGATAGGCGCGGAAGGATGTGATGTATGTATGTTCGGTTGCATGATAAGTAATTGATTGAATGATACTTTATTGATTCTGAAATAAGGTTTTGAGTGAACAAAATATTTATTGCATATATTATCAAACAGTAAAAATGTCTGAATAATACATTGAAATTCTTGCTGTTTTGCTGCAAATTCTTATTTTATTAAATTAAAATTAATGGTTTTTAGAAATTATAAAATAATTGATAAGTAATTTCCAGATGATTAAGATAACTTACATTTGAACATAAATTTGGGAAGTATACGTGACTATCATGTTGAGAGATGGGTGTTATCGCCATTTTCATTTTACCAAAGAACTCCACAAATTTATATATCGTACATTTAAATTATTTTTGTTGATATTTACAACAACTACTTGATATTTCTTAGCATGGTATAATTTTGTTCTGTTTATTTATGGCCTCGTGTATTTCGATATTTTTATTTATAACTTTTCCATCTTACTACAAAAATATTAAAAATTAAGTCGTTCATTTGTAACATTCATGGATTATTTAACATTCCTTTCTTACAAGAATCACAATCATTTCAACTTTTTCTATAAGACGATTTGTTTTTGGTACAGTCAGTATGTAGCGACACCAACTTGACAACAACAACTTCTTTATACACTTTTTAATGAGAAACAAACATTGATCTCCTAGAAGCAATCCGGAAAAGAAAGGTTTCCATTTAAATTAACAACACTTCCCCAGTGAGTATTTTGTTTTTAACCCGTTTTTATGACTTGCCACGACAATTTGATAACTTGTCATTTTTCCTTTCATTAAATATTGTCTTTTTTAAGGTATTGAAATACTAAATTGAGTTTAACATCATCATTGTACAAAGAAAGAAAGTATTTGAAAGTTATTTATTTAAATTTTAAAATATTAAAATTTGATTAAATTTATTTGAATCCCAAGAGTGTTAAGTAATACGGCGAATTAACATTTGGCAAAGTCATAATGGGTCTTTTCTACAAACCTATGCACGATTGACGGTAGTTTTGTGATATTAGTATCGTTGACGTATTTATATGTTACAGAGTGTATACAATTGTATGATGAAGATAATGACATGTGTTTATTTGTTCTTTAAAGTGATACTTTTATTTGTGGTATTAATGATAAATTTACAATCGTTTTCTACAGAATAAATATCATTTGCTTCCATGAGTATTTAGTTTTATTGATCTGAGTATACCTTTTCCGAGTTGTCCGTTTACGTACCCACGTTCGCAATTTGTCATACTATTATAAGTTCCATTGTTTCCGATGAGGGACTTCCGGTTTACACTGACAACCACCAAAATCAGAACGGAACGGAACACGAAATAATTTAAGCCTGCTCCGTTTCCGATTCTCTCCATACTACGAGGGCTTGAAGTCTCTATGCGTCAATTGTTCCCCGTGAGAGGGAACCAATCACAGCGTCGTATTCCTTTGTGTATGCGCAATAGGTATATCCGGTGAAAATTAAAACTTTAAAAGCCTTTCTTATTCGCTTTGTCTTCAAGTTGTTTACATCAAATAAATGCTGACGATGTTTTCAACTGGATTAATATTTTATATCGCATTATTTAAAACGAAGACAGCTTTATTTACATTTACTTTTAATTCCTCTTATTCCCGCCAGCTATAATTTTGTATACAAATCCCACAATGCAACACAAAGAAATTTCCGGTCTGACGCGTTTCGAGTGTAAAAGCATTCAGGCGTTAATGCAATGATCATAATTAACGGAATATAACGACTGAATTATTCGGGTTAAACGAAACGGAACGGAATAACTAAAATAGTGTATTGTTTCAAACGTTTAACCACGATCCAGAATTATGCCACAATCTCGGTCTTAATCAAAATGGATTTTGTGTAAAAGTACTGTTAAATACTTATTTAAGTGAAGATTGAAATTTTCACTGAAGTCTTCGATTACGACAGTGATGCTCATTGCCTTAGGTATTTCTAGGTATTTCCAGTGTACATTTCATGTACATCTTGATACAAGTAGTGCTATGCAACCCCGAAAACAGAGAGTTGTTATTTTCTAGCCTGTATCTAGCCATATACTATTTAATATTTACAACAATCATCATTTAACCATGCCCTAGACATTGACAAGGAAAAGTTCGGATTTTTGCAGGAGATACTCAAGAGAGATCACATTAAAGAGTCCTTTCTGAATTAACGGTAACACAATAAAGGGAAAGATTTTTTGCAGGTCGGCTACAGCAGTTCTCAATCAGATTAACTTTTTAAAATGATATTTATAAAGGTAGTGGCTGCAGTACTTGAAGATGATTTTAAGGTTCAGACCCAACTCAACACTGACTTGATTTAGTCACTGCTTTTCTGGCGTAATGATTGGGCCCAAATGACTCCAGCTGAAGAAAATTACATTTTCAAATTAAATCTGGGAGATTACAAATAAATCGAATAATACAACAACTGACTTATTACTTATTCTGTTTGTAAATATTGTTATATGTATCATATCTAAAATAAACTAATTCTGTAGTTGAATTTCCATCAGCAGGTTTTGACCAGAGTTATTTCCCTTTGTCAGCCATATTGTATGACAGCATTCTTTGAGAAATCCACTAAATTAAATGAAGTATTATAATAAAATTATAAAAATTTCAGATACCAAAGCATAAATCAATAGAATGTCCAGGATATAGATACAAATCCGGTAAAAATGGACAAACACGGACCTCTGGAAACCAAGAGGTGGGATCAGGAGTAAGCATCCCCTGTCGACCGGTCACACCCGCCGTGAGTCCACAGTCAAGTCCAATGAAACAAGTGAGGAGCGTATCCTCGTCACAATTGGTACAGACGTCCCAACAACCGCCAACGAAAAGGCAACTCAACATTTCACTAAGTGAAACAGAGTAGTCGCAAACAAGACTATTATACCGACCGTAAGATTTGCGAACGGTGACATTAAATGCGGTTTTCGATATCCCCGTGTCAATAATTTGTCAGTGAGTAGTTTACCTCTGTATATGAAATCTTTATATGTTGTGCACGCCCTGGCATATCGGATCATTTGTGAAATATAAACTCCATATGCGGGTGACTGAGGGATAATTACTACTTAAATGTGGAAAATTTTTACGATGGGAAAGCCGAAATCGTCGCGTTTATCGTATAGCTTAGTTGCTAATTTCCCGTCTGTGTTTATATTAAGTAAAATGTCTAAGTATGAAGCGTGTGTGCTTGATTCTGTTGTATCTTTAATTTCTAGTTCGCTGGGATATATCGCATTGACATATGTATGAAAATTGTCATTATCAACTGACAAAACGTCGTCGATATATCTAAATGTCAAATTAAAGGACACCGCTAACTTTTTCTTCTTTTGATTCAGCAGTTTCTGAATGAAGTCTGCTTCGTATGAATAAAGGAACAGGTCGGCCAATAAAGGAGCACAATGGGTTCCCATAGGCATGCCGACAGTTTCTTGAAAGACCACGTCTCCGAACATTACAAATATATTGCCTATTAGAAATTCCAGCATGTTTTTTATATCAACTTCAGTATATTTATGTGTAGAATCAGAGTGGTGTTTGACGAAATAAGTGTCCTGATAGCCAATCACTAGATATTTAAAATTTCAAGTACCATCTTTAGTGAAAAAGCAGTTGTCTATGATGCTGAAAAGTCTTTCTTTTAATTTTTTATGTGGAATAGTAGTGTAAAGAGTAGAGAAGTCATAAGTTTTGATACTGTGAATTCGAAAAAAAAGTTGTGTGCCTTCAAATTTTCTAAAAGCTGTTTAGAATGTTTAAGTATCCACATCTGATTTTTGGACAGAAATATTTATTTCAGGTCCTCATTAATCTAAACAAATTTTGATGAAAATAATGATGCTCCTTCACTTATAACATGTAATCCAGCTTGGTTGCCTAGGATGAAAACTTATTAAGCTGTCCTACAGGTAACTCAACATTTAACTTAGTGAAACAGAGTAATAGACTTATTTGTGATTACTGTCTCACTAAATGAATGTTGAGTTACCTATTCGATCACGTTGTTTAGACGTCTGTACCAACTGTGACAAGGACTTGTTCCTCACTTATTTCATTTGAATTTGACTGTGAGCTTACGGCGGGTGTGACCGGTGAACAGGAGATGCTTACACCTCCAATGGACCTACAAACCTTGTTTGTCCAATATAAACGAGATTTGTATATGTATTATTGGCATCCTGAAGAGTTATACTATTATATCTGAGATTGGTATATTTTATTTACTTTCAAATCTTCATTCACATAATTATAATTTCTCGCCCCTACCTCCGTCATGTTTTAATGGTATTTCTTTTGATATGAAAAGTTAAAAAGAAAATGGACTATTGTGTATATCTAAAGAATTTTAATATAACTGAAATACAGTATGAAAGTTTACATATCACAATTTTTAAATAAAGTGTAAACGCTGGTGTTAGTTGAACGTACTGGATCTTTTGGATTCTCACTTTGAGCTGGACTGCAATATTTAAAAGAAATATAGTAATCAATAATTAATCAAATGTTGGACAAGGATAAGTGACTTATTTGTGTAACTATGAAACTATTATGTAAAAAAAATATAATATACATACGATATAACGGTAAGAAATATCCGAATGGTTACAAATTATCCTAGTTTAACAAAGTGTTGTGGCTGAAACATTTGTTGTCAATGAACTAGCAAAGAGAGATCCAAATTCCCTCTCTCTGTCACACACACACACACACACACACACACACACACACACACACACACACACAGATCCAGACACACACCACACTCACATGTCACACACACACACACACACACACAAATATATATATATCAACTTACTTTAACCGCAGTCTGACTTGAAAGCGATTTTGTCATTAATTCTTTATAATTATTATTTACGCTTCTTCTTCGCCGTCCAAAGCCTAAAACAGATGTTGTAAAATATCATTAATAAAATCATTCTATATAAAAACTTTATTCACTCTTATATGTTCATTCAACGATATACGTGGATATTTTTAAAATAAGACGGAGCAATGACTATGCTATGATTCCAATGTAAACTGGAATACAATGATAAAACAGTGATATTATGTAGTATAAATGTCAATAACTGTGTACTGACCTCGACTTAAACAAAGTCCTGAAATGCAAACATCACCAACTGGACAACGCGAACATGGCTGTCCTGGTGTGAAAGGAATTTGTCCGACAAAATTTCCCCTGCAAAAATATGAATTTGATCAATAACTTGATTCAAATTAAATGACATTATAACATAGACATACAAAAACACGCACACGCATACACACATCCTCGTACAAATCAACTGATTTTGAATTTCTCATGTATGAAACTTAAATAGGACAATTATCATGATTACATGTTTTGCAACAGAGACATGTAATTACCATTTTATTTCAATGTCAACCTTATATGCTCCTGGAAGTAAGTCAGATTTAAATTATACAGAGAATGAAATGTATGTTATTAGGATACTTACTGAGGAGAGTAAAAGCATACAAAATACATGGCGTTTCTGTAAACACGTCCGTTCTGATCTCTTAATTCGCCGCAGTAACTCATCGCACAACCAACTTGAGACGTTCTTGCCCAAACCATCTACACAAATAAGTTGATGATATTATTTAAATAAATAAATAAATACACATACACATATTTAAATATTCAAAGGACCACCTCTGTTACTTCGAGAAATTCAGAATTCGAGTTAACCGTAATGTGAATTAACAAATTCATATACCTAAAACAGTAAATTTCCTTCATTTTTGACAATTCGGAAATTCGACTTATCCATTTCCACTATATATTGGACTGAAAAAATTCAAAGTCATTTTAGTGCTTTATATAGTTCGTTTCATGACTAGTATGTATATTCTTAGATTCGACATCACAGGGTATATAGTGTTGCCGGTTTTTGATTTTTCAAAGAGAGATAAGTAGTTCTAAAGTAGAATAAAGCAGTTACAATGAGGTATGTCAAACTAAAACGATTAGAAATATACAGATATGTTTGAAGGATCTGCTTCAATTTTATAGCTTATCGCTGAGCGAATATTCTTTTGATTATTCATAAGAACACCTACCTGTGTATAGTGACAAGCGGAGCCACAGGATTGCTGTCCAAAATTGTACATAGGTTTTTCATTATACCAGTTTCTCATTGACTCCGACACTACATAGGATGGAGGTATGGGCGGACCGGTGCTGGAAAAAAACGCTAGATTTTCGCCAAATCCTCGCATCTGGTGGTAAAAGCCACATCGTTCTGCCCAGTCTCGTGCTCTTAATTCTAGGCTTGGTTCATACGTCTAAAACAAATACATATCATATTCATATAATATATTCATGAAATAGAAATGGAATTTACAAAATTCCTGACACCAGACATAGGTTACGAAAGGTGTGATTATATTGCGATATGATATAAAACAAACGCTTTAAAAACGGCTTCCAGTATCAATTAACAATTACTAAAGGACATCTTAGAATTATATTTGAACTTAAATCTGAGATATGTAGCATATTTTCCCCCACGAGTTTATATAAAAGTGATACTAATGTTAGTTAAGATGCATTAATAAAGTGAGTATTCTATTGGTCAAACAATAATGATCGTAATCATTTCCGGATGTTCTGTACTGTAGTGGCAGGTTCCGGTATGACATCATAGTTAAGTCACACCGAAGACTTTTAACTCTGATAATGGATTTTACTACCAGTCGTTAGGCAATGGTAGTCTAGGTCACAAATATTTCGGGCTTGATATATACAATTGAACAAAACAAAGAATTATTACAAATAATTTTGAATTGTCGCCAGCGATGGTTAGGCTTGGCTCACAGGAATATAGAGGTGCACAGGAGGGATCAGCTTGTCCAATTTAAAGTTGTCCAAAGGATATGTGTGACAAATATAAAACATTGGTATACGGAATGTATGAAACACCCAAAGGATAAATCTGGTACACACATAGGTTATTGAGGCAAACTGGAGGTTAAGCCAGATACATTCATTGGAATAGTGAGGTACACTCAAAGGATTTGTGAGATACACACAAGGGATGAGTGAGGTACACTTAAAGGATTGGTGAGACACACACACGAAATGAGTGAGGCACACTCAAAGGATTGCTGAGACACACACAAGGTACACTAAAATAGTGAGTAAATGAGGTACACTAACAACGTAAGACCACCAAATAAGAAAAAATAAATTCTAGTCCTTTCGGTGAGAGACAACGAAAGCCACACAATTCAAAGAAATAAAATCTCGTCCTTTCAGGATGAAACAACCAAAGGTCGCCAAGGAAGCAGATACAATCTCGTCAATTCGGGTCGAAACAACGAAAGGTCGACATTTTTATGGGAATGAAGATACTTTTTGCGTTGCTATTTAGCGACCATAAATGTCGCCAATTCGAAATAATTCTCGTTATTTAGTCTTTTCGGGTCAAAACTACAAAATGTTTATATTAAACAAGTATTTATTGTCGTCCGTTCGGGGCGGATCAACGAAAGGTTGGGAATTAAGAAGCACTAAATGTCGTCCTTTGGGGCGAAAGGTCTAAACCAGGAAATGACAAATCCGTCAACGTACCTAACTGATGAAGTTTTGGTCTCTTTTTGTAGAACTGTAACTTTGGCAGATTCTATAATGTTTTTATATTGATCTCGAATTAAAAAAGGCGTATAGTTGCGAAATCCTAGAGGTATCGTACAAATGCAAATACTTAACCTTAATGAACTGTTAAATCCGTCTAAACAATGTAAACTTAAGAATATATTAGCTTTTGAGTAGTTTAGAATTCAAACTGTAACACTATCCATATCACCTTAGTATGAAATAATTAGTTATATCGAAATATCAGTAGTTTTGTTTATGTATACCCTCTGGGACTCAAGCGGTGCATTAATAGTTCATTTATCACATAAAGGACCCCATGTATATAGCTTTGACTGTTTATGACACATGTTAATCATCTTTGATGAGTCACACCACAACACAAAAAACAAGGGCATAATATTTAACGACACAGACTAACATTTTTATAAAAATACCCCGCGATAAGTCCAAAACTTTTATTAATAGGGCTAAAAAGATATATTTCCGTAGAAAGTTATAACATATCATGCATATATTGACAAGAGCGAATGAAATACGCCGACGATTGATATCCCTGTCATCCATGTAAGAATACAAATGTTTGCTCGAATATTATTTACATTCGATTTCTTTTCAGATATAATATTATAACAAGTTCTTATTTCAACCCGGGATTTAAAAAATATTTTATTTATAATAAATAATATTTGAAACTTATAATACAAACAAAGTAATTTATTTTAACAGCGTGTATGTCTTTCATTTGTATAAATGTTATGCTAGTGTTTATTTTAGGCAATTTAGTTTTAAGTTAATTTTTGACTTTATAACCGCCACGTTCAGTATAACATGTATTCGTATTATAGAAGTATCAATGACTGTCCTTATTTGTTACTCGTCTGCTGGGAATATGTAAATGTTGCGGGCGGACAAGTAAACTGATTCAATGGTAGCGTAGGACTAACAAGTAGGACCGTATCAAACGCGTGTCGATACGTTGATTATAATGAAATTGGAAATTCATTTATTTCACCAAACATTTTCTTAAAGTGTTTGTATGTTTAAAGTGCAGTCAAATATCATTTAATTTTAAATTACTTTCAGTGTCTCAATAATTTATATTTGTTATGTAACTTTGAATGGTTCTTTTTAAATATTTTTCTTCATTATACAAGCCTACACCAAGATATTAACTTTCTTGTTTATTTGCAGACGACCAATGATCTCTTTCCAAGTACATGTAACCGGGTTCTTTCCTCAACCATTAAAACTGGTGGCTCTCATATAAATGATTAAACTGTTGAGTGTGGTGTAAAACATCGTTAAAATGATATGACCAAGTAGTTAAGAAATAATTAGTGGTTATACTATATTAATGCAGAAAATGAATATGTCAGTTGCGAGATCTGGCGATGAAGACGTTAAATGGAATTCGATCACCTGAATCCAATGTCTAAACAGAAAATATATCTTGTGAAATATATCTTGTGATGAAATTTAATCTAAATGGTTACATATAATTAAATGTACAGATATAAAAGGTTTTACCGACAGATGGTCCAATATACAGTTACAATTCTTGACAATCACCTACCTCCTAAAGATTTGGAGGATGGATCAAGTTTCACGGAGGAGTAATCATCTGCTGTCGACCGGATACATCCGCTACGAATGAAATAAGTGAGGAATAAATCCTCGTCACAATTGGTACAGACGACCAAACAACTGCTATTGAACAGGTAAGTCAACATTTCATTAAGTGAAACATAGTAATTGCAGGTCATAATACCGAGTGGAAAAAACTGCAAAATGTCTACATAAAACGCAATTCCCAACATCCTTGTAACAACATTTCCTGTAACACATGCCAACTAAAAGGAATGATGTCCGCCCTTTTCCATGGTTGTTCACCTCCGGACCGTCTTGTATATGTCCAAATATGAAATCCACGTGCTAGATTACGTTGTGTCTAACTTGTAGTTCGTTTTGATATATCACATTCACGAAGACATGAAAATTGGCGTTATAATTGGCAAAACGTCCTAGATATATCTAAATATTAATTTAAAGATCACAGCTAATCTATTCTTCTTTTGATTTAGAAGCTTATGAAAGAAGTATGTTTAATATGAATAAATGAACAGGTTGGTCAGCTAAGGGGTTGATATAAAAGGCCAACCTATCGCAAAAAGTTAAGGTCAATTTAATGACCTTGCTATGTTTAACTATCTTAAGTTTCGATTTAAGTGTTGAAGCAAGTGATATGACGATGCTCTATTCCTCAACTCAATTATTTCATTTGAATTTTTTGACTTTGTACCTGCGGTGCATGTGACATGTCGACAGGGGGTACTTACTCCTCCATGACACCTGATTTCACCTCTAGATTAACAGTGGTCCGTGTTTGTCGAATATTCACTAAACATGTATACTGCATTCTGGACATCTTGAAGATTTATACTTCGGCATCTGTGATTTTTATATTGAATTTTCAAACACATATTGAGATCAGCTGATGTCAAGTTGACATTTCTGTGTAAGTGAAGAGTCACGAAATACAAATTATCGAAACAAAAGAAATGTTTGTTATGTAACTGTATGTTTGCAAATTGACGCTATTCAACACATCTTACCATATATTTCATATCTGCTGCACCTTCCCGGAGTCTGAGTGAATTGTGTGAGTCCTGTATGTACCTATTGAGTGGTGTGATGTCTACAACCACCGCCCGGCATACATCCAGAATAAGCAGTGCCACAATGCTTATCAGCGACGCCGCCATCTTTATTTTCTTGAGATTTATCTGCAGATAGTATACAATGAATATCCAGAATACTCATTTGTCAAAGTAAGTAGAGCTGATCAAATCATCTTATATTCTCATCATTTTTCACTGCCATGCCACTACATATGAATAAAAATTTTGGAGAGATTTTTTTTTAATTTTGAAGTCTTTTTAAAGGTTGTTATGAAAATCGGAAACCTTGAGAAATGAAACATTACATCACTACAAAAGCAAAAATATATTGACTTACAGTCTTTCAAAAGCCCTCAATGACAAAATACAATAACAAATATTGTAATATTTAAAACTTAATCCTTTTGAAATTAGAAAAATATAAAACCATATATCAATATTGATGAGCTTAGCGGTGACTTACCTATCTTGTTGTAAATATATAATTGACTTGGCTCGGTAGTGTCTTTTATATGTCTGCAAAAACACAATAACGCGGAAGAAATCTGTACATCATGTTAATTGTTTTGCTTTATTTTTTATCACTACCGATAGTGATAAATTGTGTTTAGTCACAAAATGTCAGGTCGATCTTGCGATGTAAACACAACTTAGACAACACAACATGATACATGTTCCATAATGTGTATTATGATAAGTATATATTGTTTGCATCTTCCAAGTCGACAGATTGACATATTTATGACATTTATATGCAATTGTGAGTAGTGGCGAATATGTAAACACTTAGGATAAACACCGAGGATGTTCCGAAACAATGAGGACCATATTAGTATACATAAACATTTGGATAATGCTATGAAACAATGGGCCGAAGTGATGTTAATGATTTTGTATCGGCCTGTGTGTTCTGAAATGAAAAAAATTAATCAGTCAAAGTCAATTGAGAAAACGTAGACGGAAATTTGTAGAAGAGATATAAAAAGACTTTAGATGTAAAAATATTGATTTACTGAACTGTTACAGCTATTTATGTCTCCTTAAATTACAATTCGTTATTTCTTCATTATAAAGATCCTCTACCACAATATATATATATATATATATATATATATATATATATATATATATATATATATATATATATATATATATTATATATATATATATATATATATATATATATATATATATATATATATATATATATATATATTTATATTCCTGAGATGAAGACTATTTCATTTTACGAGATATTTTAGAAAACCGACGTGTTTGATTTATGTAAAACATACATTACATTTCTCCTATTTAAGAGAGAGTTTATAAAACATCATTATTTCAATTATAGATAATGTAATTTATTTATTAAATATAATTACAAGAAAAGACACACTAAAGAAAGCAGTTTTAAATTCTTATTGCGGAAGACTTGATGGCGTTTATATCTTTCTCCCCGTGCCTGTCAGTATAACAATTTATTCTGTTTGATAAAATGCATAATTTAAGAAATATGATTTATTAATTGAGGCTTAATTTCGCACTGAAGACCAAACCCAGAAACAGGAAAATAAAATGAAATTCATTATGTTATTGTTGAACTTTTGGGGAAACATGTCAGTTATTATTTATTCCTATGTTAAAATCAAAATTAACTGATAATGGATTTAACAAACCCAAATTTATATTAGTTAGGAGTCAATACGTTATTCAGTTTTATGGTACACATTTGTATTTTTATCTGGAAATAACTGTACTGCACCTCTGCTAGATAAACCCGTTCATTTCAATTGTTGACTGATGTTTGACACCAGAATCAATAACTCAATAAATATGCCTCTGTAAAAATCAAATAAGACTTTGGGGTAGCATGGAACAATTCATACATGTATGATGAGTCGATTTCAACGGATGACTCTGTTGGATGCATATTTATGGCGAAGTGGGTACAAATACAAAACAAATCTCCAGATACCAATGTATTAATCTATAGAATGTCCAGGATATTGGTACAAATCTGGTAAAAATGGACAAACATGGACCTATTAAAATCAAGAGGTGGGATCAGGTGCCATGGAGAAGTAAGCATCCCTTAGTCGGGTCACACACGCCATTAGTCCACAGTAAAATCAAAATGAAATACGTGAGTAACAATTCCTTGTCACAGTTGGTACAGACGTCTCAACATCCGCCATCGAACAGGTAATGGAATATTTCGCAAACAAGAGTATTATACCGATCATAAAACTTGCGGAACGATGACATCAAACGCTGTTTTCGAATCCCTGTTTTGATAATTTGTCCGTGACTAGTTTACCTCTGTATATGAAATGCTCATATGCTGAACACGCTCTGGCATATCCGATAATTTGTATAATATAAACTCCATATGCGGGTGATTGTGGGATATTAATACTTAAATGTGGAATATTTACGATAGAAAAGCCGGAATCATCGCGATTGTTAATTTCCCGGCTGTGTCTATAGTAAGTAAAATTTCTAAGTATGAAGTGTGTGTACTTGGTTCTGTTGTATCTTTAAATTCTAGTTCGCTGGAATATATTGCATTGATATATGTGTAAAAACTGTCATTATTAATTGACAAAACGTCGTCGATGTATCTAAATGTCAAATTAAAAGACACCGCTAGTTTTTTCTTCTTTTGATTCAGCAGTTTCTGAATGAAGTCTGCTTCGTATGAATAAAGGAACAGGTCAACCAATAAAGAAGCACAATTGGTTCCCATAGGAATGCCGACAGTTTGTTGAAAGACCATGGCTCCGAATATTACAAATATATTGTCAATTATATATTCCAGTATATTTTTATATCAACTTCAGTGTATTTATGTGTAGAATCAGAGTATTGTTGATAAAATAAGAATCAAGATAACCAATCACTATGTATTTAACTTTTCGTGTACGACCTTTTAATGAAAAAACAGTTGTCTTTGACGCTAAAACGTCTCTCTTTTAACTTGAATTGTTGTGTAAAGAGTAGAGACGTCGCATGTTTTGATACTTTGATTCTGAGAAAAATATTCTGCCTTCGAATTGTCTAAAAGTTGTTTAGATTTTTTAAGTACCCACATCTGGTTTACACCGCTTCAGAAATAGTCCGCTGTACAGTACTGTTGGAGTTCTTCCTTAACAACTGTCAATATCTTTGTAAGATTTGGTAGCACATTTGCTGGATACTGATATGTACCTGTTTATATCAGGTTTTGTGAAGTATAGGTATCCATTACAAATATAAAAAATCTCTAGAATGTCCAGGATATAGATACAAATTCGGAAAAATGGACAAACACGGGCCTCTGGAAACCAAGAGGTGGGAGCATGGTCCATGGAGGAGTATGCATCCCCTGTTGACCGGTCACACCCGCCGTGAGTCCACAGTCTAACCCAAATGAAAATATGACTCAAAATCAGTATCGTTTTTAGGTACATCAAAAGAACGTAATACGGATACGTGTGTACGTAAGATTACCATAATTCGTATTAATCTCTAGTTCTTCTAATAAACAATTATAGTAAGGTGCCTTACAAATAAAAACTATATCATTTGAGGTTTTGTCTGCTGGGACCTGTACAAATTGGTCATGTTATCTATCTATCTCGGTTACCACTTCTGGATCATTAAGCACAGAGGGATAACGTGTTTTCATAGTTCCTTTAAGTTTTCGAATACGAGATTTTATCAACCATTGCACAGCTTTTAGCCATTTAGAAAAAAGTGTCTGGTTCCACGTCTTCATGTTTGATCCATCGTCTGGCATAATCTTCGACAGAATTCACAACTAAATTGAAATTCTGTCGCCAATTAAAGGAACGGACTTTTATTTTGTATTTTGTATTTTGGACCTCTTAAAATAAGATTTTTGATGTTTTCATTTTCAACAATAGAAACGTCGCCGGTGATGACATACCCGACAGGATTATATTTGAAGGGAGATGATGCACGTGTTTGTGAAAAAATAAAATACAATATAATAACAGGTTTCAGTTTTGTTATCGACTTAATGCAGCCATCAGCTTACTTTGTATACTATACTAATAACGGATCAGTATTAGTTGTAATATAAATGTGGCTTCCGCCATATTGGAATCCAACAGAGTAACAGTCACCAAAAATGAAATACTGAATTTTCGAAAGACGTTGAAAAAGTCTAAATTCAAACGCTGAAATAGCGTTAGGTGTCCTAATTTTTCAGTAATTCACATTAACTGCAGAAAAACCAGAATTATCCGAGAAAAATTAGATTTAACTGGAGAGAAACAAGGTTTAACTGAAAAAAACTAAGTTTACCCATTAATGAGATTTTGGCCTGCCATACCTAGGTATGAGTGAGGCAGGACTTGTTTTTCGCATGGTATATTGGTAAACCTAACAGACTTGTTTGTAACATTGCCGTTATTTATCTTTATGTTGTTATGCATGTGTTACACATATATTGAGAGGAAGTTCGGTGGTCATCGTCTCATTTTCGTCCGTTGAATATTTTGGAGGACTGACAATTATCAACTAAACGTTGCGCTGAATACATCACGTAAAGTGAAAGCGAAAGTAATATAGACATTTAAGCATTTTGTTGAGTCATCTGTACCATCTGTTTTCCTCTCACTTATTTCATCTGAATTTGATCGTGGACCCACGGTGGGTATTACTGTTCAACAGGGGATGTTTACTCCATAGCACCTGATCCCACCAGGATTTCCAGAGGTTCGTGCTTGTCCAATGTTCACCAGATTTGTCTATTGTTTCCTGAACATCATGAAAATTAATACTGGTATCTGGGGTTTTTATATTTGTATATTGTATCCTGTACATCCTGAAGATTTAGACCGATATCTGGGATTTTTAAATTATATACTGTACATCCTGAAGATTAAGACTGGTATCTGGGATTTGTATATTGTATTCTGTACATCCTGAAGATTAAGAATGGTATATGGGATTTGTATATTGTATCCTGTACATCCTGGAGAATAAGACTGGTATCTGGGATTTGTATATTGTATTCTGTACATCAAGACTGGTATCTGGTATTTGTATATTGTATCCTGTACATCCTGAAGATTAAGAATGGTATCTGGGATTTGTATATTGTATTATGTACATCCTGAAGATTTAGACCGGTATCTGGTATTTTATAAATTGTATCCTGTACATCCTGAAGATTAAGAATGGTATCTGGGATTTGTATATTTATTAGATCCTGAAGATTAAGACTGGTATCTGGTATTTGTATTGTATCCTGTACATCCTGAAGATTAAGAATGGTATCTGGGATTTGTATATTGTATTATGTACAACCTGAAGATTAAGACTGATATCTGGGATTTGTATATTGTATTCTGTACATCCTGAAGATTAAGACTGGTATCTGGGATTTGTATATTGTATCCTGTACATCCTGAAGATTAAGAATGGTATCTGGGATTTGTATATTGTATTATGTACATCCTGAAGATTAAGACTGATATCTGGGATTTGTATATTGTATACTGTACATCCTAAAGGAATAAGACTGGTATCTGGGATTTGTATATTGTATTCTGTACATCCTGAAGATTAAGAATGGTATCTGGGATTTGTATATTGTATCCTGTACATCAAGACTAATATCTGGGATTTGTATATTGTATCCTGTACATCCTGAAGTTTAAGAATGGTATCTGGGATTTGTTTATTATATTCTGTACATCCTGAAGTTTAAGAATGGTATCTGGGATTTTTATATTGTATACTGTACATCATAAAGGAATAAGACTGGTATCTGGGATTTGTATATTGTATATCCTGTACATCCTGAAGATTAAGACTGGTATCTGGGATTTGTATATTGTATTCTGTACATCAAGACTGATATCTGGGATTTGTATATTGTATCCTGTACATCCTGAAGATTAAGACTGATATCTGGGATTTGTTTATTATATACTGTACATCCTGAAGATTAAGACTGGTATCTGGTGTTTGTATATTGTATCCTGTACATCCTGAAGATTAAGACTGATATCTGGGATTTTAAAAAAAATATATACTGTACATTCTGAAGATTAAGACTGGTGTCTGGAATTTGTATATTGTATTCTGTACATCCTGAAGATTAAGACTGGTATCTGGGATTTGTATATTGTATTCTGTACATCCTGAAGATTAAGAATGGTATCTGGGATTTGTATATTGTATTCTGTACATCCTGAAGATTAAGAATGGTATCTGGGATTTGTATATTGTATTCTGTACATCCCGAAGATTAAGAATGGTATCTGGGATTTGTATATTGTATCCTGTACATCCTGAAAATTAAGATTGGTATCTGGGATTTGTATATTTGTATCCTGTACATCCTGAAGAATAAGACTGGTATCTGGTACTTCTGTAATTATTTGCTGTCCTATGGCTAAATTCACTAGGGTTATTATCAGAAATAAGAGTTACAATTAGATCTGTGAGTTATCCATAAGTCTGTACCAAAGTTGTTATCGTCAATTTTAAATTATCGTTAAAGAGCACCAACCTGAGACCAATACAAAAGCGGAAATATATTACTTTTAGCTGTTGACACAACAGTTTATGTATTAAGAATAAGAAAAGCTGGATACCTTTCAGCGGTTTCAAAGTAAATGTGTAAACCTGAAACGCAATAACTGCAATTTTGGAAATGTCTACTGGTGATTATTTTACATATCTACAGTTCGAATCAAGACATCTTTATAGTTTTTTCTTTAAGAATATCACAAAACCACTGCACTTGTAGTTGTTGATTTATACTCTCTCTCTCTCTCTCTGTCTCTCTCTCTATCTCTCTCTCTCTCTCTCTCTCTCTCTCTCTATCTGTGTCTCTCTCTCTCCTAGACACACAAATATGGATGTATCAGACAGAATTGTTTTATATATGTATATAATACAAATGTTTCTTTTTATTCTCCGAGTATCATAGGCATATAATCACAAGCATAAACCACTCCCATGCTGTTTATCTATCTATCTATCTATCTATCTATCTATCTATCTATCTATCTATCTATCTCTCTCTATATATATATATCTATCTATATATCTATATATATATATATATATATATATATATATATATATATATATATATATATATATATATATATATATATATAGATAAGTTGTACTTAAAAATGAAACAGTAAAGTTTTGAGGTTGATTAACTCCAGAACAGCCAATCTACAAAAAGAAGGAAATAAAATTAATCATGTCTTAATTTTTATCTTAGGATGGAATGGGTACCCATAAATTAAGATAAGAAATCAACTCGGCCGATTAATTATGTTCTATACTATTTATTTGACAGATGTTTAAAAAATATGAATCAGTTTAAGTGTTTACGTTTTTTGGAAACCACAAGATTCATAGGCGGAATTGGATAAATACCACCGCCTTTCAATAACAATATTTATCTGTCGCATTTTTTTCTGTTTCTACAAACTGAACTTTTTTTTATCTTATAATCACTAATTCCTAGACAACTTTAGATGACAACCAGCGTCGTTCAACCACGATACATGCCTTTGACAGACCTTCTGCAATGAACTGTAGTTTGTTAATGTTTACTGATATTCAACATCAATTTGAATTATTTTCCAACAAACTTCAGCTTAGGTTCCAGTGGGACTCGAACCTGCGCTGACCAGAAGTGAGAAACGCTATGGTTTAAACTGCGATGGTCTATCCAGTCGGACACGGATGTCCCTTGAACATCAACAGATGTTCATAAATAACAATCCAATTCTCTTGGCTGGAATCTTAATTTCGTATTTTCATTTTGGCGTTATAAACTTAAGAAAAATAAAAACCTTTGGTCTACATTCCGTGTGAGATAACTTGAATACATGGAAATGTAAAGAAATATACAAATAAAAATGCAGACTACCCAATAAGTCAGAATGTCTTTCCAATATGTTTTATTGTCGTTATCACTGCGACTATGACTGAACGGTATGGAATTGATATAGAGTTACGTCATGGGTTAGAGGGCAACAGTTTTAATATTCTCTTGAGGTATCTGGGATGTCGCGAGAATACGGTTTCTAGTTTATTATTTGAATATCTATATTTACAACTATTACTATATAATTTTTCAATAACAATCGAATGGTATTATTTTATGGAGCCTTTCATTTTCACCATTACATTCTAAATTCTTCTAAAGGTCAGGTAAGCTTCTTTTACAGTGGTTACTCTTCTACTTTTCTATTTTGGCTGTGTATTTAGATTTATTATTTGGCTTTGTTTGATTCCAATTTCTCTTTAGAAATCTTTTAAATTGGGGTTTAACTTATGAAGTCTATTGATAGAAACGATCGTCTTGAGCATTATAACTTTGGTATTATGTTTATAATATTCTTAGTGCTCTTATCTTTGGAAGATAACTGTGTAACAGAAATGACATATTTGACGATGACAGACTGGAAGTCAATCATCTCATTTTTCATTTAATTGTAACGAATGATTCATTTATCTTGACAAAAGACAAAACCGCAGTCAAATTAGCGATAAAATCGTTATGTCCTTTGTCTTGTTGACCTTTTATTAGATTGATGACCTTATGTTCTAGATGTGTATGGTTTAAGTACTTTTTATTTTCAAAACTCACGTGGAGCCATTGTGACCCAAAATTAAAATACTACAAAAAGTTTGTCTAGATAACAAAAGAAAAAACCATGTTTGATAGTATTTCACATTGACTTTATGTTTTCTTGTTAAAATCAATTTAAAGTAAAACAAATATGTTGAAGAATGTATAATGACTACAGCAGTTCATATACTAGTAGCAAGCCGACTATGACACGCTAAAATTACATTAATGAGTTAAACCTAATTTTTCTCAGATTTCATAATGAATAAACCTCATTATAGAGGCAAAATGTCTATAACAGCCACCTTTGATTGTTCCCTTAAGTGGCCTTTATAGACAAGTTTGACTTCATGTGTGATTCACATGAAACTGAATATGTGATGAAGTCTGTTCAGAGTAAACAATATATGTATCCGGAAAGTCGAAAATTAGAGGTAATGTTGATTTCTGGCCAAATAAAGTGAATACACGTTTTGAAATAGTAACCGAAACTTTATTGGCGGTGATTAATATGGTTTATAGAATTATAATTAAATTTGAAAATCATTGTTCCATTTTGACTCGATTTACTCGATTTTATTGTTTTTGTGACAGTGATTTAGATGTAAGAAGAATACAAAGGCATCAATTTAATCGTACCGTGCATTCGTTTAGCAATTAATAGGAACATTGGTTTCGAGTTCCTGCAATAAAACGAATGTAGCTAAACTACGCCAGACTAGAAAGCATGAATATTCATAAGGTAGTGCTGCACTAAATCATTCGCTTATATGGTAGGTCAAAATATGTTTAGACTACGAAAGCCGATTAGTATCAAAGAAAAAATTTAAATTATCTTGTAATTACGAGATTGTTATCTCGTTATTACGAGAAAAGATCTCATAATTACGAGATAATTATGTCGTAATAACGAGAAAAGATCTCATAATTACGAGATACTTATCTTGTTATTACGAGAGATAGTTAGGAATAGGGAATTTTAGTTAATTATCACGTAATATATATATATTAATAACAAGATCTTTCCTCGTAAGAATGACATAATTATCTCGTAGTTCCGAGATCTTTTCTCGTAATAACGAGATAAGTATCTCGTAATAACGAGATATGTATCTCGTAATAACGAGATATTTTCTCGTAATAATGACACAATTACCTCGTAATTACGAGAGCTTTTCTCGTTATTACGACATAATTATATCGTAATTACGAGATCTTTTCTCGTAATAACAAGATAACTAGCTCGTATTTACGAGATAATTTTATTTTTTCTTTGATACTGATCGGCTTTCGTATTAAACAGCAGGTTGAATACTGTATTAATGTTTTATAGAAATACTGTAATTGTCTCGCATATGTACAAAAGCTCTCTATTGATTCATCTATTGGTTACCACAATTTATATACTTATCAGTGAAAGAACAACTTTTACATAAAGCAATAGAACAGTATAAATATATTTTAACAATAACACCCATTACTACAGATGGACTGTAAAAAGATAAATTATGAAAATAATGCCAAATTTGGTTTCACGAAAGTAAAAAAAGGTAAAAAAAAAATTAAAGAAGGTTAAAATACTTCTCCATGACGATTGTTTCTACCATTAAGACTGAATCACCAGAGCTTGACTTTTGAATAAAGGAATGTGACTGAAAGAAAAAGGTGGTTAATTAACCTGACAAATGAATGCCAAAAGAAAAAGAAATCTTAATGTGTTATCTAAATCGTAAATGAGAAATTAATATCAGTGAACGAGTGTTGGATCCTTACAACACACACACACACACACACACACACACACACACACACACACACACACACACACACACACACACACACACACACACACACACACACACACACACACACACACACACACACACACACACACACACACACACACACACACACACACACACACACACACACACCTTACATTTATGATGTTCACACACACACACACACACACACACACACACACACACACACGTCAACACACACACACACACACACACACACACACACACACACAACACACACACACACACACACACACACACACACACACACACACACACACACAAACGGAGGCACACACACACACACACACACACACACACACCACACACACACACACACACACACACACACACACACACACACACACACACACACACACACACACACCACACACACACACACACACACACACACACACACACACACACACACACACACACACACTACCTTACATTTATGATGTTCAGATTTCGTCACTTTGTGAACGTTATAAACGGAGGCAGAATATTATTACATCTATTTCAATTGTTGAATTGAACAGAGCGTGTACATAAGTTACTCAAATATGAGTTTTATGTTTTATTTTATTAATATCGAAAGGATGCTAAACAGCTTTTTGTATGATATATAGGACAAAACTCGCTCTAAAGGTGCGATGTTCAGGAAAAATTGACACGTATTAGAGAATATTTAGTTGCCTCTGTATAGTACAGTCAAACTTGAATTTGCATCAGCGTTACGCAAATTTTACGGTCGGTATAATAATCTTGTTTGCGATTCCTCTGTTTCACTGGATGAAATGTTGAGTTGCCTTTTCGTTGGCGGTTGTTGAGACGTCTGTATCAATTGTATCGAGGACATGTTGCTCACGTATTTCATTTGGACTTGGCTGTGGTCTCACGGCTGGTGTGACCGGTCGACAGGGGATGCTTACTCCTCCATGGCACCTGATCCCACTCCTGGTTTCCAAAGAGGTCCGTGTTCGTCCATTTCTACCGGATTTGTATCTGTGTCCTGGACATACTTAAGGTTTGTACTTTGGTACCTGAGATGTTTTATATTGGTTACAAACATTCTCGAAGTGTTACATGGAATATGTCGTCTGTGTCTCAGACACCAAATCTTCATGTCATATGACTTTTACGTGGTAATTGGTCGCATTTATTACAAACAAGCACTATGAATTTAGCATGATTCTTATAAAATTAGTGACCAGGATATTATTATTCAATGACCTACTGAAAATATTTGTTATGTATTTAAAAAAACGAAAAATAGTTTGCTAATTATAGTTTACCTTAATTTTAAAACTAAATCTAAAATTAAAAATCCATGTATATATATTTGAATCCCAGAGACACAAAGCTCCTATTTTATACTGAAAACTATTAAAATGTATATATTTATTATTTATGTAATTCCCAGACCACGATCTTTGAAAACATGAATTTGCATATTTAAGAGCCATATCGTGTTCATGTTTTTTTTGTGCCAAAGTTTACTTACGTCGAAAACAGGGGCAGCCATTTTGATGACAAGAAAAAATCGCAAATTTATCGGAAACATAAAAAACAAAGAAACCTGTGACAAATAAATATAGAAATAAAAATCACTGGAAAGGACATTCTTTATAAATTCCAGTACTTAAATGACTGGAAAAATGGTAGTGGACACCGTAAGCAGTGAAAAGTGCTATTACGTCGAAAACCGGTTACACAAGGATATGGATTGAGGTCAATACAACTTCTGCGTATAGAGAGAAAGCGAGAACCAACCATTCTCACTTAATGTTTGTGCTTGAGTAAAGATATCTATGTTCAGAAGAAAAAACAGATATTTATATTTCATATATGTATATATACAATTCCAATGTACCACCTTTTTGGTAATAGAAGTAAAATGCGTTGTAATTATTTTAAAAATAATAAATTGCAGTAAAAACGCGTAATCACCAACTCAATGAATTACAGTCGATACATGAACAAAATACATATTATATCAACTCCCAGAAAAATAACACAATAATGTTTGAAATGTTGGAACAAAACGTTATGATGATCGTAATGCAATATACTACATTTGCGATAACACTCCACTCAGTATCAATGCTGCACAGGAATAAGAGATATAGATCCGTTCGACGTAAATTCACGTCTTTGTTAATAAATTGTTAATTGTCTGCAAGTAGACATGCATGATTAAATTACATAACGTTTTGGTGATTATGTGTCAAATACACAGACGAGAACTGGAAATTGATTTGAGTTATACAACAGTACAACTGTGTCTTGTTTTAACATCGGTCATAAGTTCAACAATATAAATGCACTGATCGACAAGGAATTCGGTGTACAAAAGTCGTGTCTGTGCATTGAATAATGATGTAATTATTTAACTAATGGTTATAAACTGTGCTGTGGATTTGTGAAATGGGTTTTTCACCCCAATATTTAGATGATGACACAGCTGTATTGCTTTTTGTAAAGTCTTAACGCTTTAATATGTTGCCTTTTGATTGAAATTCCCAATTAGTATGCCAGAACTAGTTTTTGAATTTTAGCAAATATTTAAAGTCAGTACTATACACACACCTTTAACTATTAACTTTAAGTAGCATAAAACCGCTTGTAGTGGTTTATATACTTGAAAGCATGATATAATACCTAAGAGATTAGATTTGATGTAGTAAATGCAATGACAGACATGGGTCCCTGGTGTGATGCTAAAATAACCCTTGAGTTTATGGGAAGCCGAAATCTCATTAATGAATTTGTCGTCGTGTAACCTAGTTTTTTCTAATTCATTCTTTCGTTAGCTGAGGAAAGTAAATTTTTTTGAGAAAAAAGATTTTAATTGTTCCAAAAATAGTGATTAGTGAGAAAAACATTTTTTCGCAATATATCTTTGCTTTTTCTCATTCATTTTGCGTTAACTTAACTGTTCACTGGGAATGCGTCAGTGATTTAAATGAGTTAAACCTAGTTCTTCTATAGTTAAACATGAACTATTATGTTTATCATGCTTAATTGGGAGATTAGGTTTGAATAATAAAAAATAGTTTTAACTCATTAATATGATTTTTGGCTTGCCATATAGTTAGTAAAATTGCCTGTTATGTCTACGATGACACACTATGACTTCGATTACGTTGTAGCAATCTAACCGGTAAATTGTTCTAAAAACCTAGTTTAAATGTAATATAATGATAAAAATTAGCATCCACACTGTCTTTGTACAAAATTAAGATTAATTACAAGACGATGAAATGTTTTATAAACCTATGAATATCAGTGCCAGATTTAATCAACAAAAGTACTTTGTTATGCAATACCTCAATTTCACCTGCGTTACTGGAGTGATAAGATATGTTAGTGACCAGTGTCAGTCTTTTTTATATAAAATATCAATTCCTAGTCACTCGAAACAACAAAATTTCTTTAAACAATCATTACAGGTAGGCATAAATTGAAAACAAAAATTGACAACCAATTTTGTAAATTGTTAAATTAATCATCTCATGAATAACATACATCGTATGCAGGTGAAACACAAATTTATGTCATTGATTTACATGAGCAGGTTATTGTTTTAGATGACCTGATATATATTCCTTAAACATACATATTTACCATATGTTGGAACTGACACTATATGGCCATCATAAAATATGTTGTCATCTCATAACTGCTGTTCCAGGAATCGTGCGCACAAGATAGGGCGCGCATTATTTATGGAAATTTGAATTCCAAAAGCAAATCTGCCTCTGCTCAGTTGGCATTTATAAGCCATGAAGGCCAACTGGTAGCAGTTCAATGCTTATATGTTCAGCAAACTCAGATTGGCATTATATATATATATATATATATATATATATATATATATATATATATATATTATATATATATATATATATATATAACACAAAACTTATAGAGACCATGGATTCCGTCAATAAAACTTCATCAGTTGAGCTCTGATTTAAAATAGATGTATATTTCCGAAAGGGCCAGTAGTATCACTCTATACGACAAACGCGACGATTTCGGCTTTCCCATCGTAAATTTTCCACATTTAAGTAGTAATATCCCGCAGTCACCTGCATATGAAGTTAATATTTCACAAATGATCCGATATGCCAGGGCGTGTTCAACATATGAAAATTTCATAAACAGCTATAAACTACTCACTGACAAATTATTGACACAGAGATATCGAAAATCGCGTTTGATGTCAACGTTTCGCAAATATTACAGTCGGTATTATAGTCTTGTTTGCGATTACTCTGTTTCATTGGGTGAAAGGTTGAGTTGCCTTTTCGCTGGCGGTTGTTGAGACGTCTGTACCAATTGTGACGATGATTCCTTCCTCACATATTTCATTTGGACTTGACTGTGGACTCACGACAGGTGTGACCGGTCGACAGGGGATGCTTATTCCTCCATGGAACCTGATCCCACCTCTTGATTTCCAGGTTGGTCCGTGTTTGTCCATTTTTGCCGGATTTGTATCTGTGTCCTGGACGTCGACAAAGATTTATACTTTGGTATCTGAGATGTTTTATATCATAGATAAATAATAAATCTTAATGTTTAGCCAAATATGTCTAAGAATATTAACCACTAATATTAAACCGATGTAACTTAGCTTTTGAAGATTTTAAAATTCTGGAATGTATTCCTAAGTATGATTATCATTAAAATATTAAGGAATAAGAATAGCAAAGTAGACAATTCTGATCAATTCAAATATATATGTAAGTAATAGAAGTCCAAAGTCATCATATGCGAAGACGTATCATGCTAATAGTGGACACTGTCTCCTTCCGGACAACTGGTCCCATCTCGATTGGGATTCGAAATTGTTGTTTTTGTTGAGACAGTTTTAATATATAATTTGTCGTATTCTAATGGTACTACTTCATTATATTACATACCGACTGCAATTCCCTTCATTGCAAGTATATAGATATTATAAATATAATACCAAAGTTATAATGCTCAAGACGATATCGTTTTTGTCAATTAAACTTCATCAGTTGAGCTCCAATTTGAAAAGTATATGTTTTTTCCCAAAGATAAAGTGGTATCATACAAAGCCAATTAATATTTCTTAAAGTATAGCCGAAATCCGTCTAAGAGTAACCACTGTATAAAATGACTATCTTAGCTTTAGAAATTTTTTGAATTTAAATGGTGTTAACAGTGCCAAATATTACTTTAGTATAAGATGAACAGCTGGTATATAGAGCGATGTGTTGGATTTGTCAGTACACGCAGTCACGTGATCCGCGTGTTAACCGCTTTAGATTTTATCGCGTAGGCATGCATGAATGAATCAATAAAAAATAGAATATCACATATTTACTTCTTATTTATTTAATCTTAAAAGCCATACATTAACACAAAACAAAAAAATCGCAGAAAGAAATCGGAAACACAAGACTAAATCTAATATCTGTAGCACACTGTACAGCCTACAGGCCCATATCGCGATATATCTAGGTCATGTTATGATGTTATGACCAGAACTACAGACCACAAAAATGAAAGTTAGCTTCGTAGTTACAACAGAAAAAATGAGAGTTAGGCCTAGTGCAACTTTGTCAAGCATCTCGATATGTTTGCCTTCACCGGATATTCCCATCAGGAACAATTTGTCACTCGCATCGTGTGAAATCAGGCCGTGTGAAATAGGCCTACTTACGTAAGTTACGTACCAAACAGTCATCATGGTTTTCAGCTGAAAAAATGCCAAATAAAATGCCTACTTTCAGTTATCATGAATGAATATAAGCTGTCTCCCTTCTCGTAAGTCACATTCAAACTTCCTATGGTATATCCCATTAATAATATATCAGAATTCAAACGCAAATTCGTTGTAAATACATTATACAGCATACTCTTGAGCGCGGCCACGTGCATTTTCAATTCTCTTCTGACACATTTAACCTTCCGGTTACCAAGCAGACGAATATTTTAAAATAATTTCAAAACAAATCTGACACTTATTCAAAACTTTCCAAATAACTAGTTTCTTTCAAAAAGATATGAAAATAAGAAAATAAACCTTAATTCCATTTAGTATTTCCGGATGGAAAAGGGGAACTACTTCTCGTCTCTGTTATGTCATATGAAACCCCCACCGCAAAGCCAATTACATAGAATCAATTTCGTAACCAGCTGACTACAGATTCACAGAAAATGGTTATATATATAAATATAAGGATTGTTTTTCATTTTTCGAAAGCATTGAGTATAAATGCAATGGATAATGGAAAAAATTCAATATGCAGCACTTTGTGTTGCACAGAATTATTTTTCCATAATCCATTGCATTTATACTCAATGCTTTCAAAACAATGAAAAACAATCCTTAAATAATCATCTAAAGCCCTGTGCATGTGGCCAACGATTACTCCAGATGTAAATTGGCATGTTATATAAATTTGAATCATTTTCAAACATTTAAGAGTTTAAAACAGATACGAGCTTCAGCTGAATTAGGGATGGAATTCTAAAATGTTTTTTAAGTTAACAGATATATTTTTTTCCAAGGTATAATCAATAGAATTTTATGAAAATCTTTGAAAAAAACACCTTTGATCTTTAATTTATTTTGTATTGTGTGTAAACTCTGGGACATATAATAGGTATTGCTTAACAAAGTAATTGACACGTGTAGCAAAATATGTTTCAAGTTTATTATGAAAAATACATACGATAAGATATGCTTTTATATTTTTATTTTAGTACAGTAACTGCCGATTTACTAGCACAGCTGTTCAAAGGTTTTAATCACAAAAATTCGTTCACTTGCCAATTGATAAGCATTACAATAAAACAGGCTTATTTCTCTTTTCGACTTTAGTTGAATTCAAAATTGTTTTGTGCAAATAAATGTACACAAGATATATCTACCACATTTTTATCAGAGATGACAATGTTGAATTTGTTCTAAATCACATTTTCAACTGAAAACATTGCTATGATACAGTAGAACGTTAAAATAAAAACATCAGATTTAATCTGGTAAGAGCCGTTACCATAGGCTTGGCTGTTACAAGTACTACCCGTGTCACAACACAGCTGACATTGATGACGTTCCCCTGTACTTTTACAGTAAATTTCATTGATATTAGGTCTGGAACACTCGTTTTGTGAGATGCATCCCCGTTTGTATATTGTTCCATTATCCATTTTCTCAGACGTGTACTGAAATAAAACGCATACTCAAAATTATTTAACCACCTCGAAAACATGTTTGCATTGTTTAAAACCACGTGAAAACATTCAATAATACAAGTGTATGTAATCTAATTCTTCTCTGGAATACATTCTTCGCAAATAAACAAGATAATTAAAAATACATAAGTGCGACATGGTTCTCCCATAAACCTGATCTAGTTAGGAAATTAATTCTAAAACAGAATGAATCATAAAATGTCTAATAGATAAGAGGATCATAACATGTAATACATCCCGTAAAGATAAGGGTTTGACATGTTATTCTGTTTACAGCAATCACTCCAGAAATGAATCTGATGTAATTGGAATTAATGCAATATAAGCTGAATTTTATATGCTTGTTTAATCGCATCTTTTATCTCATATATATCTCAACGAGATCACCTAGTGGTTAAACGAACAAATGCATGCGGATAATTACAAAAACTTGCAAAACGTAACCTCTTATACCCGTTCGTTTGAATCCGCCATTGCTGATCAACTTTCGGATAATTTTACGAGGATTACCGAGTGTCATAAAAGTATGTGCGATTTGTTGCTAACGTATATTCTATTCTTATTACTCTTTGCATTTAATTTCGTACAGCAAAAGTTGGCTTTCTCCCTCGTTAAAAAAAAACATTCGTTTCTAGCATTGTCCGATATTATGAATGCGCATTTGAAATGCCGATAGTGTTTATCTGAAGGTCATTGCATACGGAAATACAGTCGGAATCTCATAAGTACGTGAAAACAAAAATTCGAATAAATATTTCCACAATAAACTTTAAAAGAAATATCTTTTCCAACGTTTCACGAGGAAGAGCATGTATTTGTACAAACGATTTTATCGGATTCTCATTTAAATTTAATGGACAGAAAATAATTTTGACGCCTTATATTGCTTTAAAGACTGTTCCTAGCTGTAGAGCGTCAAATTTGTAGTTATTGTTTTATTTACTAACAGTTCTGTCTCTACAGGCCCGAACGGTGCACTGGTGTTGATCTATATGGTCTAAATGACCGGGACATTTACATGATAAAAACACTGAACATTAATTCCTTTGGGGACTTTGTCGTATTGCCCCCGCCAAAACTGTTGATGAATGATTTCGCACTCTCCATAGGTTTACCTATGTATTATTATGTATATCTGTCTAATATTGAATGTGTTGACAAAGTGTAATTCATTTCAATATGTATAAATGATATTCTATGCAAATAAATATTGCATTTCAACTAAAATGATGTAAATTATTGATGGATTTTAAAAATAAATTAAATGCTCAATTACAGCCTCATCAATATATTTTTTATTTTAATGACACGGTGCAACAAAAGGTAATTTTATATATTGGTCTTGGACTCTGAAGTTTGGTTGAAAACGTGTCTACCGATAGATTAGTAGTTATATATAGTTATTATTTGGCCTTGTATGATACCACTTTCTCTCTTAAAACTATATATCTATTTTAAATTGGAGCTCAACTGATGAAGTCTTAGTGAGAGAAATTATCATCTTGAGCATCATAAATTTGGTATTATGATTATACTATTTAAACAATCTTTAATGCAATTCGGATTGATGATTGAAAATAATTAGAGAATCTAAGGATAAACTCCACTTAGCATTCAGAAATGTAAACATTCTAATGTGATAATAAACAAGGGAATCATAATAGTCTTAATATGGCTTTCCTCCAGTTAAACCAAGTTTTCTTATTAACTTGTTTTGAATGGTGTGTGATAAGTTAAATTGGAAATTGGGAAAATCAAGTTTAAACTGTGCCGCAATAGCACAAATGAGATTCTCAAAACATGGAGCCATTCTGAACACGCTCTATTTACAATCTTTACTTTGTATTCTGTATTAAAGTGATAAACTAGACTTCTCACTTGGCAATAAAACAAGATTTTAGGCTATGAGAGGGGGAAGGGGATATAGATTTTTTATATTTTTTATTTGAATATCAACATTAATCAAATATGCGACTTTTTAGTGTATTGATATCTACCATCGGGGTGTATTTCTTCTACATCGTTTTCAATATGAACTTAGTATAAACCAATTATCTGTATATGTCGGATTAATAGACATTTTAAGACTTGTTTATGAACAAACAGGTATTACTGTTCTCTATTTCCTTTCGTTACCGACTAGAGATATAGCCTATCGCAGGTGGCACTAATACATCTTGTAGTAATATCATAAAAATCATGGAAAACAAAATGTGGATGTGTATGACATAGAGCATAAGGATACGAATCGTTTATTTTTGGATATTATTGATAATGTTTCTTTTCACTTGTACTTTTCTTACCTGTAAACTGGTTTTTACTTACATAGCACATGTACCTGTCATTCTGTAAACATATTTCCGTCGTATCTCCGCTTGTTCTCTCTTTGCCACATACTGATTGGCTGCCTGTACACTTGTAACACTTCAAAATGACCTGTACAAGTAATTATGGGAAATGAAAAATATCGTGTACACATAATATATATTACACTTTATTAAGTGGTCAACATGTAAATATGCTTGTAATTATTTGTTATATCTCACCGGGTTTGTGTTTTATGGATCCACATGCTTTGTAACTACAATATTATTCCAAGAAAGATAACTCCGCCTATCCAAATATAGTGAAACTAGTTTTAAGTACTCTAGGGTCATCTTAATGTTAAATTACATTTTAATAATGCTTCAAAGATTTTCTAATATGACACAGAGATAAAAATAAACAAGAAGAATAAATAACTAAAACATTGAACAAATTGTAAAGTCAATATGTATATGATACAAGATCCGGTGTAGCAAAATTATATCTTGACAATTACGTAAAATTATGTTTACTGTTATTCCGTTAAACGCTTGGTCTAGTGTTGGACTCGACAGCGGATGGTTCCAGGTTTGATTACAGGTACCGGGTCATATAAAAGACTTTAAAAATGGTAGTGACTGTACCTTCGACAAGCTCTCGACATACGAGGGTCTTTCGGATGACCTAAAAAACGAGGTTTAGTGTCACAGCAAACATGGTACGTAAAATAACCTTCATTACATTGGCGCCAGTCTATAGTACAGTTACATTTTGTGGCACTTCACCGAAAGCTGGTGACATCTCAATATAAGTGAATAATTCTTGACAGGAAGTGAATAAACAGGTAAATAAACAAAACTCAAAATTAAACTTTACAAATATCAACTTTAGAGCCCAATGACCGATCATATACTCTCAGTTAGAGTTTCGAGTTTATGCTAAATATATAAAAAATATCGTGTTACCGTACCTTACAACTCCGTATGTTATTTTGTTTGAGGGTTTTATGAACTTTTAGTGGGGTCCCCACCGAAAGATGTTCATTATTTTCACATTTGTGTTATTAACAAACAAAGGAACCTACGGAAGTGAAATTGAAGGAAATATTTTATTTTTATATAATCATAATGTACAGTACATTACAGTTAAAACAAAACAACGCCTTATGAATAAGGGAGAGTAAATGATCGGTTATTTTTAACCGATATAACTAACTAACAAGTTTATTGTATGGCATTTTTCAGCATAGGTCTATTTATTCAGTTTAGTCGATGACGCTTTATCTCTTTGGCGTCTAAATGATACATTATTCAAAACAGAACAATCCATATACATATGTATACTTAAAGTATCATGCATTCTGACAACATAATTTGCTAAAAACACTGTGTTTTCTTTTGGGCAATATTCAAATTTCATGAGAAAAAAATCTGTTCATAATGCAAATGCATAAATGCGACAATTTGTTACATCCAGGATCGGCACCATTAAAAGTCTAAGAATATTCGTAACTTTGGTTGCTCAGCCAATCAAATTTCAGGATAAATTAAAAATTTAATAAATTCTCAGACTCATTTCAATGGATCTTTATATTTCATGTTTACACAACTGACACAATTCAATAGAAAAATCAATTCAAACAAGACCAATGATGTTGTCAATCAAAAAGAACGTTTTAATAAAGCGTATTTCACAAATGAAGCGAAAAGAATTTCTGTATTATATTCGATGCACTCCAGTTTTACATGCCTCCGTAATTGTGATGTTTAAATAAACAAATTAAAACATCTAGATGATGGGGAAATCAAAACATAGCTATTTAAGCTGAAAATTAATGATAATAGATTTGAAATAACAAAAATTTTAAAAACTGTTTGTGATACTTACTACAAAGCACATTACCATGAGGAAGCATGTTAGTAAAGATAAACAAAATCAATTATCATAATATCATCAACAGATAATCACTAGTGGCAAGGGTTATTTCATTACAACGCAAAACTATAAACATGATAAATTAATGTAATATCATGCCTTTGTAGAGGCATTTTTATATTAGTATACGATTTAATTCTGAAACTTTTGGATGTACTAGCATGCCTTTGTAGAGGCATTTTCATATTGGTATACGATTTGATTCTCAAACTTTTGGATGTACTATCATGCCTTTGTAAAGACATTTTTATATTAGTATACGATTAGATTCTCAAACTTTTGGATATATAAATACACATAGAACTTACATAACTTTGCATTACAGATACATCTATAGGACACCGAAATTAAAGTTAAGATGATAATTACATTTCAGGTGAAATGCATGTACTACTGCAGCTGTTTAAATCGTTAATCCTTTAGATGTCTCGCATACTTATTACATAGTTACTTTAGAACACAGTTACTTAAGATTGTAAATGTGTTAGGGTAATTGTAGCATTGAAAATTTGTGATGGTAGATAGCCTATACTAGTCATGCACTATGGGTGGACAACTACTAGGGAAATCTAATCAAAATATTTTAGCCAACACGCACCTATATCATTTGCACAACATTTCTTTTATTGTACAATAGAGTTTGATTTAATTGTTTTAAAGCCACAGTCCATGGACGTTATTGTAATATCTGACATTTTCGTATTACAATGCAAAGACTTAGGACCAGTGACTTACGACCAAAGCAGGCCAGGTTTTTAGGACTACCTTGAGGCTGTGCATAAACTTAGCTAATTTTGTATGTGCCAGAATTTCTCTTTGTAAATCTAGCAAGTCAAAATTCTCAAACCTTCAAGATCTTATTTGAATATATGCAAAAATACCTAAAGATATGAGTTAGGGTAGCGTTGATAAAACGATCCTAAATTTTGTCTTAAGATCAAATAACTTAACACTTACGACTTAGGATTTACCAATTCTTGAGAAAACAGGACCCTAGAATGCACGTCTCGTTAACTTGTAAGTATGCCATGACACAACCTGATGACGACGGATGAATGAAAATATTCTAACTTTTATTGTATAGGATAAGCAACGGACCAAATGTCAGACCGCAGCGACGAAACTTTTAATTTAGTTAAACAGATCGATGTGTTGCGGTGAAAATGGAACCATCTTGCTACCAGTACGTAGAGCCTGATTATACTAAAATACATATATTTGGGACATGATTTCTACCTGTGTGTCCTAGTCGACAAGGTTTAATCGAAGCAACATAGGCTAATGTAAGATTGATGTAGACTTGTACATTATTTGCTGGGTCTCGATTTGGCTATTTATCATGGACAGCTTGTTTAATGTCCCATGACCTTGTTGTAGATATCTCCTCACTATCATGCTATTTCAAGAGTTTATTATTAGATCAGCACGCTGAGTGTGATAAATTAACTTTAAAATACGATGAATGTATATGCGAATAAATATTAAAGAGGCATTAGTTGTGTTTCCCAAAATTTTTGTTACATTTTATCTCCTTTTACTACTTGTACTTGATGTACAGTAACAAATAAGAACTAAACACAGGCATAACAAATCTTATATTCCTATATATTTTGTGAAAACATTGGTCAAGTCCAGTTTGGTATTCATGTAAAATAAGTAAGAATGAGTTAATCAACTGCAATGGAAAATTGGGTTTCTCAAGCATGTTTAACAAAATATATAGGAACTTAAGAATTTTATGCCCGTGTATTACCTCTTTTCAATCCAAGTAATAAAAGGGGAAAATGCTGTTTAAGTGCGTACAGAAAAGTTCATTTCTTCAAACCCGAATGTAACTTTAAATAAACCATTGCCACGATGAAAAACTATTATAAAGCTAATAGAACATGTTTATAATATTATACGGAATCGTGTATAAACAATTTATAACGATTATGATGACGAACTCAACAATATATTAATTTCAACTTAATTTTAAAATAGAAAACCATACTAAACAACTTTTTACTTAACCAATGCCAAATGTATTGAACTTGTCATGTGATTTTAAACAAATAATTTTATCATCTAACTATTACTATTAACACATACCGTGGTTGTTTACACCACTGTTCGTATTTGGTGACGACATATGAACAGAAACTGTCGATTTACTTGATGTCAGTAATGTACTTGAATACGTAGATAATGCTAAGGCTTGCAAACTGGATGCAGCTGTCAGTAACTGGTCTGTTGTTCGTATTTCCGGAAGTGCTGTGGTCGGTGTTGCAAAATGGTCTATGTTTCCGGTACTTGTGTTTGTAATCAGCCTCGGTATCAATGACGAAATTTCAGTTCTTTGAAGTAAGGATACAGAATTGTTCATATCTGATGAACCGACAACGTTTGTGGTCGTAGCTAGACTTACGTAAGACGAATAATTTGTAAATGGCACATTTTGAGTGAAATGAGATGGATTTATAATTGTTCTGGACGGCGAACCAATGCATTTTGAATCAGAAATTTTTTTCAAGATTGGGTCAGATGTTATGATAGTTTCGTTAAACTGATGCTTTGTAATTGTATTTGACATTAACAAAGAACTCTCCTCTCGTGATCCAGTTTTTGACAACAGACTGTCAACATTTATAGCAGACGACAATTGTTTAGGCATAAGGGAACTCCTAGTATAATTCAAATCTGTCGTGGTGATTAAGCCCGACGGAATATTAGAAACAGATGCGTATAAAGAATGTATCATAGTTGATATCGAGCGTATATCATATTTGTCGATGTGATACACAGATGATTCTGAGCCTGATAAATATATTCTACTTGTGCGTGCCTCGTCTGCAATTGACGGTGATTGTTCAACACTGGCGATAAAGCTTGATGGTATATTTGATTCAGATGCATATAAAGAATGTATCATGGTAGATATCGAAAGTACATCATATTTGTAGGTGCGATACACAGATGATTCAGAGCCTGATAAATATGTTCTACTTGTGTTTGTTTTCGGTGCCTCGTCTGTGATTGACGATGATTGTACGCCATTGATATTTAGAATGGAGGATGGTGTTATTGATTCTGAACCTACAACACGGAGGCCACCACTTCCGTTTCTGATTAAAAACATGTACACCAACATGAACATATGGCTTGCCTGTAAATACATGATCTGTAAAAACAAATTATACCTAAAAACCCTTCATCACCGTTGATAAACTTCAACTTGTAGTTGATTTGGGCATTCCACATATTTTCTTGCACCAAATTATTGATTAGAATTATTCAAACTTTTGAATCCAATTTCTCGGAAATCTTTTGATCCTTTGTTTACTAATCAGAAGTTAAGAATTTACAAACAGACAATTGACTGAGTTAATGTATTCAAATTAATCGTTTTAAATCAAATGTTCTGTAATAATCTATTAGAATCTTCTAATACAACTGTGGGTTCTAATGAATGATGTGGCAACAAGGAACTGATTAAGGAAATGACGTAAATTGATTTTTGGATTTGCATATTTGTTATTCTATTTGTTTGTCTAGTTCCGATGTTTTTATCATTTGCATAACGAACATAATAAACACAATGTTTTATATTCGAGGGATAGCAAAATACTAATGAGCAATTAAATGTTAAGACGTTCAACAGCATATAAAGCAAACATAATGATATTGGTCTTTATCGATCAGAATCGTAAAGCAGATTCTGTGGATGACGTGGACGAATTAGGCATGTAAAAATAAACAAAATGTCAAGTCACTGATTCTAACAATCTTCTTAATCGAAAGATATATGTTCATGTAATTAACAAACTTATGATCTAATGATTATGAAATACAGATTTTCGTTTGAAAATGTTTTAATTATCATTGTTTTTATTATTATAACTTATTACTTTTAATTTTATTGTTTTTATCATCATCATCATCATCATCATCATCATCATCATCTGTGTTTTTGAGGATCCAAAATGGTGTGGCATGTATCTGCGTCTTCCAAACGTTTGAAAAAACAAACGCAAATAGAAACAAAATTGAACAGAAAACAAGTAATATCAAGAATAAAATGATAAATTACCTTTAACTAAAAAAATCTCTCTCTTGGATTATTCAGAACTACATATTTCCAAGAAATTTACCTTTTATTCTGTCATTGAAATAAATAAGTCTAGGAACAATTCTGTAAATCCGTATATAAGAAAAGTTTGAAGCGTACATCAAATGTTAACGTTTAAACGTTGTTTTTATTCAACGTTTCGTTATATACCAACTTCCCCTTTCTTATGACGAATAACACATATAACTGACTTACCTGTTTGACTGTTGGTTTGTAGAAAAAGGAACAGTCGGATTTCACAACCAGAGATGTTTTGAACGCAATAATTTTCTAAGAGCTATGTAAATTTATCAATGTCGCTTTGCTTTACCATAGCAACAAATAAAGAGCGCTATGAAATATACGAGAGCGAGCAATGTAAATATTATAGCTAATTGGTTTCTAAAATGTTTACATAACGAAAAATTACTGAATTATTAAAAGATAAGTCAACAAATATTGTTTGAATCACTGCACATGCATTTACCACTGTATGATGAACAATATGGAAGACGATATATGTTTTGCCACAAGTTCCAAAACTCAGAACGATATATGTGATTAATATCAATGGAAACAGACTTGGCGGAAGTGCATTTGAAAACCAGTTGAATCCGGTTTAAATAAATAAGTCAATTATAGTATTTTTGCCGTTGATTTTAGTTCTTTTTGTTTTCTAAAATTTAAAGAAAATTTAATTTATGACTTTTCTCTAGTACCCAAAGTTTTCTTGGATATAAACTGTCATTACAAAATCTAGGTTTACCTGAGTTAAACTATGTTTAACGGGAGGAAAACTAGTTTTAGCTCATTAATGATATTTTGACTGCCAAACAAATATCTTCAAGCACTGGCATCAATTCATCACTTAACAAAGTGTATCTTTTTACAATCTAAAAACAGTCTCGCGCATGTCTTGCATATTGGTTTATTTAGGTGATTACCATAACGTAAATCTCCGATGATAAGGAAATCGAGAACATAATGTCTGTGTTATATATCGGTGTGTAAACTACAGTTCATACGAAGATATTTTAGTATCCCATTTTAGAAAAAAACCACTACTTATATGAAATAATATAATAATACGCTGTTTAGAATGTAAAATTAAAGGAAATACTAGGTGTCATCTAATGGTTGTTAGTGTTATACAATTATTGCCCTTGTTTTTGGTTGACATGAATATTTGTCCACCCGAGAGGTGTTACATCACCGAGGGTGACATAGCACCTCGAGGGTGGGCAAATATTCATGTCAACCCAAAACAAGGGCAATAATTGTTTTATTATACCAAACGCAATATAATTTAACTAACTAACTGACCTATGGCTACGTAAGTTCATAACGATTGTAACATGTGTGACATAGTGACATAGTACTCCACACTATCAATATATTTTATCGTTCGTTGTGTCGTTTTCTTTAATCTCAATCCTCCATCAAGGTTAACTCTAGCAAATTTATTTGACAACGATATATCAATGCTGTCAAATCATTAAATTTCGGCTGTTATTTCTCTCCATTCCAGTCTGCATCGAGTAATCTATGAGTCATGAAATGGACATTGTATGTGCTAGAGGTTACACCTAATTACCACATGGCCTAGTAGAAAAAAAGCGAACCGTACGCACATCCATAACTGCGCACGAGAGGGTGACAAAAATCACCATTGAGGGTGACATAAATGTTTCAGGGTGACATGAAGAAATGTTTTAGATCACGTGATACGATTTTGACTAATCAGAAGTAAAGATACATATTAGAGGTATAATAAATATAATTATCACGCTGATAATGCAAAAATTGCGATCATTCTACATTATTTGATCATGATATACAACTTTTTCGTTAATCAATCTTATTGACAGAGACGTTCATCATGAGCGTTTTTGGACGCTGTTTTTTTCAAAACAATGACTCTTGTATTATGTTTATACTATTTACGACCACTTGAGTATTATCTATGATTCAAGATCGAAATGCGGCATGAACCAACATATTGTGTAGTTGCCACTGCTGGTGGACCGTTTGAGTCCCTGAGTGTACACATAAACCCATTACCTGCTAAAGTGGTGGTTACTCTTAGATGTTTAGGTTATTTTTTTACCTTGTGTTACACCACTTACTGTTTTGAAACATTTGTTCTAAATTCAAGGTCACTAACGATGTATTATTGACAGAAACGACTTAAGAATTTGTTTTGAACTGTTTTTGTTTCACAAAACTTTAACTTACGTATTATGTATATAATCATGCGTGCTGTTCTCGGATACATTTGTAAAATAGAATTATAACAAGTATACGCTAAAAGCGTCCACAAAAATTAGAACAATGTCAATACAACAGTATCAAGGTGAGCATCTAAATTCACTGACATTTACCGACAATCATGTTTGTAATGTTTGGAGTGAAAATGATTTTACTATATACGTAATTAATTCTGTTATCTCAATGATAAGAATACAAAGTAAAGATAACTAGGTATTAACAATCACATACTGGATGTGATTGTTTATGTGTCTGACGTTTTGACAATAATTATATTTTACAATCTTAAATATTTGTTCGTGGCATGCTCATGATGAACGTCTCTGTCAATAAGAGTGATTAACAAAAAAGTTGTATATCATGATCAAATAATGTAGAATGATCGCAATTTTGGCATTATCAGCGTTACTCAAAGTAACACAAAATACATTAACACCTAAATAAACGTATGTGATAGCATTTAATCAACCTTAATGTTGGGCAAATGCACATAATTCTGTTTACCTCTTATAAGTACACAGACGTGCGAGCATGGACAACTGCACGTTAAACACTTTGGTTATGTCATTCGGTTAATGCACTTCTTCTATCATATTGGTATTTCTCTATAAATAAATATCTTATTTAGACTGTCTGTCAAAAATTAGGTGGCCGTAAATCTTCTAAATTCAAAATTCTATAGCCGTTGTGTCTTAGCAGCTGTGCCTCACTCCCCACCTCGGACCCGGGGTCTCCACATGCATAGGACCAGAGCCACAAGACACAGAGGAGCCGGTCGATGACCTACCAGAAGGCCCCTCCCATTCGGGGCCCGAGGGCCGACCAACCAAGGGAGAAGAGGACCCTAAACCGGCCAACGCCACTACCAGATCCTTAGGTCAAGCCTACTCCGTAGGGGCGAGCACGTGTAACAAATTCCATCATGGTTGCACGTTAAACACAAGGAGCCTCTCCGGAGCTACAGGGGTAGCACCGGCGTGTGGCAAGGACTTTGAGTATTCACGCCGCACGTTAAATCAACTCCGATTGATTGATTCGTGGCATGCTATGTTACATTAATCAAAAATAGGTCTCCACTGGAGCAATCTCTTCGGTGTATTGGCACACAGACAGACACACACAAACAGAGACACAGACACACAAATATATACGCACAAACATTAACATACTCACAAAGAGATAGACACAGTCACACAAACACACACTGATGTGCACACATGCATACACAAACACACACATAAACATACTCACAAAAAGATAGAAACAGTCACACACACACACACACACACACACACACACACACACACACACATATATATATATATATATATATATATATATATATATATTATTCGCATTGATGGCGGGTATGTTTTATATAGGTCTAAATTTTAAATTCAAAAGATATAAAAATCTAAAACAGTTAATCAAGTCCATGCTTTAGTTTGATGATTTAATATCATTGTATATCTGTTATCTGATCACAAATATAATGGTCTAAATAAAGTTCAACAAATCTATTAAATCTACATGGATTTATTTGTGATAATACAATGAAAGTTGTCCAACGCGTAAGAAAATTGGAATATGTTTAGGTTATTGAATGTATATGTTAAGATATGTACGCCCGAGTTCTTAACAATCTCCGTCCTTCTCTGTGCCAAGAACGAGGGCTTAAATCTTTCTATAATTAAAATTAATAAATTTCCGACGATTTCATTGGTTAACAGTTAAGAAAACATTCGAGTCATATATCAATGACGTGAACGCTAATCTAGCCACGCCCCCGGACGGCCCTTTGCTATATACAAATGTGTTTTACATCATGCAAGAAAAAAAAATAGGTCATCGTAATGAAAATGGTCATGAGATACAGTCGCGAATGCATCACATAACAGACAAAATCTAAATCTAACACCCTGTCTTCCATTTCAACTGGCAATTTTGCATCAGCCCCAGGGTAAAGTGCATTAGTATCAGTTTTAAATTCAAGTACAGTCAGGCCTACAGTATGCCCTATTGCTACTTCAGTTAGGGTTACTTTCCCTGCAATGGCTACGTCCTCTAGCGGTGAATATATTAACATTCCTGTATCACTGAATACCATTAATAATCTCTACATGGGATATTTGTTCAAATTCCTCTTTTAATAACTGTATTTTTAACTTTAGCAGCCACACATAAACTTCTCTTCCGAGATTCGCCATTGTCGTAATGGCCTCTCAGAAAATGACGTAACAGTCAAGTGTTGTTGGCGGTTGTCATAAAACGACGCAATTAAAGCAAGACAGTTTAGTGTTTGTTTATATTATTTAGGAAATTCCATAAATGAACAAATGTTTTCAAAATTTACCGAATTGTTATTGAAATTTAATTATAAGCATTGATCCTATATTTTTTCCAGTTCACGACGAAATTGCCTGAATCAAGACTGAACATTTCTCATAGAGAATGTAAACTTTTTCTTGCAAATCAAATCAGTGATAATGAAATCAGGGCACGACACCACAAACATGCTGGCCAAGTCGAGAATATCATCAGACTTGAACAAATAAAATTCTTAAGTTTTATGGTGCCATGCCCAGATCTTGGCTTCATTGTGGTCTTTATGTAGTCCAGATGCATTACTGAAAAAAGGCAGAGTGACGGTCCTTACCCTGTAGGTTCTTCTAGTGTCTTCTGGTGAAATTGTGTCTGGATATTTCACATTTGTGATGTAAGCATTTCAAAATCTTATGCTGTTCAGGCTGTTGATGTTTCTATAGTTTGGGTGGGCAGCAAAATTTACCCCCAAAGACCTAGACCTTATATCCTTTTTTTTTGTCAACATTCGCACTGTAAATTCGTGAATGTAGATGCTTCAAACTTTGATTTTGCCATTTTATCAACTTTCATGGTTTTCTTCAGAAACCAGATGACAACAGTATGGCATTCTAAATGCATTTAAAAATGTACCAAGATGTTACTTAAGTGACCTAAGTTTAATACATACATGTATATAATTACCATTTTCAAAATTATGTATATATAATAATATATAAATATATAGGCCAACAGTTAATGTTAGAAAACCAATTTTGTTCTCTTGACTCAACAACAGTATATTTCAGATCCATGGACAGAGTTGTCTTTATCGATGTACATGTAGTTAGTTTCTTTTATTTTCTTGAGTTGCAGAAGGCTGTATAATATAAATGAGAGAAAAATGCATTTAATATCATAACTGAAACAAATCCATTCCTAGTGAAATGTATTTTTGGGTATATTTAGTTAATTGTGACACTGGTTATTTTGTTAAGGTATTTTGGGGTATTTTTATTTAATTGTGACACTGGTTATATTGTTAAGGAACGTTTAAGTTTCTGTTACTTTTCATTTTATGTCCATGTGGCAGTTGATTTAAGTTCTTGGGGATGATCTATCAGGGTTTAAATGCCATTTATGTACTTCTTCACTGGCTATAGATTTGACAACTTATACAGAGGGGGTTCAGAGTCAGCTCTCACTGTCGCCTTTGTGTTCTAGCCAAACCAAGTAACAAATACATGTACACGTAGCTGTAGCGGCTATATTGTGTTCCTGGAGATATTTGAAATGTTGGTTTTTTGAAATGTTGACTTTTTACACCAAAGAAGAGAGAGAGAGAGCAATAACAATACCTTGAAAATAAAATGTTTTAATGTGTATGTAATTAATTAATGACTTATAATGAAATACAACATTAACACATGTAAATTAATACATGTAAGAAAAATATAATGAAACAAAAATGAAATCAATCATCACATTACCATTTGTTGTAATTTTTCGATTTTCTCCAAGCATCAGAAAACTACATATGAACAGAATAATTGGTAAATGAGTTTCACTATATCCAAAAAGAACTGCCTGTCAGACATATACTCTTTGAAATGTTAAGGTCACTACACCAAACTTTTTAAAAATGTCCAGGAATGTGGGTTGTTTGTAAATAGGAAGTATCCTTTTACAGATGCTTCTCCTGTTGGCATTGTTTCTTAATCATGCCGTGGAAAAGGTTTGCTCGAGATCAATTGCAGTTCTACAAATCAGACCGTTTTTCCTACAGGAACATGCTTAGTGTGATGGAAACAGTCAGGTCAGCATAAATATGATTCAGGAATCTTGCATTTGCTGTTATGCATCTGTCTATTTTTCCTCCCTACAATTTGGAAAACTGGGAATGAATCTGTTTGGGTGATGAGTACTTGAAATTTAAAAGCATTGTAATTGTAAGTACTGTAGATGACAACCTGTCGATGTTTGAAGCTGCTGAATGAAAATGCATGTGAGCACAACACTGCATGTAGTAGTTCGAGGAAATGCTTTACAAAATAACTCGGGCAGAAACCTCTTCACCTGAAACATAAAGTTGTGTTCATGACCCGAAGTCACCAAATTCATTCAGTACTCAAGCTCAACTTTTATTTCATTATTTTTTACTATAAAACCGTTCGTAAAATGTTTGGGTTTAAATGATTAGGAAGCATATTATCATTCCTTATCATTCACATATAAATATTTGCGTCATAATCAGGATTTCAAAATTTGAGTACGTACTCAAACAAAATTTTAATATTTCTGAAGTTTTCTTCAAATGAGCAATGACTTTGATCATTATATACAATTATATGCTGTCAATATATAAACATGTCCAGTTACAGGATAAATTTTGCGTGTTTTTACCTTAAAATCATGAAAAGTTAGGTGAGCTTGAGTACTTAGTAAATTTGATGAAACTTTGAGTGACTCTTGTAACAGAAATTCCCTATATTCCAGTAAGAAAAGATGTGGTTAATGCCAATCTCATTTGTTACAGAGACTAGATGATTAGAAATAAGAATTTCATTAAATCTGCTAAGATTTTTGATGGTCCTGTCTTTCTCAAGTTTTTTCTGTTTGATGCTTTGGCTCCTGGTAAAAATATCTCAAATTTTTAACCATGTCGTTGTCATGTCCAGTATAGCTGTAATATAGAGAGGACCACTTTAATATTCCTAAAGTCAAAAATAAATTTAGATATACATCAATCAGAGGTAGAAAAATGTTATATATGTTTTTAGTTTATAATAGACCCTACCCAAATAAAACCATCAGATTGTTTAAAGGGGCCAATGAATTTAATTTAAACTGCATAAAACATTGAGATAATATAATACTGCTGCAATATACATATCATAGCTAAAATTAAGTAAGATAACGAAAAATAGATCTAGTTTTACCAGTTCATTTTCCTTGACAAAGTGTCGTTAGTCTGGCTAGGTCACCTGCTTTGTTCAAAGTCGGCTCGCTGAAGTTTTCTGTCAATTTTATGTTCTGTTTCGTAAGGAAAGCAAATAAATGAACAGACTCCGTGTATCCATACATTTTCTTCTCCCTCTTGTTTTACACCCTTCTGCCAGGTAGTTGTAGTGAGGCATTTCAATAACTGAACAGGCAGTCGGCACAACGTATACGAGTTCACAGTAAACCGCCATGCTGACTGCCCCCGTTTTTGTTGATATCACGTGACTTGGGTACACAATAAAACGAAAAATCCAAACGGAATGAGATTACTCGAAAATGGTGTATTACACAGTGTGTACAGTCTTCATTCAGGTCATTTCGCAATGAACCGGAAGAATAGAATCAATGCTTAAATATATATAATTATATTTATACTTTAAATAACTTTTTTGTAATTATATATTATCCTTATTAATGAAAAATGGTCGTAATCTAAAATGTTTTATTTAATCACAACAAATTACAATAAAATAAAAAAAATGCGTAACATGCCATCGATATAGTGCGTATGAATATATTTTAAAAGTAGTCCCTGAACCTCAAAAACAGTTCCTAGTGGATAATTGGTAAGATACTGTATCTTTTCATCTAATGTTAAGTAAATGGGAAACGCAGGTACGATATATGATAAGACATTATATACCCAAAAGAACATTTCCAATAAAAATACTCATAAGTATATATCGTAAGACTTAGTGCAGTATGGGATGGACGTCATACATATTGTTTCCTTGAATGGTCATTAGCTGTTTACCACCCCCCACCCAATATTTTGATTTTTTCTAATTTTACTATTTGTACTTGATGTACAATTATATCCAATAAGTCAGTTTAGAGCTAAAACAGGGCTGGCATAAAAATCCCTATATTCCAATATATTTTGTGAAAATAAGGTCCGTTCCAGTGTGGTATTCATATACAAATAGTAAGAATGAATCAATCAATTGCAATTGAATCATTCCCAAACTGGGTTTCTCAAGCAATTTTCACAAAATATATAGAGATGTTAGAATTTATGTGCCTGTGTATATCTATTTTTGTTATTGTATATCAATCTATGTAGTAAAAAGGGAAAGAAAATTTCTTGAAAAATACAGTAAATGCCCCCTTTTAAGTGTATGTCTTTTATGATGGTAGCGTTTCATTTAATCTTTATACACATATAATACATGTATTCCTTAATCGGAAAAAAGATGTAATACCATGGGAGCTTTTACTTTAGTTTTAATCAGAAAAAATCAATAGAAAGTTGTTTCTTGTTAATTTGGAACTGTTTATTACGCCATCATTTTACTGTTTGACCTATTTCATTGACACATTAACACGTTTTAAAGCAGCATTAATGGCGGCTAGGGTGTGATATTCTGTGAAAAGTGAAAACATTATCCTTATATAAAGTTCTCATTAATTACACGTGCAAATGTTGGCTTGTTTAAAAGTTTTACGAATTTGAAAATAATAAATAATATTAGCGGGCATGTATATAAAAAAATGGTATTGTGGGCAATATTCTTACCGATATCACATCGGAAAGTTCGTAGACAAATTTAGTGATTTTATTTATCTATTTGTGGAAAACACAAAATGAAACGCTAAAAAGTCCGATTACTTCGGTGTCTATCTATAGCATTGCTGGTCAACTCATTCCCATGTCAAATTGGCACCAAGTGATTTCGGCTCTTCGGAAATATGGCAATCGGCAATTAGTGTGGTTGAATCGGCACTTGGAAATAACGGTTTTGGCATGTGTTGATGTTAATTAGAAACTAGGAAAATGTTCATAACGGCACCAATGAAGATTCATCTCAATGGGTTCTAAAAAGCATTTTTATGAGCAAATCTAAAAATTTAAGGAGGAAATTATTTTTAAAAACACAGCTAATGTGCCCTTAAACTATTTTACATTTTATGTAAAGTCCTTTTGGTAATAGCATTTGGAAATGGTTATGATATTCGATAAGCTGGTTTTCCTTGGAATGTCCGTATGCTAGTTCAAATGTAAAACACTTTATTGAGCTTTCCCTTTTATTTGTAATTCCGCAGACATCTATCTAAATACCGATATAAATAACATTGTGTTTGAATCCTCAAGACACTACATTGAAATAAGAGGTCCCTTTTCCGTAGCTTTCTTTATTTCTCTCTAGCTTTCTTGTTTTATTTTAATTATTTTTTGCTTGCTGTTTTACAATATAAATAATAAAATGTTAAACCATACTCCAACCGACATCAGTTCTAAAACTTACCTTTTCTCCGAGATCGACCACCTTAACACCGCTGTCTCCATTCGGACACCTGTTCCCATCCTATTTTGGATTTGAAATTGTTCTTCGTGATGAGACCGTTTTTATATCTAATAGAGATTCAAATATTTATCGCTACTTCTGTTATACTTCGGAGCGATTTTTATGTCAAAGAACAATTACTGTTATGTTTTTATCTAGAACACGTCTCTTTGGACAAACTGTTTTAGGTTATCATTACAATTCCTTCACCTAGGGTAAAGAATTAATCGTTTGTTTATTAAATTTAAAGTTGTTTCTTTTTTAATTTTAACAATTTTGCGCCAAACGAACAACTTATGTCGTAAATTTAACGGTAGCACGCCATACTATATTACTCTCTTGTTATCTAAATTTTAGATCAATATTATAAACATAACACGTTATAGTTTTGTACAATGCTCAAGACGATCGTTTCTGCCAAAAAGACTTCGTTAGTCGAGCTAGAATTTAAAGTGATATGAGCTGTCGTAAGGGGGACAAATTTACATGCCCATTTTACGTGATATACTATTTCATATATATTCCAAAGAGACTACGTGTATTTGGTGGTAAGAATAACAAAATTGTTAATGCGTGTGTAAAATTGCAACAATCTTGCCAGAAATAACCCGTAATATCAGTCATTTTTTGTCAGCCATACTTTGAGCATTACATTTTAACTTTCGGTAAATTTTTACGAAGATTACCGAGTGTCCAATAAACATGTGCTATTTGCAGTTTATACACATTTTATTCTTATTACTTCTGTAAAAGATGACTATCTCAGGTTTTTATGATGAGTTTACAATTTAAAGAACGGTGCTATCAATACGAAATATTATTTTATCACTAAATGATACAGCTGATACCGGAATACCAGTTATTTAGTTCATGTTTACCAAAATTAGATTACGCAGTTATATAATAATATAAACCAGTATTTGACAAAAACACTCGGTCAAGACCGCAAGACAGCGTTCTGTTGTTGATGTACATTTAATGTAAAGCAGCTAAGGTAGGAATATTTTTTTTCGGAAAGTGTGTAATAACCATGAAACGATTGTATACCATAAAAAATCACCCGATAATACGATTTACAGTCGAAAACATAGTGCAGATGCAAAAAATAAGAAAAGAAAAAAACCCCAAAAAAAACATCAAATAAATGATTTTTGTGTTTACATGGAAACTGAAACAAGACATGGCAACTGATTTACATTCCGATCATCTTCGTAGATGTCCACGAGATTTGCACGTTGAGTGAAGTTACAAGGAACACTCTCACCCAAGACGAA